>VWZF01001878.1:241119-301501 GCA_013396755.1 Sclerurus mexicanus | reverse complement strand
TTTTCCTTTTCTCTTTTTTTTTTTTTTAAATTTGTTTTCAAAAGTATGAATTGGCTGAGCATTAGCTCACAAAAATGATCCAGGGCATCCAAAAAGTTAAATGGCTATAGACACCGAAGCAAAGATCTCTTTCTGCAAAAGAAAGAAAGAGGAGGAAGGAAGGAAGGTGTGGGAGTATGGAAAAGAGGAAGGAGGAGAGAAAAGAAAAGGGTTCTTCTGTTTGATTGGCTTTGTGGGTTTTGTTAGATTGTTTACATTGCAGCATCCTCCGGCGACGCGATTCTTGCTAGTGCCCCATTCTCTCCCTCACTTCTTGTTGTCTTCTAGACAGTCGGTGACTTGACAGCCGGCTTTTCAGGTTTTGGATTAAATGTTGCTGAGTCTTCTTTGCTGTAATTTTTCCTCTCCCCCCTCTTCACTCCTGAACACACAAAAGTTGTGAAAGAAACAGTCATCTCTCTCTCTCCCCCCCTTTTTTCTCTCTCCCCTCTCTTCGCTCTGTCTCCTGTATAACGCGGGTTTGTTTTGTGTGTTGTTGTCGTCGTGTTGTTTTTTTTTAATTATTATTATTATTATTATTTTTAATTCTGATTTGTATTAACATTTGCTGAGTAGGCAGAGCAGGGACGCTGCCAGCAGCCACAGTGGGACGGCCAAGCTCATGGAGCCGTTGTCTACTCTCCCTGTGCCGGGTCCTGCAGGGTGTGAGAAGGGAGAGAAAAGAAGACAAGATTACATATGGCTGAGTGAGATGGGGGGGTAACACAGCAACACAGAGCTTTGATCCCAGGCTGCTCCTGCAGCAGTGGGCTAAGGCTGCACGGCACAGCCACCTTCCCAATTCACTGAGCCTCCCTCCAGCCCAGCTGCAGCTCCTCAGCATCCTCCTCCCCTCTGCCCAACACTCCAATGGCATGCGGTTTTCCCTAAACAACACCCAGGCTGGAGCAAGCAGGAAGGCTCAATCCCAGCCATTGACCACATCCCATCCCTTGCTGTGCCTCCAGCTGGAAGCTGCTGGCCTTCTAGCACAGGAACATGGCTCACACCTTTGCAGGCACAGCCCCTGGTCACCAGCCCCACACCTGCCCCCTCGGCCACCTTCCCAGGGGTGGCCCTGAGATGCCAGGACTTGTAATCATGCACAGTGACCAGTGCCTGTCTGAGCTAGACACCAGCTCCGCAGGAGCTGATTCATCACAGTGGGCTGATCAATAAAACATGGGCCCAACAAGCGGATGTCTCCCCGCCCTCACACAGGCTGCACTGCAATTATTTGTTTCTGAATGGGGGGGAAAGGCGGCTTTGCTGTTGTGTTTATGGCCCTGTGGTGTGACACCTACAGGGTGAGGATGCAGGGTATGCCAGGGAGGTTGATTTTTCATAAGGGTGGCAAACGAAGTTGCATGCGTGTGCATGCGCATCCACAGGCTCTGTCAGAGTGGGGAGGGAGAAGTGCGCTGCTGCAGCAACAAATAATTCAGCCTCACTACAGGAATATTAAGCGCTAGCACTCCTGACATCTTCTCATTCATCTTCTCATTTATGGGTTCCCTTTTCTGGATAGCTTTTAAGGCAGTGATGCTGTTTTAAATTCACCCTGCAATACCAAGCCCTGGCAACCTTTTCTTTATAATAGAGCAGGGAGATGTACATGGCTGTGGTTCTGTAAATGCATACTCTCCACGTATATGTGCACACACGAGCACACATATATGTACATTTATTTATATGCATATGTGTGTATGTATGCATGCATGCATATGTACATATATATGTACACATATATATGCCTATGTACATGTACACATATACATATATGTATACATATACATATATGTGTGCGCATGCAGTGCTTTACACAGAAGGGGTGCAGGAAGATGCTGAAGTGTGGAGATGGAGATAAGTTTATCTGTTGGAACTGACCCCCCTGTAGAAGAAAGAAGTCATGCTTCCTACCAAGAAAAGCCATTTCTGATGGCTGAGGGGAGCCAAAAAAAATAATAAAAGGCCCTGTTCAGGAAAGTGCCATGAGACCAAAGTGCAACTCCTCCCCTCACAACCTGCAAGGTTTACTAGGAGATGATCCCCAATCTACTGGGTGGAGCGTGGGTGCCACAGGCTTGCTCAGCAGCACAGTCAGTATTAAACTTGAGCTGGTGACTGAAAGGCAGCAAATCCAAGAAGGATATATCCAGAGTCCCTGAAATTCTGCAGCACTTTCATTAGTCTGATTTCTTCCTAATGTAGCCTGTCACTTACTAGATTAGCTGTTTGTGCCCCCATTTCTATTCTTTCATCATTAAAGAAGTATGTGCCGAATTGTGTGGAAAATTTATATTCCATCTATGGCTTATTTTTTCAGCTAGTCTGTGCACATCTTTGGTAGCTTGTCACACAAATCCTACAACACTGTTTTTACATTTTTTTGGGTGACAGAAACTTAATTCCCCCTCTGAGCCCAGGAACAAGTTTAAGTTCAGCTACAACCCTTACCTGACCTATGTTTCAGAGAAAATATTTTTCATGGTCAAATTAGTTGTGGGAGGCTGTTTGGGGCCATTTGCATCCCTTATTGGCAGTGAAGAAGTACCAAAACAATTCCTCTGGCCCATCAGATAATCAAGGGCATACAAAATTTTCAGCCAACACATTTTTACTGTTCGACTTAAATAACTATTTGTCTTAACACATACAGTGACATGTATGTAAGACATACACCTGGCAGCAATCTCTCTCCTTGTCACTTTTCTAGGGTACCCATGCAATCAGAGCAAAGGCATATGCACCGATGGTGGCATGCAACTCACACCCAGCACAGCAGAGGCAGGGGGACATTTAGCCTTGGCTGGATTCTGTTGCCTATACATCTGAATGTATGGCTTGAGGTTTGTGAGCTTGGTGGGGGCCACAGGCATGGTATGGTGTGGCATGGTATGGTAAAGAGATGAGCTTCTATAATACTTAGGTATAAGAAAGGACACTCAAGGAAACATGGTGCAATGAAGGACTTGGGATAGGGTCATGCCAGCTTCTGTTCTGCTTGAGCTTGTGTGCATAAGCTTGACAAGCCAGAACTCCCATCTCCATGGATAAAAAAAGGTGAGCTACATGGCCTTGTGCTTCTGCGCTAAGCTCCCTGTGTGTGCCAGTGAGGTGGTGGGGCTGGCTGCCGACACCTCTCCATGTGCAGTCCTGATCATCTTCTACACCTCACCTCATGCGACACCAGCAGCTGTTTGCACCAACAGGCTGTGTGTAGCTGTGCTGGTGTTGGGCAGTGCGTTACGCTGACTGGGAGGCCTGGCATCAAGCATGGTCCCTGCACGCAACCGTGAGGGCCATGTAATCTCTGGGTTTACAACAGAACTGGTTTAAGTACATGCCACGGATGCCACATTTACTGTCACACGTACTGCAAAAATTGGGAAAGGTTATAGTTCAATCACAAAATAAAATTCTCAAAGGCTTTTGCGGAGCACTAATTGCTCCAGTGTAATAAAGAGTGAAAATGTAAAAATAAAATATTCATCTTTGAGTGAGATTTTGCACAGAAAACTTTCAATTCACTCTGTCGCTTTTCATCTTCCATCCCAGACATAACTTGGTCCATGAAAGCCCATGTGTGCATGATGACTTCTCTTTGTGTGTGCATGAGCAGCTCCTGCTGTGGGCCATGCGCACCGCTGCCGTGGGCACCAGGGCACCCACACGGCCACGGGTGAACTTCCACGCCGGCAGCAGCTCGCCAGCCCCCACAGCGACCACGCGTGTGCTGCCCAGCACGCACAGACGAGCGCTCACCCCCATACTCCGCACCTGCACGCTCCCCTCCCCGCCGCACCTGGGGCCATGCACATGTGGCCGTGCACATGTGGCCGTGCACATGTGGCCATCCACGCGTGGCCATGCACATCCGCACAGCCCCCGCCTCCAGGTGTGCGCACACACTCCGCAGACGCAAAACCCCCGCCCCGCAGNGGAGCCGTCCCCTCCCGGTGCCCCTCTCCCTCGGAGAGCCCCAGAACAGCCCCCGTGCGGCCCCGTCTGCGCTCCCCTGCTACATCTCCACTGGCACCGGGGGCTTCGGGGCTGTCCCTGCGCTCTCCCGCTGCGGTAACGCTGAGCCTGGGCTCTGGGCTGTAATACCCCGGGCTAATCATCCCCCACTCCTCGCAACTGGGCAGCCCTGCCAAGTCTGCCACCACGCGAGAGCTTTGAAGGGGGTGTTCTTCTACCACAGACGGAGAAGGAAATGGAATTTCCAATAATGATCATGAGTTAATATGAATATCTGGTAGCATTTCACAGATAAACCCCTAAGGGACCCCAGACCCTAAACGCTGACTGAGTCAGATCCCATTAAGCAAATCAAGAAGGAGCAGACTGGAAATTGGCAAGGGCGAAATGACTGCACTGCTCTTCCCTGCTCCAAATGTGAGACATTTCAATACCTGGTGCAGATGCAGGTAGAGCCCTACCACAGTGTCTAATTATGCCTTATTATGGAGCCCTACCACAGTGCCCTCTGTGTCCAAGGGTTTATCCATGCCACATGTGCACCCTGGGTGACCTGCATTGGTGTCATGCCAGAGGGTAACCTTGGCCAAGATTTAGAGAGCAGCTGAGGGCTGAAGGGGACCCTGTGCAGCCCCCATCCCACCCCTCTCCCCAGGACAGGGTAATTCTAGCTGCATCCTTAAATGTAACCGTGGGAAAAACAGAGCCATGCCACTGTGACCTCAGTGCTCCTGCTCACCTGCAGGCATGCAACAGCCCTGTATGCCAGCCTGGCTCAGAGAGGCTCCAGGAGTCCTTTCCTGACACTCCTGGGGGAACTTCTACATATTTCTGAGTGGGGAGGCAGAAAGGGTGGTGAGGCCCTCAAGTGTGAGACTTCAGTGATTTCACCTGGTGCCTCATGCTCCTATAGGCAAACTCTTTCACGCAGCATGAACTGGAAGAGTTGCTGCATGCTGTCACGTGCAGAGGACTGCAAGCTAGGCTAGCCCAGGTTTCACTGGAGAGGACAGGTATGTATGCTACTATACCATAATTTGTATGGTATAGCTGTAAAGCTTTTTTTGAGGAGTGGGGGGGTGTATGTGTATGTGCACATATGTGTGATGGCTCAAATACTGCTCCTACTCCTGTGAACAGTGTAGGAAAAGACAAAGCAAGAAGAATGGTGGTACTTGGATGAGATGACAGAGGGTGAGGGCAAAAGTAGGGTACTGCTTACACTCACACCAAACCACACACAGATTGCAAAGCCAAGAGCTGCTCTCTTTCTCAGAAATAGCCTGCCTCTAAAAGGAGCATACCACAAGAAAATACCTTTGCTGGGTCAGCCTAAAGGTCTTGTATAACCTTCAGTCCTGTCCCCTGCGGGTATTGGATGGGGGACAGCCAGGAGCCCATGGCCAGCATGGCATCATACTGGCCTGCCTCAGGTGCTTCAGAGACATCCTGAGCCACCAGAAGGTGCACCCCTTGAGAGATTCATTTCTTCTTCCATGAACTTGTTCGGTCTCTTCTGGACTACCTGAAGACTTCCATATCCACAACGTCCCTCAGCTCTTTAAGGAGAACAGTGGTAGACAGCTGCCAGCAATGACATTATGGTCACATGCTAAATTTGGGTGCTATGTTCTCCTGTGAGTTTAGGACCTTGGCATTAACAGGTGGCCTGGCACACTGCCTGCTACTAATTGCTACCTGAACTGCCTAGATTAAAACGGTCTTGGTCATTCATTGCTTTGCAGTCTCCTCTGCTGACTACGGGAGAGCCAGGCCAAGGAAGCTGCTCAGTGTGGAAAGAATTAGCTGGGGTGTGTTCAGATCTTTCTAGGAAAGGCAGATGAACTTTTTGTGAAGAAAACTGTTAAGAAAGAAGCTACCCAGTGTTGGGAAACCGGTGGCTACTGAATGCTCAAGTTCTGAATCGCAATGCTGCAAATCTCTCCACTACACCAGGGG
Organism: Sclerurus mexicanus; assembly: GCA_013396755.1. Classification (NCBI taxonomy): domain Eukaryota; kingdom Metazoa; phylum Chordata; class Aves; order Passeriformes; family Furnariidae; genus Sclerurus; species Sclerurus mexicanus. Next base: position 295,522 of record VWZF01001878.1, on the reverse strand, counting down.
CACAGCTCTTACTGAGCCTTCATCTGACACTACCTAGGCAGCTGAAAGGAGCAGTTTAGTTGTGAGAGGACTCAGTATGATGCCCCACAAGGCCTCAGCAACTGAGACTCTAGTGATGCATCCTCTCTGGCACAGACTCAGACTTGCTAGCTGCAGAAATCACTGAGAGGGAGGCTGATTTCTGAGGCCTGATCTTTGTGGGATGAATAAAAGGGCCTTTTTTCTCCCTGCCTTCAAGACTTGAATTTATAGTGCTACAAGGCACTGCAACACACACAGCCTCAGCACCAGTGTCCAAGGGTGGAAGGCTGCTTGGTAGCCCTGTACATGTCCCACCTCATGGCCAGTGTTGGCCCCTTGAAGCCTAACAGTGCCCAGTGGGGGTTGGGGGCTGCATGAGGAGGTGATAAATGCATAAGTACATCTGGGCAGAGGCACAGGAAAAAGACTGTTACGATGAGAGATATAAAAACAGGGCAATATGGACTGAGGGGATAGGATGAGCCTTGCACTTGTACCAATGCTGGGCTACAGCACAGGAAATGATGCCAGTGAAGGTCTTCAAGTTGAAATAGCAATATAGGAACGCCTAGCCCAGGGCATGGACAAGAGCAAAAGGAGATGACAAGCCAGGGGGAGCATGGTGAGATGTGGAGCTCTATGAAAGCACACAGGTTGGATAGGTAATGAGAACAGGTCCTGGGAGAAGGGGAGATAAGGAGAGGAAATTAAGCTCTGATCAGACATAGGAAAGCAGGGATAGAAGGAGACAGGTAGAGGAGAGTGATGGTGCTTATGGGAAAAGGGCATTAGTACCAGGACTGCAAAGGCAGGCAGCCAGTACCAGTCCGGGGCCAAAACTGCAGGAGAAAAAGCAGTGTTTCCTACAGAGCTGATTAGATACAGACGTGGTGCCCGGTGAAGCTGAAACGCCAACAAGCAGGTGCGGGAAAGGGCAGGAGCAGCAGGTGCCAGCCGTGCTGCCAGCGCTGTGGCATCACCGGGCGCACCGCACCTGCCAACTCCCTGTCTGGCATCCTCGGCTGTGCCACACACACACACAGCAGCGGGGCCGGCCGCTCCCCGCGGGTCCCTCCTTCCTTCCCTCCTTCCCTCGCTCCCTTCTTCCCCCTCTCCCTTCGTCTCTCTTTCCAAGACCCGCTCCTTGGCCGCGAGGTGGCAGCCGAAGGCCACGAAACCCAAAAACTGTGGTTCCCTCCTCCCTCACGACCCCAGGCAGTCTCCGGGCTGGAAACGGCACGGATGATGCTGGGAATAAGAGCCGGGGTTAGGCGGCTCCGCAGACCCCCACCCCCCCGCCCCGGTAAAACCCCGGGTGTCCGCACGGCAAAGTCCCCGCGGGACCGTGGTGAGGGAGAAAGGTGCCAGCCCTGCAAGCTGTGAGCCACTGCTGCTATATGGCCACGTTTATGTGGCACGGAATCTGATCCACGCCAGCCTGCGCCTCTCCGCAATCACCATGCAATCAGCCTCCTTGGTAATACCCCTTTGGGGGGCAGATCCGACCTGTTGGTTGGTCCTGACCATAAAAAGCAGGACATCTAGCCACTGTGGCAGCTGAAACTGAGGTCGTGGGGGAGAGGAGGGGAGGGAGTGTGGTGGTGGTGAAGTTTCTAACCCATTCTATTTATTACTCTTATGATGGGCCCCGCATAAGAATGACATGGACCTGTTGGACTGAGTCCAGAGAAGGGTCATGGAAATGCCTAGAGGGCTGAAGCACCTCTCCTATTATGACAGGCTGAGGGTCGGGGGTTTTTAGCTTGGAGAAGAGAAGGCTCTGTGAGACTTCACTGCAGCCTTACAGTAGCTAAAAAGGGCTGACAAGAGCTGGAGAGGTACTTTGTGTAAGGGCATGTAGTGGTAGGAGGCAATGGTCTTAAACCAAAAGACTCTTAACACTGAGAGGAGTAAGGCATTCACAGAAGCTGTGGATGCCCCATTCCTGGAAGTGTTCATGGCCAGGCTGGATGGGACTGAGTACTGTGGTCTAGTGGAAAGTGTCCCAGCCCGTGGCAGCAGAGTTGGAGCTATTTGATCTTTAAGGTCCCTTCCAATTCAAGCCATTTTATGATTCTGCTTCCTCCAGATACTCCCCTTTCTGTCTCCTCACTCCCTCCAGGCTCTCTTTTGTAACAACAGCAGCACCCCCGAAGGGACCCATTAGAGAGGGCGGTGGAGGTTTTGGCATGATATGTAACCCTTGCTCAAAAGGCAAATGAGGCCAGATGTGTAAGCAAAGCCACAAGTTCACCAGGTTGCACAGAGGCATGCCTCCAAATGTTGTAAGCGTGATGATCATCACTCACAGACATGGAACCCATGACTTTCAAGATTCCAACACAGACCTTTGAAAAGGGTCATTTGAGATGCAGGCAGAAAGCAGATACATTCCTGGTTCATATTCAGAGGGAAAAAAATCACCCATCCATCTACATGTTTCACACCCACATTCGCCAATTTAAAATATTCTACTGGGTCCTTGGTCTCATCATCTGAGTAAACTGCAATGGAGGCAGGAGAAGAGACAGCAGGTGGCAGTTTTTCTCGTATTTACATTAACAACACTCCAGGCCCTGATGTATCTGCAGTGCTGGTGGAGGAGAGCCCACCAAGAAGTTTCGAAGGGTATCAGAATACTACTGGCTCCTTGTTTGCGTTGTGAAATCTGCCCTTGAGATCCAAAGAGCATGGGGTATTAGAGGGCAATCAGTCCCCCTTAGTTTCTGAATGGAAGTGAGGCAAGAAAGCAGCATGGGATGGGCTAGGAGAACTTGTCTGTGATGGGAAGAATGGAGTGATGGTATAACAAGTATGGCCAGCATGCTGTTTTTCCAAGTGCTGTCCACCCTGAGAGGCTCTGGGCTCCATGCTATTGATAGGCTGACTCTACTTACAATGGAGGCTGCAGTCCTGCTTCTTGAGCAAACAAATGTATCAAAAATGAGGGGGGGATGGGAAAAAAAAATCCCACCTCTAAAGGAGAAAGCACAATTGTGCATCATACAGGTGGCTCTATCACCCCATTCCCTGGGGACTGAAGGGGTCTTAGGGTTTACACTTGCCAGATCCTGTGCAGGGAGTAATTTTTCCTAGTCTGTTAACTCTCTTGCCAGGGCTTCTGAAGATGAAATCTTTATTATCATGAAGGCTTAAAAGGGAGGAATACTGTTAATTCCATTTTCAAGGTCATACTTTGAAAGTTATTAATTTCTTTCTTCCAGGGCTTTGCACTCTACTCTGAGGCTGGTCCCATTACCAGCTTCTACTTACTAGGGTTCATTTGGGGTTTTTTTCTTACTCCTTTCCTGTTCCTTCCTCCTCTTCTTTGAGAAGACACATTTTTTCCCCTCCCTGTTCTCAGTGTTGAACTACTTTGTTCATTGCTTGTTCATTCCCCATTGTCACTATCAGTTCTGCTCCTGTAATTAAAACTTGACTGTGACTGCAGTGGCAATAGGCTGGCTTTCCTAGAGGTGGAAGTACCACTGTGTAAACTAGGGAGGATGCCCTCCAGCAACTCTCCAAGATTAAGGGAATGTCTCTGGTGTCTATCAATCTTTGCACTCAGTTTAATGTATTTGAGAATTTGCTCATGCTTTTTTAGCACTGAGCAGTTCTTCCCCATGTTTTGGAGCTCATTCATGGTGTACTAAGTACTCATCTATCATATCTTATGTCTGAGTGAAGATTTATTCTGTAATGCAGCTCACCTATCCTTCCCTAAGGTCTACAGAATATCCCTAAAACTGTATTTCTCAGTGTCTTTCTGAGAAGGTCGTAGTGTTCAAGACTGGCTGCTTACACCATTTATCCTGAAACTGGTTTACAGTAATCCTAGTCTAAAATTGAACTGTTATCCTGACCAGAGAGGCTGGTGTTTCAATAGAGGACAAACAGCATAGCTCCCCTCACACAGAGCACACACAGTCCTAGGAAGCAAGTCTGGGACCTCTTGAGAAATTAGTATTTTCATCAGCTTCAGCTCTATCTGTTTACTTGCTTCATCCCTGCTATGGTTTTCTACAAGCTTTGCTGGATGTATGGCATGGGAAAGATTGGAGTGGCTGTGGACAGAAATGAAGAGGGAGTGGACATAACTAGGGGTGACTGCAAAGGAGAGTGGAGCAGAAGGAGAACTAAATCAGAGTAGAGAGTGACCAGCATGCTTGAGGTTACTCTGGTACTGAAATTCACTCATATTGCTACCTCCACCCTTCCTGTCTTTCTCTAGTAACTTCAGCACAGTGTCCCCACAGCGTGTCCTTGTGGCCTTCTAAGGGCTATCACTTCTTTCTGGGGACTCCCTTGCAGTGAGCTTAGCAGAGACCAACCCTTGTCCCCATCCCTCCTTTCTTAGGAGTGGAACAAGTTAGAAGGATGTTTTAGGTAGCCTTTGTCAAAGGCTGCTTCTGAACAATAAGCAGTATGGGGCCTCTATCACAGGAACACTATTAACAAGCCTGTGTGCTCCTTTCAGCATTTCAATGAATTAAAGATCTAATGAGAGCCCACGAGCTGGTATATGTCTCTAAAGTGTGGGGTCTAAGTAAATATTACTTTGTGTTCCCTGTTCTCATCAAAGTATGGATATGTCTGTGTGTGTTCAATTCCAGAGTGAGACTCCTGGTCACTTTAACACCCTAACGGTGCAAGCATACCTGGTCCAGACCTGTGAAAAGAGAGAGTAGAAAGCCATCGTGGCTTCCCACAGCCCATTCCCAGACCAGTAATTAAAAAGGTACACAGGCAGCTGAGCTGACCTTCAGCCAGATGAGTTGGAGGAATGGAAAAGATGCCAGAAACTACTCCTGTTCCTCCTTTAGATGCTCCAGGATGCCTGGAAATTGTTTGGTGGCTATGGGATGTGCTTCCAAGCATGGGGGGTGTGCACAGGGGGTGTGCATAGGATGCATATGGTGATCTGGCTCAGGAGCTTAAGCATGGATCACTTTGTCTGTGTACCTGCAACACCCACCGTAGAGCCTGCCTGACTGGACCTCACTGGAGCTATACTGGCTATAGAACATCCTTCTCCATGGCCTGACCCCATGCTCCCATCCATGCATCCACTCCCCAGACTGCAGAGGGACGTGCAGGCAATGTTGGGGAAGGGCCAAGCACATTTCTCCTTTGCTCACCTTGCCACGAGGCCTCTCCCTTTTGCAGGGATGCTCTGCTGACAGACCTGCTCGCCCATGGGAGGGAAGGCCCACCAAAAGCACTGTGCTTTTTCTGCAAGCCTGATTTCTTTGGAATGATTGGGGTTTTTTCCCCATGCACTCCCTCCCTCCCTCCCAAATCCCACACCTCCCTTCTCCTTTCTGGTTGTTTTTGTTTTTAGAGAGAGCGCTCAGACAGCTGTATTAATCATGCAAGCCCAGCCATGTGTAATGTGCTTTATCAACAGCAGTGCAGACACTGAATGGCAACTGGTTCACAAGCAGGCCCGGTGCACTGCCTGAGCTGGGAAGATAAACCTGCTGCTTCCCAAACCAACTTACCGTCATGAGTTAGTGAATGGAGAGACTGTTCACTTGGGACAATAACCAGAGGGGAGGCCAACTTGTTAGGAAAATTCTGGAGTGGTTTATACTGGAAATGGAAGGGGAAGGAGGAGGATGAAGGAGGAAATTACTCTTTGATCATTTTCTCATGGGGACTGGAGGAATTTTTGTCTGTGTGTAAGGATTAAATCAAGACAACAGTGGCTGTTCTCCATCCTCCTCCTTGCTTCCCTCCACACTTGGGTTCCAGTCAGCCTGTCTGGCAGCTCAACACAAGAAATAAGGAGAGCAAGAGGGAGAGAGCAAGGATTTAGGTACACCTGCTGTGCAGTGGGAATAAGTTGCCTTCAATGTGTTTAAGAAGGAAGGTTCAGTTGATGACTTCAGAAGCTCATCTAACATACAGATGGTGTCAGACTGTGAGTGTTCTCTGGGCTGGGGATATCTGGCTCAGGAGGGTTACAGCCTGCCCAAGCTCTACTCTGCAGGGTAATCTGTCCATGCTACAATGCTGACACTGTACATGTCCCTATCAGACAACTGGTTTTCCACAGCAGTCACTCCTCCATGGGTTTGTTTTTAATCTCTGCAGTGCAGTTGTATGTTTTCTCCCCAACTGGTTCCCCCCAATCTCCACTCTCCCATCTGACCTGACTGCTGTGCCCTGACCTCTGTTCCACAGGGCTGTTCTGTATGCATGCCAAGCCACACCAGTGACTACACAGACCTTGAAATGCCTTCCCTGTCCCACTTCAAGGGCCCAGATGTAGGAATATCTTTCTGGGACTTCCAGTCTCAGTTCCTACCCTCTGCAGCTGCTCTTCCTCACTTGCTGGATCCTCCACAGCACTGCTACAATGCAAATATATGCAACCCAAGGCTCATTTTGGAATAAATCAGTCTAAATTAAAATTAATGAACAAAAAGTAGAGAAACAGATCAAGCAATAAAGCCATTTCTCTTTCTTTCCCCCTGTGTCTCTCTTTTTTCTTTAAGAAAGCTCATTTCTTTTCTCTACCTTTTTTTTTTTTTTTTTGGTGGGGTAAGAAGACATTTACTTTTTTCTAAGCAATCCCAACAAACAGAAGCTGTCTGTTGCTATTCAGAAAAACCCACCAAGCACTGTTGGTACTTGTAGTAACAAACAATTCTTGGCATTTCTATGTTCCCTAAGATGCTGTTTCTGACTACATCCATACTACCCGCTTTTGGAAGACACTGTCATCACCTCTGACTTTTGATACTGTTCCCTTTAAACCAAACGGTCAAAATAAAATACAGTGCCATCGCTTGCCTGGTACCTATGAAATAGCAAGAAGCAATTAATATGGTGTTGGCTGCCTGCCTTCACCCTGTCTTGTCCTTCCTCTTCCCTTGGCCTGAAATCCCACAGGCTTGGCACCCAGTGCAGTCCCAGACCTCAGTGCCTGCAGCCCTGGCAGTGACAGACACTGACTGAGCAATGAGAGCAGCTTGGTCTGTCTGAGCATCCAGTCTGCAGAGCCAATCCCTTCTGCACTCACCAAATGGAGAAGGAGCTCTTCGGAAAATCTGGCTGGATAGCACTAGTAGAAAGCAAGGAGAACTGTGAGTTGTGCTTCCCACCCAGGGTCATGGGCATTATCAGTTGCCAATGCCGGGGGCTCAGAGAGCTTCCAGGGAAGCGAGGCATGCTCTGAGTAGTCAGGCTGTGGAGTGACCAGTACAGCTGAACTATCGCCTTCAAATGCCTTAGAATTTATTGAAACACCAGACTTGCACATGGCTCCAAATATGTCCTCCTGTGCTTGGTCCCTATGGCCTATGGTATTTTCCCCTGCTTGTTATTTTTTTCTCGATTTCTGTGTCAGGGTCACAATAGTGCAAAATTGTCTGTTTTGGCCTGTTTATGCTATGGCTTCCCCTGCTCTGCCAACTGGCTTGTTTCAAAGGCTTGAAGGCTTGGATTTTCACTGTCTCTTTCTTGGACCCCAGATGAGAAAGCACCCTCTGGCCTCAGCGAAGAGGACTCCAGAAATGGATGGGTTCTTTAGCTGGTCACCCCAGACTGTTCCCACAGCACTGCCTAGTCAGCAAACACCCATAAGATTTTAACCCTTTACAGCCTGTAGCCTCTGTTGTAATCCCCCAGGCTTCTCTCCTTAGCTTCAAAATACTCAGATGTCCATCCTTTTGCCAAAGCAGACCCTGCTGACATGAGAGCTGCAGGCTCAGCAGAACAGAACTGGTGGGGCCATGCGCTAGAGAAAACAAAAGGGGAGCAGGGATAGGTGGAGGTCACCACTGCCAACAGGTGAGCTTTCTTCTCCACAGCCAGGACCTCCGTAGAGAGGAAAGAGGACTGAGAGGGTATTAGAAAGGTGCTCTGTTTCCCACTCTGGTGATCAGACCCAAATGAACATCTCTTCTCCCTTCCCCCATCTCCCACCCACCTGATGAAGGCATTAGTGACAGTAAAGGCTACACAGGCTACAGCTAAATGGAGACTATCTACGATCTACAGTCATACAGGGTCATTCTCCGATCAGTGCACGTTTTGGCAGAAAGACAGGACTGATCATTCTCCTTTTCCCTCCTGCTCCACTAATTGCTGACAGACTACTGCTGTAAATCTTTTGTCAAACAGTTGATGGCCATGACTTTGATCAGGCCCTAAAGACTGACACACTTATTGCCCTGTGGGCAGCTCTCGATGTGCTGCTTTCTGGGAAACTGCACATCTCCCCTGCAGAGCTGAGAAAGCCTCTAGTTAGACTGTGGTAAGCCCTCATCACAAAACTCCTGTGAGGAAGACTTACAGGTTTTGAAGCCCACCGGTTTGGCTAAGCCATTCTGATGTGAACACTAGTTGCTAAGCACAAAGGAGAGACTCTATGTGCAAAAGGCTGAGGACAAGGGACAATGTAGGACAAAGATGGAGCTAGTGCTATAATTGTGACAGATCCCTTTGAGATTCAACAGTGACCACACTTGCTCTGTCATTGACAGACGTGGTGTGGAATGAGCAAATTCTCCTTTTCCAGAAGAAAAATCCTTTTGAAAAGGCACCTGATGATTCAGTAAGGTCCCTGCTTTGTGGCAGCCAGGTCTTGTGTCAGCCCATTCATTAAAACATGGTATTACAATGCAGACACGAAGATGTGGCATCATCCCAAGAAGACATTTCAAGTGCCTGGCTGCAAAATCAAGAAGGCTGGAAAATTTACCAAGGCCAGTTCAGTTGAGAGCTGAATCAGCTGGGTTCCACCAGCCTGTTAGAAAAGTGCCTCATCAAATTCAAGTCCCATTTGTTTAGTTGAATGGGCTTCTTCTGATTCTCCAGCCTGCCTGAAAGCAAGATGTTTCCACAGCAGCTAGCTAATGATAGCAATGCTTAGCAGGACTACAGTGCTCTTCATCTCAAAACACCTTCCTTTTAAATTAATGCTCAAAGCCCTACAGGGCAGGGAAGTGTTACTGAGGATTAAGAGAAATGAAAATTGAGGGAAAAAGAGGAAGAAGGCTGTGAATCATTGAGGAGAGGCTTATTTGAGAGCTATGGGCTACATCTCAGAACATCATCTCACAGGGTGGGAAAGGTCTAAGAAGAAAATTTTATGCCCAAGGTTTCTTTGAAGGTGAACAGCAAAGTAAAAGCACATGTTGAGATAAGCATCAGTGTCTGTGCTGAAGGCCCACACTGGAAAAGGTGGTAGGAGCTTTCAGAAAACAAATGAGGTCCAGAGTATTTAAACTCTACTTTCCCCATCTGCCAAATCGTCTTTGGTGTGTCCTGGGTCACTGGAGATATACTAACATTTGGCACCACAAATTCCTAGAGACTCCTCACAGAAGTGATGTCACACCAGGATGTCCTTCAAGATGATCTCAGGAGACCGGGGAGCAGTAAAAAAATAACAGCTTCAAAGACAGACGAGAAAGTGTTTTAAAGGATCGACTAAAGCTGTGCGGGATGGCCTTGGCAACTTGATTAGGAGGTGTATTTGTAATGGGAATCCTGGCCTTGCTTACTCACAGATTTTGCTTTATCATTTAGCTTAATGGGCTACTAATTCAAAACCAGCTGTAAACAGGACTGGCTATGAAAAAAATTAACACTGCCTGCCTGTGGAATTTAAGGATATATAATAAAAATAATCATAAAAACAAAGAGCCCTGGGTTTTCCATCAGGCAAAAATATTTGTCATTGAAAATTCGGCTTAAAAAAAAAGAACACCTAAAACTGGAAAACTCCTCAAAACCTTATATCCTAAACAGCCTCAGCAACTTTAATTTCATATCCCAGCACAAGTTTCATTTGCAATACATATGATAATGGTGTTTAATTGGATTTATTTTTCCACACAAGGTTCCCAATGGCCTACTTTACTCCTTTTCTCAGCTTCTTGAATGTTATTTACAAATCACTTTCTGGGATTTAGTTTTAATGGTAGTCTGATTTCTACCTCCTCCCCTCATTTTTTTTTTTGTAGGTACTTGTCTTTAATTGTATTTGTGGATTTGCCTTTTAAATAGGCAATTGTGACTACATCCTGAGCCTGAATAAGTTGCCAAGAGCAGAGCCTGATTTGAAAAAGGCAGAGTGGTTAAATGGAGCTAGTGTAACACCCAGCATTTATTGTTCTTTTCATGGGAGTACCTGCAGGTGCTTTGTTCAAGCAGGTGCTCTTTTGCAAAACAACATGGGTTCCTAATAGCACTCTACCCCAAAGCTCTGCACAGACATTAACAATTTAGGTCTCTGAGCGTCCCATGAGTTGAGTGCATCTTCATACCATGGCGGTAAAACAAAGATACTAAGGAGCTCTAGGCCACGATTTTTCAAATGAACACAGGGACTTGCTGTCTTATTGTTGATTTAGTTTCAAACACCACTTTCAAGTGCTGTAGCCTGCTTTCTGGTAACGCCTGGTCTCTGTGCTTTTTCAGAATTTCAAGGTCACGACCAAGCCCCAAATCTCATGTGGATGTTGTGGCTGCCTGGACCTGAGGCATGACTGGGTAGCACAGAGACAACACACAGACTCTGTTTTGTCATCATACCTTCTTCCCTTGGAATAAAGCAGACTAACACCTCACCATGACTCTTTTCATGCTCTCTGCCTCAAATGCAGGACTATGTGACTGGCAGACTCGGAGGAATGTGACAAAAGAATGAGAAAATGATGTGTTTCACTATGGATGTGGTTGCATCTAGTTGCACAACTAGAGTGAAAACATGTTCTGGAAGCATTTTCATTTTTGGCTTTCTCACTTGCCCCTTCTACCTTCTCTGCAAAATTTTACGTCTGCTTATGCTTTTGATCCAAATCTGAACAAGTGGGCAAAGACAGCTTAGGATGGGAACATATAGGTGTAGGTCTACAGACAAACTGAACCTCACTAAAAAGTGTCCAGACCTGTGTGACAACACAATGTCATGGTTCAAAGCTTGGCTAAAGGTTGTTACTTGTTTTTTTTTTAAATGGGAGGGGGAAAGGGGATAAGGAAGGTAAGCAGAAAAGACAAAATGACATGTAAATGAAAAGGGAAAGCCCTTATTTCCCTGGATTTCTGAGTTGTTTTGCCCATCCCCAGCTCTGAGCATTTGTCAGGATGACGGAGAATGACCCGGCTAAAGAGCTACTTCAACATAAAACATATACTGACCTGGAAAAGGATTGGGGAGTGTGGGTAAAACTCGTTCTAAGGGGGGAGAAAAAACAATAAGCAACATGCAGGAGAAAAGGAAAGCCACTTTTCACACCAAGCAAGCAGCAGATACAAACCTGATGGAGTTGTCCATCCCCAAATTAGATGAACTAGAGTAGGTTTCATATACAGAGCATTTTGCTAGCAACACACCTAATACACATCAACATCCCCTGGGACTGGGAGTCAGAGAGAAGTCATTTGAAAAACTAAACAAATAATAGCCACACAGCAAGAGGGATTAAGCATCTGCAGTGAAGGTAATTGGAGTCGATGGGCCATATCTTCCCTCTGACTTTCAAGACCACTCATGTCATCATTCTGCAGCTCCTCCTAGCTACACCTCTGGCTGGAAGCTAGTCTTGGAAGAGAGGTGAGTTGTGGAAGTCCTCCATGGGTATTTGCTGCCTCCTCAGAACCTTCTGTACAATGAATTTCTTCCCAGTGACAGGCCCCCTGAGGATCTGTGCATGGGAGCAGTCACTCTGGTCAATCCTTCTTTGGAGTTTTTGTCCTCCGAGAGGAATAGGGTTTTTGCAGACTCATCATCTCTCAATTGTACCAAGAGCCTGCTGTCTTGTTTATAGGGTTTTTACAACGTGTCCTCATTATACGTCACAGCAGGACTTTGTTTTACGTCACTGCTGGCTCCATGGTTTGCTTCTTTCGCAAAAGGATCCCAAAAGAATTGCACAGACACTGAGGGAAACCAGAATGAGAGACCTCAGTCTGAGGCTAACAGTAGTGTTAATTCTGCTTCACAGATGGTGCAGCTGATGCACAGAGCAAGGAAGCAATTTGCCCAAGGTCAAATGCTGAACTACTGGCAGAGCCAGGCACAGAAGCAAGAATACAAGGTCCCCAGGCTTGGCTCTGATCACTGGGTCTCCTTTCATTGCCTACAGAACTTGCTGGATGTCTTCTACCAACTGAGACAAGTTCCTACTTGTGGACTGATCCATAAGTATTTAGCTGCCACAGCTGGTAGGCCTGGGGCAATAAGTTCTCTTCTGGCTTACCTGCTGAGATCACTGCTGATGGACACAGAACTTGGCAGGATACGTCAGCAGTCCACTATCATTCTCTGATCAACCCAGGCCCAGCTGTTTGGAGGCTAATGCTCTTTATATAGTATCCTTAGTGCAAAGAGTGAATTTCTGCCTTGCTGGAGCCCATGAGGATGTACCAGGCCAGGCCCATCTCTGTGACACTGGCAGAACTTGTGCCCTCTTGGTGGTAATGGAGTTGTTTGAATCCACAGCAGGCACAGGGGAGATCAAATACAAGTCTAGCCTGGATCTTTGTGTTTATGTAGCAACAGGGGACTATTGTTCTGCGAAAGCAGGCTGTTGTGCTGACAAGACTTCCTTGTTATTTAGTTTGGTTAAATAACTCAACTCCCCTTTACCTTCTTCCTGCACAGCAGGCTGCAGGCTGTACAGCGTAAGCAGTTAAAGCAAAGCACTACGGCCTCATTATCATGCTGCTTTCTATTCAAGGACTCTACCTCTGTTCCCCTGCCTGCTGTGTGCTGCTTTTATTGCTCCACCCTGGCTCATTAGCAGTGTCTCAGCCTTGCCCTATCTGACTGTCACCCCAAACCACTTTCCCCGTCCCCTGAGTCTCCCCATTAGTGACAGCCCGAGGGAAGACACGGGGTTTGCACTAGGAACCACTAAGAGGGATTTCAGTCACAGTTAACATTGCAAACCCTCCCAGCAAGCACTGAAAGCAAATGCTCAGGCACAACAAAGCATGGGCAGAGAATTAGAAGAAGGGGTGTCAGCCTGTGCACACAGCCAGCACTTGTGCCAGGGCGCTAACAAATAATGACAAGTTAGAGCCCAGTGCCAGCTCATCTTAGGAATTGTGCCTCTCTGCAATCAAAACTGCTGGACTCCACCTAAAGCCTCTCCAGAGGCAGGGCTGGAATCCTGCTTGCTGCTGCTTCCAGTTGGCACCAGCCTTGCCACCTGCTGCTTCACCTCCCTGTTTTTTGATTCTCCAAAGGGTGCAGAAGATGTGGCACCTGAAGAGGTGGCAGTCTCCTTAAACAGAGACAATTTAGCCAGCAGGACCACATCAGGATGTGCAGCACTGCCCTGTTATCTCCTGCTTCATCCTAGGGGAAGGGATAGCTCTGTGGGAGGTGAAGTCACTAATTTGGAAAAGCTTTAATTTCTTTTCTCTGCCTTGCTAGAATGCACCAGGTGCTGCACCTGCTTCTGTGTGCCTGTGTCGAGGGTGTGTGGGCTTGCTTATACATCACACAGGTGCATGCCTATATATACATACTCACCTACACCTAAACCTATGTATCTATGTTCCTACAACAAATGTGTATTTGGTGTATATATACAGACATGTATATAAACATATACACTTCTGTGTAGCATGGGTTAAGATACAAATTTTGACTTACAGTGCTTTTCATAGCACTCTCTTAGATGATTAGAACAAAAAGTAAACATGTTCCCTACCTCCTAAGACACTTAGAGGTAAAACCTTTTGCCTTCAGTTGCAGCATCACTTTTCACCTCTGTTGCCCTGTGATGGCAGCCTTGGATTCACCTCTCTGTCAGGTAGTTTTCACAGAGATGTGTGTTACTGTTCCTTTCCTAGGTCTCACCATATTTTGTGCTTGGGAGTTACAAACCCTGCTCCTGAGTTCTGCAGAGCTGAATCAACCTACTGGCTCACCCATGCTGCAAAACATTGTCCTGCCTCCCAACTCCTCATACCCAGGGATGCATGATAAACCTTTCTCTCTTGCCTGGGTTTTGGTGCTTGTTGAGCCTGTCCATTAACTAATTCAGCTCTGTACAACAAAAGAAAACATTTGGGGGTATTCTGGGGAGGTGAGCAGTAAAGCTCAGTTGCCTTTTCACTGGCTTAGCAGGTTGAACTGGCACAGCAGGTTGTCCACTGAGTAGCAGAATAAGTGAAACAACAAAACAATGTGGCAGAGAGCAGGGTGATCAACAGGAGTGGGGAGGAAGAGATGGCAGCAAGCTATGAGATCCGTTGTATCATCAAACTGTACCCAAGTACCCTCTGTGCAAACATATACTATATTGCTGTTGAAGACAGGTTCCTGGGTATGTTAAACCTTTGGTGCAGCCATTTTTATGTTATTGTAAACTCAGTCTCCAGGAGTGAGTGGTATAAATCTCTCCACCTACAGCAGGCAATCCTGCTGCTACATCCTTTAAGGAAGATCACTAGCTATCTATTCATACAGCTCAAGGGAGCTGCTTTTGTATTTTAATGCATCTTCTATCTATGACATTGACATCTAAGGCACTCAGTCTCTCTGAGAGTTTTTCAGTACTGGCTGAGATTTCATGAAATGGTAGTCACCCATTTTTCTCTATTGCTAAACTGTTCTTTCACATCACTTCCCTAGCTCCCTGTCTGCCCTCCACCTCAGGCAAAGCTGCCAGTACCTCATTATTAACTCTCTGGTTGTTTCTTCATTCCTTGCTGCCATTCGTTTTTGTGCTGCAATGGGACACTGAGGAACCATCACTGTACTTACCTCCCTAGTGAGATGTTGCCCTACAGTGAGCTTGTTCTCTATTTAAAAAAGAAATAAAATCACTGATTCCAGGGATGAAAAACACTCCCAAGTATTTGAGTGTCTTTTGTAACTTGCAAAAACTTGTCACTGCTTTATTTTTCTGTCTGTCTGGGAGTGTGCATTACCTGTTATTTCAGCTACTGTGTGATCACTACAGCATTTTTTTCATCTGGGCTTGTAGATTTTTTTCAGCTGCATTCTTTATCTTTATGAAGCTGGATTCCTTTCACTCATTTCTCCCCTGGTTTCTTAACCTTCAAAATCCAGCTGTAAGTCTGCCTGAATTTATATTTTTCTCTTTCTCTCTTCCACACTATATAGAAGAACAGAGATTTCCTGAAACATTATGAAGCAATTGCACATTGAAGAAATAGGGATTAAGCAAGCAACAAAAAACAAATTAGAAAGAGTCCACTGAAAATCATCAAATCTCTCTCAGCTCCTGCACCTCCATTCTCCTGGTTCTTGTGAAGTTCTCTAGTGTTCTCTGGCATAAATAGGCCTTGAATTCCTAAGGTAAAAATGATAAACAAAAGCCAACAACTTGAAAGAAGGAAGGTGTTCTTCATAGACATCAAAAGGGATCCTTGCTGCTGCAAGTCATCTTTAATAGTTGCCACATTTCCTCCTGGAATAGTTAACAGCAACTTTGCAAGATTTCCCTGTGTCTCTTACAGGTTCTGCCACTCATTTTATGACCATGGGTAAACCACTTCTTCACTCTGTACCTTGGCTTCCTACTGAAAAACGGTGCTAATAACACTCAACCATTTCTAAATAACTTGTGATATTAAAATATTCATTGCTAGCAAATCCTTTGAGATCCTTTGAGGTGAAGTTCTGAAGTCATGCAAAATGCTTTTCTAGCAAAACTAACCCCCCAGCTAAAATCATATGTGCATACATACATTATTGAATTTCATCTTATATTTTGTTTCACTGATGTATTTCAGTTCATCTGTGTAACAGGAATCAACAGAGAGGGCCAAATTTAGAATTCAGTCACAAATAATGGATTCTAAACTTAGAATTATATTAATATCAGCAAGAACAAATCTGGAGTATTTGAAAATTGTCTTCCAGATTGCTGCCTGAGGATTTTATTTGAATCTCATGACAGTCACAAGACCAGGGTGAAAAGACTTTCAAAGTAGAAATTTGCTTTGTGTGCTGCAATGCTACAGGAAATCAAATATGTGTTCTTTTATGATAATATCTGTTCTTAAGGAAATAACTTCCACAAAATACACTCAAATTTGTAAAACTTCAAACTGCTATAAAATAAACCCAAAGGTGGTGAACAAAGAATGCAAATGGATTTATCCTTTTGAACTACCTCTGTTAAAAATAACCAAACCAAAACATTGGTTTTATGGTGGTTTGATTAAACTGACCACACAGAGCAGAAACCAGACTAAACTGCATCCCATACTGACTCCTTCACACAGTTTATCTTTTTTTTTTCTGTTTAAAAGGACATGCAGGCCATGGCATAAGTGTTTTAATCATCTGCAAAATTCAGAACCAGCATGTAATTCTGCTGTAGAATTTGGTCTAGTCTCAGATTCTGTGTGTTTATACTTACTAAGATAAATGCAGTAATTGAAAGGTAGCAGAATGAGATCCCAGGAATTTTATTCCATATTTCATCTGTTGATTACCTTTTCCCCCATGTTCCCTGTGGTAGACCCCTTTAAAATCATTCTGTCTTTTCTCATTTCTTTCCCTTCCATTTTGAAACCAATTTCTCTTTTTCTTGACTCTCTCTTGTTCTCCTCAGGCTCAGTGGCTAAGTTCTCTCCATCTCTCTGAATTACTTGTCATTTCTCAGCTGTCATGGATCCTCCGAGTCCTGGCCTTCTGTCTACTTATTAAAAAGGCTGTCATTCTAAGGGTTTTTTTGTTTCCAGATTTAAAATAAACACATTTTTATTATTTTAACAAAATCTGACTTCAGCAAAGCCAGTCAATCAAAGGGCTTGTCTGTGAACAGTCTGATTTGTCTGTGTTTGTGATTCATGGCAAGTAGGTAGGTATCTGAAGCAGAGTACTGAAAGCCAGATCACGGCTGGAGGCTTGAGGGGGTTGGATTGTCAACTGGATGCCTTCCTGCGTTTTGGTCACCATGTGCTTCCTTACAGAGCCTGGTCTTTGCGAGAGCCTCCCTTTACCCTCTCCCATACTTACTGTAAAGGTATAGGCTGGCGTTTGTGACTCCCAGCTTGTTGGCAGCCACGCAGGTGTAGTTTCCATAGTGTTCCTCAGTGACATTGGCCACCATCAGCAGAGACTGGCTCCCCGTGGTCTTTATCTCCAGACCATTGGCGCTGTTTATCCTGAGAAGACAAGGAGAAGAGGTGTATTGTGCAATGGCAGCTGTGCATTGGGAAGGAAATTACTGCCCAGCAGGCAGTAAACCTAAGTCTTTCAGCCCAGCTGGCAGGTGAGGATAGAGGGAGGAAGGAAGAAGATGCAAGAAGAAAGAGATCAAAGAAGGCATGGATGGAAAACAGAAGGGAAGGAAATGAAGTAGGAGTGCAGTGGGGTGAATTCCACTGGTAAAGCAGTGGAAAAGCAAAAGAAGCCAAGGGAAAGGGAGGAAGCATTTGCCTATCACCGACTCACACTGGAAATGAACACACCATGGGCAGCTGAAGGCTAGTCCATATGTGAACAAAAGATTTTTAGTGAAACACACCAACTTATGTGTTCCAACATGTGCATATGCCAAAGCTAAGTTACCCCTGAGCCTCTGAACACAGATCATGTTAAAAACTAGGATAATAACACAACCTTCTTAATGCCAGGTAAATGCTCAGGTATAAAGGACAGATGTCTCTTCTCATTTACTCTCATATGCAAATCTCAGAGGCTCAGGATGGGGGAATCACACTTCCCTCAACAGTTCCTTCCCCTAGATGAAGGCACCTAAAGTGGCATTACCTAATTGGAGACTAATACTACTTACTTTTTTGTCTGTATCATGGGCTACTTAATGCATGAACATTGTCTTAATTGTATATTGGCCCATAATTGACTTAAAGGAAAGAGCTCCATGCTCTGCACCTCCCTCAGCATCCCCAGTGTAAAGAGGGACTGCCTCCTCCAGCCATGACCATGCTGGCTCTGATGGGTCATTGTGACTCAAATGGATTGTAAGGAGAAATTTGTTCGAGAAGAAGAGTTGGAGAGGACAACAGGTGATTCTCCAAGGATCCTCTATTGATTGAACTGAAGAGAAGAGGCGAGCTAAAGGTCTTACCTGGTATCATCTCTGTACCACTCGAAATCGGGTGTGGGCACTGCTGATGCCTCGCACCGGAGTAAGGCTTGTCGTCCCGTGGCCGCTTCATTGCTCTTGGACTCTGTGATGGTGGGAGGGTCTGCAGAAAGGATAGACATCATCACTTTACACACTTCAGGTGGAGCAAAGCAGTGAAACTATGTCAGGGGTGGCTTCCTCATGCAAACCATTCAGGCTAGTGGAGGCCCACAGCTGCTGCTTGCTGTGCCATGTTTCCCCTTGCTCCTCTGCAGAATACATGCTCTTTGATCCCTCCCTAATATACCATGTTAGCATCACTCCTTACACATGCTTCTCTTCAGCACTGCTGAATAAAATTCTGCCATAAATGCATAGGCATACACAGGCAGAGTTAAGGTTAATGATGGACTTCTGTAATTTATGAATATTTACCTATGGATCTCTAGTTCACATGGGCTCCTCAAAGAGAAGATGAGAGAAAGACTTCATCAAGGGTAAAGGAAGACAGCAAAAGTAAAGGAATAAAGGAATTTAACACTAGCATGAAAATTATTTTCCATACAAACTCTTTGTCTCATGCCAACAGTATAATAAGCAAGGACTGAGGCAACATGTATGAGACAGAAATACATTCACAGCTTAAAATGGAAGAGCTTTACCAGAAGTTGTGTGTGCAACTTTGAGAGCCAGACAACTTGTTGAGACACTTCCCTTAGGTGTCCAAGATTACAAATCATGCTCAAATATTTCTAGACATCGTGCTTTGTGACAAGCTGCAAGAGGGCTTGCTTGTGACTGCTCTGTATGAAGCTTGCCCTCAGCCCAGCACGGTGTTCCCAGCTCTACTTAATTTGTAGCCATGGGCAAACCAAACTTGAAAAACATATTGGTGTGCTCTGTCAGAGCTAGGTCTCAGTACTGGCTGGGTACCAGGTAGGGTAGGCACTGGCATCTGCAATCCTAGAGCCATGTTCAAAATATTAAGTGACAAAGCTTTACATGTTAAAAGGCAGAATTATTTCCATCTGGCTGCTGAAAAGGATCAAGGAATAAGTGCCTTGTCTCTCATCACTAATACTTGCACACCCTGAGATTATGGAGCTGCAACTCAGACAGCTACTTTTCTGAGACGTGGGTTACCATAAAGCACACTCTGCATATGTACAGTACAGCTCCGCTGTCTGTATCCATTCCGGCACTGAAAGGCCAAAAAAAAAAAAGAGAAGCAAACAGGATTGTGTCAGCCAAAGGAAAAAAAAATAATTCTGTCTGAAAAATGTATGGAAGGAAATTTGTTTGCGAACACATTAGCCATCTCAGTGTGATCCCTTCCCTGACCTTAATCGGGATTTTATGCAGGGCTTTAGGGATATTGCAGCGCGCCCTCTAACATCATAAATATTAATAAGTGTACATAAATAGGATCCTACATTCCAAGGCTGTGGGTTCACGTAAATATTTTAATTTTAAAAGGAGAAGGGGTAATAAAAGGATAGCAAAGGTGATTTTTTAACCATCTCTCTTTGATTTTTTGGTTTGAGTATATCTTCTTGCTGTCTACAGTGAGACGAAACTTCTCCATTTCAATAAATCTGGCACAAGAGGTGAGTCACAGAAAGAATGGGCACCTTTCTATGGGCCTAGAAAATGAAACCCCAGCCTGCTGCCAGGAAGCCCAGCTCCTTGCTCTGAGCAGTCCTTATCTTCGTCCCTTTCAAAAGTTGCTGCAGTGCTCTCCCAAGAGAAGGGGCAGGTGGTAGCCCCAAACAAAGTAGCCTATTGCACTCAGAAAGCAGCCACTCTGTGTGTAGCCATTTCCTGGCTGGGAAGCCAGAAATGGGTTCCCTTTAGCTGTTTTCCCTCCACTCTTCCCCAGGCCTCAGTTTCCCTGCAAGGGCCATTACTTGGGAAGCCTGAAGGTGGTAGTGTGAGACCAAAGCAAAGCAAGATGCTCTCTGCAGTCTGAGCTGTCAAGCTTTGTGCTCCACAGCAGATGATAAGAGATGGCCAGGAAGCAGCTGAGGCTGTGCAGGTCCCATTTTTCAAACTTACTGTACTTTTCCTACTTTCTGCTGCTTGCGGTGATGTTTAAGGAAGCAGGATCAGGAAAAGATGTATGTAAATATCTACCTTTCATTCCCCAAACAGGACTGATTTTTTCCTGCATGGTTCTCGTGATCTCTTAGATTTATTTCCCTTTCTTTCAAAAGAAAAGATCTGTTCTGATAGAATTTTAAGTTGCTTACATTACAAATTACACCACATATTAATATTGCAATACTCTATCACATTGTATTTTCATATATTCCAACAGTTAAAATGTTTAAGATCTTACTGTGGCATAGTTATTATGTGTTGAAACTAAATCAAAATCAAACATTCTGACTTTATACAAACGATCTGTTTCAAACACATTAAAAGCATTGTTGAAATTATGTTTCACAGAAATATTTGAAAATATTAATTGGTTATCATGGAATGTCTCGGGTCTATAAATTCAGCTGTTTTTGACAAGAAAAAAACCTCAACACATTTAGTGCAGAAAATCTGCTACTACAGTTCATATTAATGCCAAATTTGTCCCATGAAGCAGCTGGTATCAAGCCACTGCCACCCAGTTTCTAAGGGAATTCTAAACAACTGTGGATTCTGAAGATGCTGCAGGGAGCCTTTAACCTTGACTTCTAAGCAAGACAGAAAAGTTGATCTGATGTGATGGCCCAAAGGGAAAGAAAGGGACAAAGAGCAAGAATGGTATTAAAAGGTGCTATAATCTCCTGTGGTGTCAAATTAAGACTGGGATGGGCTGAAACACTTGCTGCCATCAGCTCTCTGCCCTAACTCACTCCCCAACAGTTCTTCTACCTGTGAATCAAGGCCATGAATGTGCACCCTGAAACAAGCATGTAATCATCTCCAATTTCAATTTAAGGTAATATTCTGGTGTATAAACTGAGGAAGGTCAGGAGTGGATATACCTCCCATTCATTGATCCTTACTGCAAACTTGTTAGCTTCCAAGCTTGGAAATAGAGCAGGTAGATACGGATATTCACTTTAAATTACTCCAGTGCCCAATATAAGCCATACAAGTATGGAGATGGACATATACATGTGTAGGATTAAAAGTGTAACATCAGTCTGAAATATCTTGTGTCACTGTGAGAGGAGCACACCAGCAGAGCGGAGTGGACATCTGCCTAAGCACATATGGCAATGGGATCCATGCCCCACTCACACAGGTGTGGATGTGAGCCACACAGCTAACTGTGCCTCTTGGTGCTTTTAGGTGGATTGCCATATCGTTTGGCCAAGCCTCTTTCTGTACTGCATTGGTGCATGGAGGGTCTCTTAGACAGAGCTTTATAGTTATGACCTGAAACCCACATAAAAGTTTTTGCACCCTCTCATTAACACGTGCCTTTCCCACATGTCCCCTGGGCTGTGATACCCACGTAGGCACTGCTGAGATGGCTGGGTGCAGGCAGGCGTGTGTTTGCTCTGAGCCAGCTGAACCCTCCCTTATCTCTCCTTGCTGCCTTGCTGAAGCTTCTCTTCACGCTACTGTTCACCCGAATATCAATGAGTGAAAACAAGGCATTGCCAGCGTTTCTGAGGGGAGAGATGGGGGCAACTCACAGCTCCTCTCTCTCTCCCTCTCTCTCTCTCTCCCCAGCACCCTTCCTTTTCTTATATATTACCAGGTTTAAAGCACAAACTCTACCCTGTGATAAGTGTCTGATTACATATAGTTTTCTCATTACCCTCCCTCTAAGACTGTATAATATAAACCCAGAAACGCTTCTCTATTTATCCTGAAGTAACCTCTGCCCGTGGGCAAAGTTCTCCCCGTTGACCCATTCTAGCTGCGATGTACTCACAGTTCACAGTGACCCGGACTTGCTTGACATCTGCTGAGGCAACCTCGTTGGCAGCTTTGCATTCGTATTTGCCCGACTGCTCTCGTGTGATACCTAGGATCTCCAGATACTCCTCTTCGCCTTCAAACTCTCTGCCTGGTAGGACAGAAAAATACAGAGGGTAGTTCTATTAGGCTTTCAGATTTGGGAAACCTGTTTAATTTCTATGGAGGAACAACCACAGCAGGGATTGTGCAAATAAGCAAGTCATGGGTGATTTAAAAGTTATTTCAGAAGCCACATCAGCAAGATACCAGCATTCTATTTAGCTATGGAGAACAGAAAATCTGGAAGGAAGCATAACAGTGGTACCAACACATCACATCTCACAGACTGCCCAGGCCAAGAAGCAAAATAACCACAGGAGATCAGATTAAGTTCACTAGTGTGATGACTGAGTACCAGGAGAGGTTAGTCAGGCTGTGGCTGATGTGCTAGTTCAGGCAGGGTCCTCAGATGTGATGGTGTGTTGTCAGCACCCTTTTCTCCACTGCAAAACTGTGAAAAATGTCCTTCTGTCTCTCAGAGCAACCACCACCCTGAAGTGTCATCGATCAGATCAAGCTACTGTTAAACACAGTCAAAATGAGAGAAACAAACTGCAATTTGATCCATGGAGACCAATAATCATCACGCATCCTTGATCTACTGTACATATGAAATGACATATTTAAACCATGCTGCCTCGCTAGCACACGGACTTGAGTGTCAGTTGGGGTTACAGATGGGGGCAGGAATCGAGGGAGGACTGTGGCCTTGCTTTTAATTCACTGTATGACCTTGGGTGAGTCAGTGCTTCGCTCTCCCTCTGTGAACTGCAGCAAATAGCCCCCCCTCTCTCATCACCTCCTGGTCAGAGAAGGGCGGCGAGGTTAACCCATGTAAAACACATTAGACTTGTTGGATGGAAGTTGCCAGGGAAGCATGAAATATTAGAATTGGTATATCTACTCTATTCCTACAGAAAGCAAAGCAAGGCTCCTCCTGGAAAGAGTCTGAACCACATTTCCTCCTCTGAGAGGGCTGTGAGCACTGCTCTGCAGCATGTGAAAGCACAAGCCTGTGTACATGTATGTTTAGAGAAAGCACCGCCCAATCCTCAAAGCGTAAAAGCCAGATTTAAAAAAAAGAAAGAGTTATTTCACAAGGGCTCCCATTCCGGTTCCTCAGAGAGCGGTCAAATTTTCCAAAGCAAGCCTCTGCCCAGAAGACATTTTCTGCTCAACAGGTGCCAAGGACTTCTGAAACTCTGCCCACTTCACTTAAGTGCTTACAGTTGTTCGATGGAGTTCAAATAGTGCCTGTGAGGATGGGGCTGTTCCCCTTGGCTTATGGCACTGCATGATAGCTGTGGCTAAGCTTTGTCTCTGGAGCTGAAGTTCCCATGGAACCTCCTGCAATGAATCCCACCAGAGAGGCACAGGCTTGCTGCAGCATGTTGGCCAGGTCAGGCTGGCTGCACACACTGCTCATGCCAGCTGCATGCATTTCCCTTCTGCATCAGAGAAGGACGTTAGAAACTTCAAAATCTGCTCAGAACTCTGCCCCTCACACAATTATTTTTTGTCTTTTTTTTTTTTTTCTGAGGCAATTTTCAGAATCATTCTAGGAGAAAACCACCCCCCGTCACGGAGACTCAGCATGAAAACAGCAGTGCACCTATTAAACTCATGTAGCGACAAGGTTTCCCCTCTTTCAGCAGGGCTAACCAGCAGTTCCTTTTTCCAGCTCCTACCAGATGTTCAGGTGAGCGGAAATCTCATTGCTATGTCTAAAACTTACAACTGCTTCAGTCTTTGCATCCACTAACAGCCTGCTGAAGGGCCTTCCTGCATGGTAGCAGCATACTGTACAAGGGAGGGAGGCAAAGTTGGCTCCTCTTGGGCACCCACTGCTCCAGGACATGGCTCTCAGTCCTCTGCTGTGCACTGGGGCTGATGCTGTGGAGAGTCAGTGGAGAAGGAAGCAGGGTGGGATTTTCACAGGTGTTTTTTATTGGTATAACTCATGAATATGTTAGGGAATCTTAACCCCTGTAGGACCAGAATTGAGTCACAGTACTGTGGAAGGGACTTCAGTCACGACATAACCCTTTCCCCAACCTCAAGGCAGGACACATGAGTCATATGTCAGGGACACAGCCATCCTCTGCCCTCCAGCGGCAGAGACTCTGCAACCACTCCAGACAATCTGTTCCTGTGCTTTGATGTCCTTACCACTGGAGCAGTTTCCCTGAAGTTTGACCTGAGTCTCCCTTGCTGCAATTTAAAGCTATTATTTTTGTCTTAGCCACTACAGACAAAAAGAACAAATCATTCCCTCCTTCACTGCAATAGCCTTTTATCAACTTTTAAATCACTTATGTTCCTCCCTCAGTTGTCATCTTTTTTTTTTTTTTTTGGCTGAACATTGCCAGGGTCTTTCAACCTTCCTTTGTAGGTGAGATTTTTTTAGACCCTTGATCATTCTTGTTCTTTCCTTTTAGACCTCTCTGACAAATTCACGTTTTTCTGGAAGTGCAATACCCCAAACCGAACACAACATTTCAGATGAGGTGTTACCAGGGCTGAACATAGATGAAGGATTGCATCGCAACTTCTGCACTGTGCTGTTATCTGTATAGCCAATACATTGTGGTTTTGCTATAGCAGGAATAATTTCTGTTTGGGAACCCTTTAAATTCCCAGATCTTCTTATGACATATTGCTACCTGCTAATAAAGCACTTTAAAAATCCCACCCCCAATTTAAGCTGACAACCAACACTCCTCTCCTTTCACAGCAGCACTCCCAGTTGGTAGGTCAGTCAGTTGACTGGAAAGTTAATCAGGCATCAGGGAAAGACTCATAAAGAAAAGGTTAAAACGTAATTTGCCTCTGTTTTGCAAATCATTTGCTCTGCAATTCTGCCTTGTTTATACACAGGGTTCATTCCAAGTGGGACTGGCTTCTCCTGCAATTTGCCCTTGTCACAAGACTGTCACCGTAATGAAAACAGGGTTGAGGGTCACTTAACCAGCTTTAATGGAGTGGCACACTCATTAAGGGTGTTCTTAAGTCTGTCTGTCAGAGAATCACATCAATGGAGTGCCAAAGTATCCTAAAAGGGTACACAATTTCCCAACGAAAGATGTTTTTCAGCTTCTCCCCTGCATACATACATGTGCTTAAGTGTACTGTGTACCGTGTCCAGCAGAAGAGCTTTCACAGCTACACAAAATCCCTCCCAAGACACAAGGAGCTGCTGGTTTGCCCCGTGGAGTTCTCTGGAGATAAGTGAAAGGCAGGACTTCTATTTTAGAAGGCATGGCAAAGACATCAATAACCCTATTCAGCTTCTCTTTCCCCTGCTCCAGGACAGAGATACGAACACAACACTTCAGGGAAAGTTTCTGTGATAGTCGCTTGCTGAAATAGTGGTAGCACTGTTCTTGTCCTGCACTGGTGACCCTGGGCATCAACATTTTGCTACAAGAAACTTTTGCTTGCTGCCTTGTCCCCTCTACGGGTACATTAACCATTTCTAACAAAAAGCATTTATATAAAATTGAGGTGTCATAGTACAGATCAGGGAGAGGAAAGATGTATCACAGTGTGTTAGAGAAATGTCAGATTGTCATATCTTGCAGAGAGCTGTAGAGATGTTTTCACTAATTCACTTTGGCAGCCAGATTAGGTGAGTCATATTAACTCTAACCTCTAAGGCAAACAGGGGGAGGGGGGAGCAGGAACAGAGCTTTATACATCGAGTGAATTTACAAATGTTTCCATGCAGGAGCCAGCTTTGGCAGGGAACTGATGGTTGTCACTATGCAGTTTATCAAAGCAGGGAAGGAGAAGGCTTGGACAATGCTCTTTGGTACCAATAACAATGAACATATTCTATTAGGTGAAGAGAGAGACTGCCAGCTCCTGGCAAGCGAGCCACTCCATTCCCATTAAGAGAAGACATTTTCCTTGAGCATGTTATCAAGGGATGAAATTCTGACCCTACTGCCAAAGCTTCCTCAGTGACAAGGGTTGCCTCCTGGCTGTTCTGCCTGGTTCAGTACAGCCCTTTCCCAGTGAGGGGCCTTTCAGGTTTCCCTAAGGGGATGACTTCTCACACAGTGCAGCTCTTCTCATCCCAAACCATCCCCTCCTGTGACTTCAGGCAACCCACTTCCCTGCAGGTTTTTTGCCTTTCACATGTTCACAGTTCACTTGGTTTGTTCCTACAGCCCCATTAAACACCATCTTGCCAAGCTGTAGCTCCTTAGCCCTGTCCCAGTAAATCAGAAAGAGGAGCTTTTCGCTCTGGAGCCTGGAGATAGAGTATGAGCCTGGAAGGCTTGACAATCAAACCAACAGGGAACGACCCCGAGCAGCACGAGCCAGGCAGCTGCTGCTGCTTGGAGCTGGCAGAGCCCTTTCTGCAGAGGGATCTGCGGCAGACTGCTTTGATGTGTGCAGGAGGAAGGCTTTGAAGGCCCGCTTGCCTCAGCCACATTTCCCATCCCCTGGCTTCCTAATTGGACCCAGAAAATAATGAACCCGAACAGCAAATCTGCTCAGCTATGCTAGCCTGCTGGCAAGCAGGTCCCCTCTCTCCCTATCCTCTGGAAGCAGCCTTGTGCAACCCCACTGACTCTGCATATTGCCCTTGTTGGTGTGCACACCTGCCTGTGCTCTTATATATATATATATATATATATATATATAAAAAAATGTATACTATATTATATATTTTATATACTACCTATTTTATTTTTATATCTATAAATCCCACTGTGTGTGCAGAAATGCAGACTGACATGCTCCCTCCACATAGTTATGGGCCCTTCTCCCCTCCGCTTGAATGACCCCTTGCACTGCCAAACACCATCACTCTTTCCTCAAAAGCTAAGTATTTCCTTTCTGTAGATGACACACACCCAGACAAAATCCCACTTGTACTGTGTACAGACAACTCTTTAATGTAGTCAGGGGGCCAGCTATGTGTTCAGTCATGTTCTCTACCAAAGAGGCCTTTCCCTTTGTGCCCTAGTTCCTTACATCTCCAAAGGAGAAGCTGATTTGCAGAGGTGGCAGCCACATTTTGTTCTATCTCCGCTCCTGTTTGTCCATCCAACACTGGGCTCCTTGTGCAAAAATTACTTCTCTTATTTTTTTTTAACTCTGCTGTGGTCTTAAATTAAACTGAAGTTCAGATCCACTGAAATCATCTGTTTGCATTTGGCATGTGGAGAAAGAGATCAGCCACCCTGCTCCTATGTTTGTTTTCCCTCCAAGCATCTTTGTGGTTGTGAAGAGGGGAGAGCAGAATGGGTTATGCATCTTTGTTGGGGCCTCCTCTGCCTAAAACAAGATGCAAAGAGATAAAAAGGGTTGAAAATCAATAAATGCCATTTGAAGTTTTTTGTGTGTGTAGTAACTTCTATTGCTGAACTGCAGGTTTTGTTGTTTCTGCGCTCTCCATTTAGTATTTGAGGTTTTGCTCACCTAACTTTTATCCTTCCCTCTGCACCTTATATTCCCTAGGAACAGGCTTTTGAAAGACAAAAATAGCTAAGGGAGACTTTGACATAATTTTTTTGTTTTACCTCCAACTGGGAATTTTATTTTTTTTTAATCCAAAACTTGGAAGTTTTCATCTGTCAGTCTCTGTCTCCTCAGCCATCACAGATTTCAATGAGCTTGGCATTTTTTCCCCATCCTTTAGTTGAAGAGGCTTGTTTTTAGCAAAGAGATCAGTGGAGAGCAGCAGATGGTGGATGAGTAAAGGGACAGCTAGTGCTACAATGCTACAGTGAGGAAGGGAGGCAGAAATACTAGCAAAGCATGGGAAACGGTGAAAATGGGGAAAGCTTGAGAGCTAGGGAAAAATAGATGGAGAAAAAACACGGGGAATGAAGAGAGGCACAGAGGCTGGTAAAGAGAAATGCAAACACAGTGAGATTCTTCAGTGACTGACAAAAAGAGAAAATGGTAGTCAGCTACTGACAACGAGACGCGCACGGAGACAGAGCAAGTGAGAAAGACAGGAGGCGAGACAGTGGCAGAGAGAGATGTACAGCATAGAGAGAGGCACAGCCATCCCTTGTGCAAAGGGAGCCATGAAATAACAACTGCCAGAGGGACAGGAACAGAGGGGTCACATGTAGTAAGGCAGTAATTACTCTGTTTAAGCAGCAAGGCACAGCAGGGTATTTATTGTTTAAGCTGGCCTCACTGCTTCCCATGCCCTTAGGTCTGTAGCTATTACACATAAACCAAAAAACTAGTGCAGTGCCAGGGAGGGCTCTGGCCTGGCTCTGGCTTCATGAATGAGAATGAGTCAGATCAGGAGGAAACACCCTGGCATGGTTTCCTCTGGCATTCAGAGGACCTTGCTCATCAGCAATCACATTTGGACCTTATGTGCAAAGCTGGCTGTAGTGCCTCCTGAGCCAAGGAAAGCACCCAAGGAGCTCCCCAGCTGAGGCAACACAAGCACCTGCTGGCATGAAAGGGGTTAAGAAAGCCAGTGAGTTTTGTGGGGTCTTTCTCCTCAAACTCCATGCATATAGCATACAGATAAAACCTTCCAGGTTGAGAGCAGCCTGCCCAGACTGAACAATATCTCAGTGCTCTCTCTCAAGGGACAGCGCTGACCAAACCACTTGGGACCACTCGCCATCGTTAATGGCTCTGCCCGGGAGCTGGAAGCCACAACCTGACAGCTCAGATGCAGTTTGCAACCTGGCTGTGGGTGCATGTCAGTGGGGTTGTCTGCTTCAGGAAGCCTCAGCAGGTCTGCTGCACATCTGAATTTCTACTCCCTCTTATTCATAAATGACCACTAAAGGCCATCACACTGCCTCATACACAGCCCTGAGTCTGGGCATGGAGCAGGTGTGCAACATACTACTTCATCTTAGCAGCTGATTAGATTTTCCTTTCAAAATCCACATGTGAACACCAGAAAGAAAGGGAACCACACCCTGAAAAAAAATCCAGTCCTGTTTCAGGTCAAAGCCTTCTGTTTGACCAGTGATTTTCTTCTGCTCTTTGCTGGATCAGAAGAAGGAATTAATGTTCTGCCTCAACTTGAGATATAACTTAAAATAATTATTTCATGTTGAAGATAATTACATTTTTTTCCCAAAATTACTTATTGAATTTAACCCAAATTTGTTAACACCTTTTTAATGAACACAAACAGCATTTTTGGATAGATGAATTGCTCTTGAACAAAACTTGGCTGTGATGCCAATGTATATAGTAAATTATGAACCATGAGGTAAATTAAGTCATCTAATGTCACAACTACAGTATTATACTCCCTAAATGTTGTATACTGCAATGCCATGACTACGCTACCAAACACCAAGTCTTAATTTTACTGCCAAGAAAATGACATATAAACATGAATATACCAATAGCTGTACTGTTTCTGCATCCCAAATTTTTTTGCCTGCTGCCTTTTGGAGGGGACTTTACATCAACATGAGGTAGAAGGTGTCATCAGCTAGATGAATCACTGAGATGACACCACATCTTTGAGTGTCATAAGAAGGCAGGAGTTGGTAAGTCCTTAGGGCTACGAGAACAGTGCTGGAGTAGTTAATAAAGTGGAGCTTGAAAACAGAAGGTCAGATGAATAATCACCGCTCAGGCACAGCGGTTGTTCAATGTGCAGACATTGATGGCACCACACCGATCTCTCACTCCCAGCAGTGTGGTCAGCAGTGCAGGGAGCTGTGCCCTCTTCCTCCACCACCTACAAGAGGATGGGCCAGCAGCTGCCCCTGGCAAGAGGAAGAGCAAGGTGTGTTTGTGTGCGTCTATGTGTAATCAGTAAGTCTTTATTTCCCAATATACTAAACCCAAGAAGGTAATGCAAGCCAAGAGCTGATGCAGGGGAATGGGTTTTCTTGCGTGTCATGGGCACCGATGAAAGGCATAAAATACAACAGTGAGCAGTCAACTGTTATGGTCCCTTCTGACTCTGTCAGCTGGTTTTCTTTCATTTGGCCTTATGCACTCCTTTCCCTACAAGTTCTCTTATTTTGAACAATGCAGTTGTGCTATTATCTTTATACAGTTTGAAGACAAGTTCTTCCTCACAGACCCAAGACCAAAGAAAAGACTGACAGCAACAAATCCCATCTGGGGCAAGACGCCTGAGTGAACTGTCTAATTTCTGTCCTGCCAGTGAAGAGCAGGGATGGACTGCAGTGTAGTCCCTAGTTTAATTCCACAAATCATTATGTCAGTCCCAGACTGTAGGGAAAGCTCCTGTGATGGCACTCAGTGGTACCAACTGTGCCATCTAGGAAATATAGGGTTTATCTGTGTTTGTTGCCATCTTTAAAAATCTTTGTTACATTCTTTACAAGGACTCTCATGTCTCCAATAGGGCTAGACATGCACAATATATTATTGTGCAAGAAGCAAGTGGCTCGCTTTCATGGGCATCCACGAAAATGTTTTCCTGTTTTTAAATACATTGCATTTGTTCCCTTCTGTCTTATGTCCACTCACACTTTTTGGGATGAGAGGGTAAGAATGAACCTAGAACTATAACCTAACTTAAAAACTAAAGAAAAATTTAATTCCCACTCACCCCATGCACCAACTTAGCCCATAGAATTCCATTCTTATATGTTTGAAACTTGGAAGAAGGCTTGAGATATTACAAATTGGTCCAATTTTACTTGAAATGGGAAAGAACATTAACGCAGAAGCTTAGACTTTCCCATGGTTTTTTCTCTGCAAGCTGGAGCCAAATCACAGCCAGATCACAGCCCCTGAATCTCCTGTCGTTTTGCAAGACGGCAATTCCTGTAGCTCACCCCTGTTTTCAGTGAGGCTACTCTGAATATGGAGTTCACAACTAAAATGTAAAGATCAGGATTTCCGTATCAGCCTGGATCTTACACTGATCTTTTAAACAGCTATGTTTTCAACTGAGGAAATGAGGTCAAAGAGTTAAGCCACCCCTCAGCAAGATTTACCCTTTCAAAAACGTGCCAGCATGTTGTGATGCGGGTGCCAGTATTTGTATAGGTGGATTAGCTTCTTGAAAAATCGTTTTGTTTGCTTTTCTGCTGACCCCTCTCCTTGCTGCAATGTTTCTCAATTAGAT
This sequence comes from Sclerurus mexicanus, assembly GCA_013396755.1. Classification (NCBI taxonomy): domain Eukaryota; kingdom Metazoa; phylum Chordata; class Aves; order Passeriformes; family Furnariidae; genus Sclerurus; species Sclerurus mexicanus. The sequence continues at coordinate 264,430 of VWZF01001878.1, read as the reverse complement.
CTAGCACAGTGATTGCCTGAAACCATCCCTCATATCTGCTCCTAGTGAAAGAAGCAAACCAGGATACGCGATGGGGAGAACAACAAGGGATCAGGAGATGAGGCTAACAGGCTCCATTTAGGATTGAGCAGCCATGAAGTACTGCCACATATCAAGGAAAGTATCACAGAGGTTTTGAGACAGGGTGGAGCATGCTGGGAAGGTATTGTTTGGGCTCACATGCTGCACAGACTTTTGATCAATTGGGCTGGCTCCTGTGATATTATCATCTGAGGTATCTGCTGTTGATTCATAGTGATCATGGGCCAGAAATGATTGGTTTGGTCCAGGGTATGTAATTCCTATGCAGTTAGACACTCCCTTGCTTTCCAAAGAATAAGGAGTCTTATCTCTCAAACTTGCAAGGAGAAGGAAGGTGTTTGCTCAGTGCCTAATATTAAGCTTGTACAGTCCTACAGGGGAGGCAAGCAGAGAGGAAATACACATCCTGATTTTGAACTCTTGTAGCTCCCTGTTGCAGCTACTACCATTGTTAGTGCAGCTGTTGGCCATCAGCATTATTGAAAATCGTGGCTGTGAGGCAGGATTTCTCCCCCAGGGATATGGGAAAAAGAACGGGGCCACCAAAAATGAAAAAGGCAGACAATTATAAGTAGAAGAAACAGTTTAAAAACAATTCCTTTCTGACTTCTTACAGCTTATCCCATAAGTTTGGGAAGGGGTCTAAGGACAAACCTAAAACATACTTCATTGCCTTTGTTGCAACTCCTTAATACTCATTCTGATGCTTATAGAAAACTTCTAACAACTGTAACACTGCTAGCATGAGAAGACAATGGCCAATCATGTCAATCAAAAGCATTTCACTGGGCTTCACATTACTGTTGTGGACAGGAATCTATTTATTTCTTCTCTTCCAACTCCCCAAAAGCATTTGCCTCCTCTAGGGAGAGAAACATCTTTCTCCAACAGGAGGCTAAGTCAGCTAAAAATCCCCAAGAAAGCATGAAAAACCCATCCATTTTATGTTGAAGACTCATTGGCTCCTTTCTGCCAAACTCCTGAAGAGGCAGGGGTCTTATTAGAATGCCTTTGCAACTGCAAACCTGTGAGAGTTTCACTGGAAATGAAACAGCGGTTGTTCTAATTAAACAGCACAGAGCAGGCCACCTTAATCATTGGCATGATTTCATCTTCCTTGAGGAGAGAGGGGAAGAGGAATCAAAAGTGATAAGAAAGAGGGAAGGAGGTGAAATGTGCTGAGTCCCTGGTTCCTCAATTTAAAGCACCAAGGGATGTCTCTCATCTCTGTAAAGATTAATGTGAGCTTCTGATGGTGTGTTTTATTAAATGGTTATATAATAATTAATATTTGAAAGTAGGGTTTCCAAAAGCCACTGAATGCTTTAACAGGACAAGACCCAATAGCTTTCAATGGCATTTGTGCTTGCAAGTCACTCAGGTGCACTGGAAAACTTCACCTTTGCTCCCTTATTAAAATCAGTGCCTCATTTACTCCATTAGTGTGACCCTGACAGGCTACTTGGAAGAAACCAGGGGTAGAGGTGATAACCATAAGCCCTCTAGGGAGAGGGTCCATGTTTGCTCAACCTTGGGTGGAAGGGGGAGGTGCCAGCAGCACAGAGCCTGAGCAAGAAATCCATCAGCTGAGGAGCAAGTGCCCAGACACCAAGGACACCTGAGGAAATAACAGCATGATAATTCCTGTTCTGACTCTCCCAAAGCCTGTAATGGGGAGGCATATCTGTCCCTGAGACGAGGCATGCCAGCAGACCAGGTAGAAATGCTGCTGGCAAGCTAGAGGGCCAGTGGGCCAAAGCTTAATAGAAAAACAGCAGTGATTTGTCTCCACCACTATTTAAGTTTCAAGCACATGACAGGTTGTCACGGGAAGTGAGTGCTGCTAAATTTACTGCTTCTCAGATCTCTGCCACAGTTGCATACTTGACAAGTCACTTCATTTGAAGGGCTAGGTGTTGGGCTGGACTTTCCTCCCCCATCCTCTCCTCCAATGAAAGCCACAAACAGCTGTCTTTACACCACAGACTTGGGGCTATATTATCAGAGTGTGAGTTTAGAGAAGACGGACGTTCCCGGCATATTAATTTTTAACCCTGATATACGCTGGTCTTGTTCTGGGCCACTTGGCTGCAGATGTGTGTCTGACAGGACACACACATGACTGAACCAAACTAGTAACAGCTTGGTTACAGGGCTAGACATTCAGAGACTGAGAACATGAGAGTGTGGTGAGCTCGAGTGAGTACCAGCTGCGTGTGTGGGCAAGAGCTGCCGAGCATCATAAGAAAAGCAGTGTGAAAGCCTGTGGGGATGCAAGACGAAATGCAGGTCGGTGAAAGAGTACACAGGGACTAGACTCTCCATGTGTGTGTACACGTGTATGGATGGTGAAAAAATACACGTGGAAGCACAGGTATGGGACTGGAAGTCCTACAGGTGGGGAACTGGAAGTATGATGGAGCATTAAGGTGAAGGTGTGAAGAAGGAAGGCTGGCTGGCAGGCAGGGGAGAGGATGAGAGGACAAGCACAGGGATGTCCCTGTAGTCTTGTGTTTGGATGACTGCAGGACAGAGTACATTTGCCTCCCAAGTGTTGCATGGTGCCTGCATCCACACAGCCCCATGCATATCTAACAAAACACCTTTTGGCAGGTGAGAGAAGACCCCTCATTAATGTCTGAAAACCTACAGCTGGTTTCAAACACTCCTGGAAATCAGCAGAAGAGGGGTGAGGTTGCCATTTGATGATGGGGCCACTAAGAAGCACAAACATTCCCTTCTTTTTCTAACTTGCCCTCATTGCACTACAGGCACCTTGTTAAGGGGCTCTGTTGTTAGTTACGTGGAAGCTGCTCCCTGCTTTATGCAGCTATGCTGCTGGGCAGCACCACATCTTCTCAAATGCTCTGAATCTCCTTTTTACTGCAGATAGCAAGAAAAAGTTGTCAGGAATATGGTGTTGTGAAAGATAGCTAAATAGGACTGGGCATATCCTCCTACCCCAACCACTCCCTTAGTTTCTTCTACATGCAGTGGAGCTCTGCTTTCTCCTGCATGTACTCTTGATTTCACGCACAATATCCTTTCATTTTCTCATGTGCACTCAGTAAATTACATACATGAAGGGACACAAACACATACCCCTAGACAGAGTGTCATGCAGAAGCAGGGCACATCCTCTTTTTTCCTGTCACAGGGGTGCAGGACGCTTGCAATTCTCCACCAGCCCTGTAGGAATTTGCTCTGCTTTTCCAGTGGTGTAGGCCAGAGACCCTTGTCCTGAAATCGCACTGCACAGATTAAATGTAGCATCTGCAGCTATATTAGCTGGGCTATTAGTGACAAGTGCTATCAATCCTTATACTTCAATGAATAAACTGATCACCAGCTGGGGACAGAAATCTCCCCTTGTCTCTCATCACCATAATGTACAAACTGCTTTATGTGGTTTATGTGGTTTTCATGCCACAGGCCAAGGTTGCAAATGGACCACTTCTCTCTCTCCTGGCAGTTTGCAGTGCTGCCACACTGGACTGTATTGACTGCAGGCATACTGACTGGCACCACAGCACATGGCACCCTGTCACCCCATCTTTAATGCAGCGCCTTCTCTTTATTAGCTTTGCCACTGGAACCATCTGCAATGGCTTGTCAATACTTTATCCTTGCCCTGCTGATGTGTGGATTGTGCTGACACATGGACAAAGGTTGCCTCTTTAGAAACCCCGGAGCAGAAAAAGGGAAAGAGCAAGAGGTGCAGTTGTGAGTTAAAGACTGACAAATAGTTTTGGGTATCTTCTGTTCTTTCTTTGGTTCACTGCTTTCCAAGGAACCTAACATACATTTTTTTATGGGTGGCTCATCCCAGGCTGCTCTAAATTTTACTGGGAGTGGGGGAGAAACCCACCAATAGTGCCCTCCCACTTGGCCTCCAAGGATCAGGAATTCATCCACAGTAATCATCCGTGCCCTGTGGATTGAGGCCCTCTGACACTTTTACTGGATAACAGCCCCTCTCAATAACCAGTAATTCAATCAAATTCCTTTCTATCACCTCTCCAGTATCCATATGCTGTCTGAGCACTCTGTACTGGCTAGGACTCAGCAGGGAAAAAAAATATATTCTGCAACTTCTGACCATAGGGTATTGAAATAATATTATAAAAACAGTTTTTCAAACACCCTGTCCTCAAACACTCATTTCCTTATTTCTCAGCTGCTCTTAAAACTGCTGTCCTTGTACTTCTAAGTCCAGCATTCCAAATGGGGTGCTGGGTTTGATTAAAACAACTTCCTGGCTTATAGGTTATGTCAATATCCTGGTGGGATTTTATGCCACTAATCTCAGCAGTCTGCAATTGCAGAACAGTTGAAGGAGAGGAGAAATGTTAACTATATTAAAATGGCAAATTCACCTGCAGACTGTATTTTTTCACTACTTCAGGAGTAGAAGGTCTTGAGATAATTTTCAGGCAGTATGAGGTTGCATATACAGGGGCATGTAACATGCAGGAAAGAGAATGGAGAACCGGGGAAGAACTGTTAAGACAATAAAAATTTTTAAAAATACCATAAGAGGATAGCTTGTGAAACCCAAGTCTTCAGGGAAAGGACAGAAGAGGAAATAGATAAGGAAATGAAACATAGAGCATGAGATAAAGATGAAAGGTTGATTAAAAAAAAGTGGGGGGATGCAGAGGGTTATGGCAAACAAGCAGAGCTCTGAGCAAGGTGAATCACCATGGGAAAGCAAGGCGGAATGCATTTAGTGTGGGCTGGGAATACAACACACAAGGGGTAACTGAGGCCTGAGTCTTTCAGATATATTACAGTTATATTGATCTGTGGTAAACAGTTTAATTGCTCACAGGCAATAGAAGGCTGTTGGCAGAATCACTGAGGGTCTCAGACACTTAGATGATGTGTATACATGCACAGGACGTACAAGCAGAAAGAGAGGTAGGTTCCCATGACCTTTGATAATAAGGGCTTGGGGTGAAGTGGGAATGTTTGGTGCTGACTCCTTCTCTCTACTTTCTGCCTGCTTCATCTCATTAAAGGCAGATAAAATACACCTTTAACAACTGTCCCGTTTGCAGACAAACAAGTTCTCTCACTGCTACCTTTTCAAATACAGAGAGGTCCCCTAGAAAGTCTTAATTAATAAAATGTTCCATGTTACAAGAGTCTGCAATTCATGGATCAAAATGAAAAGGAAGAAGCCACAGTTCTGACCTCCAGACAATTCCAGCACTGAAGGAGACCTAGAAGATACTCTCTGGAACTTTCCATGTAGCCCTGGAAGGGCTCCTATGCATTTCTTTTCCTCTTCATCCCTTAGACTCTTGTTGTGAACATGCCTTGTTTTGCAAGGAGGCCACTGTGGGTACCAAGAGGCTCAAGGAGGAAAGAGACAGCCTCTCCAGTCACTTATCACTGGGGTCATTTGAGGTTTGGTGCCCTCACTTACAAACCTGTTCTGGTGGGCAAAGACTCCTCACACCTCTCAGCTGCATCAGTTTATCACACAGCAGAGCTGGGCCACTGGATGCAGGCACAGGGGGGAGCCTGCAGGTTGGGATGCAGCAGGAAGCTGCTGCAAGAGGGGGTGGGAATGAAGCCCAACCTGCTGGAGACCATGGGTCTGCTCCTAACACAACAGGAGAAACGGCTTTGCTGCTCTGTGATCTCCTGAAATGCAACTTGCCCTGTCAGATATAATGGGCAGACTGAGGTCTGCTATGAGCGGAAGGAGTTCTCCACTCAGATCTGACAAATTCTGGCTTTTTCTATACCCCTTTCCTCTTCCAGCTGGAGGCACTTGTAGGGAATCATGGGAAAGAGATGGAGAAATGAGAAACTGAGATACCTATTCAAGTATTTCTTCACTTAACCTCAGACCATTCCTGAGCTCTTTCCAAACAGAAACTGGCTGAAGGTGACATATAGCCCTCTGAATCTGAACCTCCTTGGGACATTTGTACATACAGCTCCTGGCAGCATGGTATGTTAACTCATATATCACTTGTTTAATGACTTGAGGATCTGACCACTTTGACTTGGAGAAGATAGTGATTGGAGGCCAGAAGGTTTGACTCCCCATCTGTGTTTCTGTACACTCAGTGATTTCTGCACAAGCCTAAAGGCAGTCTTGGCTCTTTAAATTAAAAAAAACCCAACCAAACAAAAAACAACAAACCAGAAAATAAAAAAAGACATTTAGGAGTCTTCAGAGAGACAGAGATGAGTTGATGCTGGCAGAGAATATCTAGCACTGCTTAGAGTCATAAGGAGAGAAATGGTATTGCTTTCTTTTCCAGGCAGGAACACCTCTTCCCACCAGCACTGCAGTGCTCATCAGCTGTGTAGGAGGGGATGCCTTAAGAGCTGAAGCAGGAATATAGGCTGTCAAGACGCTTACCTGTATTCTTTGCTTTGCATTCTGCATGGTAGCTATGGAGGTGGTAGCAGCCTTTACAGTTCCAAGACTGGAGTCTGGTCTAGGTGATAGATTAAATCTCAGCTTAGGCAAGAGTCTTTCTAGGGAATGAGGCTGCAGAAATTCTTACTGAATTTTCTCAGGAGAAATGCAGTCTAAGGTAGATTCAAACTAATAGCCTAACACTTGTTCCTCTCTAAAAGCAGAAAATGCCCAAGGCATTTTTCTTGTGCTTGTGCAAAGACACTGATCACAAACCTGTATACAGCGCCACATTCTGGGTCCCTTCTGCAGGGAAAAATCATTAAGCCAAATCATACACATACACCCAGCAAAAAAGGCAAAAGATGAAAAAAATCTGTGTGCAGAGGGAACAGTCGCAGCTGTTTCAATTTATGAGACAAGAAAATATATTTCAAAGAGAATACTGAAGTTTTTCCCTCTGAGAAAGTTATTAACCAGAATTCGCAATAAACCCCACTCCATTTATATGCCTCTAATCTGAAGGGTCCTAATAGAGATTATATTGCATTCTGCAGGGCTCTGCCCTGCCAAGAGCTCACAAGCCTCAGAGCTTTCCATCCTACAGGTCTGAATCACTTCTCCTGCTTTTTTGCTCATCAGAGCCCTTTTTCCCCTTCTTCAGTTCACATACCTCTTTTTGTCTTTTCATTTTTACCTCTTACCCTGTCTCCCTCCTCCTCTTTCCCTATTATTTTCCTTTTTATCTTCCAATCCTTTTTTTTTCCTTCCACTCGTATTTATGTCCACAAGACTGAAACCTGACTGTAACTCAGTTGAGCTATTGCAATGACAAAAAGCATTCATGCAGGAATAGTGTACTGTTGAAATATTTAGGAAAAGAGTTCTTATACTTGCAGCTTTGCTTTGCTTTTATAGCTGTCTGTTACATGGCAAACACACGTGGCAATTGCTTCAAGGGAGATGATGCCATATTGCACCACATGGCTGGAAAAGACTTCATTGTTCTACTTCAAAGCTATAGGGAACCAAATCAAGTGGGGCAGGAGAGGAGAAGGTAAAAAATGCTGATGGAGTATGCTACTGCTAAAGAGAAATCACTTGGAGGTGTTGGCAGCAAAGAACTTCACTTACAGAAGCTGGAAATTTCCTTGAATATGATGACCCACTGAAGAGGTGTTTGATTTGAACTTGTAAAGGCCTGTGCTTGTTTGTACTTGAGGACCATAGTGAACAAGGCCAATTAATTTTATTTTGCCTATGTTAGCTTTGATGCTTAGGACATTTATCAAGAAAGCAAGAAAACAACAGAAGACATCATGGTGGTATAAAAGAGAGAGTAAAAGCCTGAGAGAGGTCAATCCAGCAATCCCATGTATACCTGCCCTTAAAAATGGAAAATGCAGTGTGGAACATACATCCATGTTTCGCTCTCACTTGTTAACAAGGAACCAAGTAACTTAAGGAGGTGATAGATTACCCCTGAAGGAAAAACAATAAATCAAGCAGTTACATAAATACACTATCTCCTTCTTAAACCTCTCCTGTTGCTGGAGGAATGATAGTGGCCTGGGCGGACCACTGCCCCTTTTTCTCACAAAGCTGCTGTTAGATGAGTCCTCTGTGTCCTGTTTCTTTCCGCATTGATCTCACAGTGTCTCAACACACACTTTTCTATACCTCTATTTGTGTGTGGTCAACTTTATATAACACAATTTGTATGCAAGCGCCTGGAAAGTAAAGCATATCAAGCACTGCAAAACTGATACTCTCCTCATTAAAAAGAGAAAAAAATCCTCCTTTACCAAGTTTGACCTAGTAACCATATCTCCCTTTTGGACAATATATACTGTGCCTTACATACAATGGAAGCAATAAATAAGCCATCATGTAAAGCAAGAAATGTCTTCCTAATAGGGCAGTGAGTGTTTGGCACGCTCTCATTGATTTAAACATCAGCCAAACACGTAATGATTAAAAGATGAGAAAATGCCTGGTCTCGCTTGTGAGAGCCCAATCAACATATTGCAGAAATCTTCCACAGTTTTTACACATTAACTCTCTGGATAGCTCCTGCTGAGGAGTGTCCAAGGCACAGGGGTAGGAAACATTTGGCCCTGCTGCGCAAAAAAACCTCTCTGTTCAGAAAACAAGACTTCAGTTTCCCAGTATTTTTAGTCTTGAGCTTTTCCTAACACATGCATGGTATATATTAAGCAAGGGCTCAGTTTCCTACAGCAAGCAATGATCAGTACCCACAGCAGTAGAGGGAGGGTCTAGTCTAGGATGGGAACAACAGCAGAAGCAGCTGCTATTTAGTACTATAAAAGTAGTCTTTTTCTGTTTCCATTGCACACTTCTACCTCCACTGGTCAGAAAAGCCTCCTTCATATCCTGAGATAACTACTCATGCTTATAAGTCTCTTTATAGCCAACCCACAACCCCGTATGAAACAGGCTTATGCTGAACAACTGATGGTTTTGAGGTTGAAAAAAAATTGGAAAAGATACAATATACTGGAGATATTCTTTAGAGTGAGCATTATATGAGCCTGACAGGAAAGTGACTGAGCACCTTACTGATTTGTATAATACTGCTTCTCTTTCAATTTGCCTGCTATTAAACATCAGGCTGAACTACCTCAGGAGACTCCCTGGTTTGGGGTTCACCTCCACACAGATCTTCCTATCCATCTCCTTCTAGTAACCAGCCTTTCTTTTCCAGTTCCCTCAGTACGAACACCTCTGCAGGGAAAAGTTGTCTTTCTCTGCAGTTCCTAATTTAATACTCTGACATGGCATCAATATCTTGCTGCTATTTCTTCCTGTTAGTTAAGTTCTATCTCTGCCTTTTATGCCCCTTCTCTTTAAGTCATTCGATTTTCCTGTTCTCTCTGCCCTGCTTCACCCTTCATGGTGGGATTTGTGCTTTTTACCTTTCCCTTTCCTCCTCTCCTGGAAACCTGCCAGCAATACAGCAGAAGGGAGCACATCGAGAAAGGTTAGGCAAACACAACATTATGACCAGAATCAGCAACATATTGCTCATTAAACATTTAAAATCAACAGTTGCTGGCTTGATCTGCCAATACTGTGAGAAATGCCAGTTTTAGCTCAAGGTGCCTCCTGTTTCCAAAATGGCTTTATTTATGATGTGGGAGCTGGCGGCTGTGAGAACAAAACCCTACCTCCAGCGGCCAACAACACCCAAGCTACAGGCAGCTCCATGGAAAGTTCCCCAGCGAGCACCAATCACTTCTGCCTCCCTGACACCCCTGCTGCTTTCCAGAAACAAATGGATGTGTAAGAGCACAGAAATGTGTTTGCAGGAGATAAATTATTTATCTGAAATTTACTGTTGTGAAGTCAGCGTAATTCTCAAATCCGCAGACATATTTTATGCACTGATAGGATGTTTCAAACAGGGGCATTTGGACTCATTTCTTCCCTCCTCCTGCAAGTATTAACAAAATAATGCTTCACCTGGAAAAGAAAAGAGCTGGTGCTGGAGCTGGAAAAGCAGTAGGATAACATGCTTGTAGCTTTGCATTGTGTCCCAGTAAAATTGTGTTTCTTGATAAACAAACCAGTGTAACGCTCATTTCCCTCCTCCCTCCAATCTCTGTGATATTTGCCTTTGAAATTTTTTCTCCCTAGTCTACAAAATTGATGCCTTTGGTAGTTGGATGATCAAGCTTTATACCCTAGGAGGTACAAACATTACTACTGTGGGCAAATCCCAGAGCCCTCCAGCTCTGTCAGTGTCCTCCCTCCTGCCCTGCAGCAGTCCTTGCTCTCCCAACCCAGGGCAAAGGCAGATCACTCAGTATATCATGCACATGTCCACATACCTACCACTATATGGACACTCTCCTCTCTTCTGCTGGCTTCTGGGACATTTCTGAATCAATCAAGGCCTATGAAATCTCCTGTTCTTTCAGAAGTCCTTTGGGTAGTACAGGGTATCTAAAACCATGCCACAGAAAATACTTTTTGGAAATTTTTGCCAATTATTCTGATGGCAACAGAGCTGGATCCTAGGTCTCAGTGTGAAGATCTATGCACTCTGAATTGCAGTTGTTTTAAGAGTAAAAGATAAGACTGTCCTCTGCTAAGGCAGGAGTAAAGAGGTCAGTTTTAAAGCTCATGGTTCACACAGCAGATAATCAGCCCAACATTTCTGACAAGCTCTTGCCAACTGAGCAATAACAAGTCCCACAGATGCTCACACACATCCTTCACTTTAAGTCAGTCAGAATGGAAATGAATATGGCCTGACCGTGTTTCTCCCTTTGCTCTCCATATTTAAACGAGACCATGCTCAGAGAGAAGCAAATGGCTTGCTCAAGGCTCTAGTAAAGCCAAAAGGCAGCTGTAAACACTGCAGTTTTTCAGAATATAAGGGAGCATTTTTGAGAAATCAGATGGAATGCTTCCAGCAGTCCAGAGTGCCTGCAGAGAAGTCCCAAAAGCTCCTCACTTTAACAATAATTCTGTAAGTGGATGCACTCTCCCACCTGCCACTTAAGAAACCTAATCACATACCAGATCCTCTGTTAGAGTTCGCCATTGCAGAGCACAGGAAAAGCGGGAAGTTGTTTTCATTGAAACATGGTCTAAGCAACTTGAAAGGCTGCCACTAGAGTTTTCACAAGGAAAAGAAAAAAATAGAGGTCTTTTGATTTTAAAACAGTTACTCTCCTCCTTGCACCTGGTATCCCTTTTGTTTGTTAATCCAAACAAACACCTGACCTTTGGTCAGACAAAACATGCTAGATTTTCACTGACAGGAGCAAGTCTTCACTGTGGCTGCAAGCGGCTATTTTTATGTGCTGTTGGATATTCAGTAGGAAAGATGGAACCCTTCTTCCCACTCTTCCCAGTCACTGCTATCAACAGGACTTCAGGGCCCTGCTCAGGACAGCCCAAAAGACTGTATTCCTACACTTATATTCTGTAGCAGCCACTGATGATGAAAAGTTGCTGCTGCATTAACACAGATAGCGGGCATCCACCAGAGATCTCAGACTACAGCCCCGTTACGGCACCATGGATCTGGACAGACCTAGGCCACACCTGGCGAGTGATCCTCAAAGAGCAGGGCATGCTGTGACCCACCAACTCATCTTGAAGAGAAATGAAAGTGTCAATTTTAACAGAGGTAAGGAAGTGGCTATGGGTCACCATCCAGTTTTCTGAGTCAGAACTGAATCAAACAGCCCTCTGATTTCATCAGAGGCATCAAAAGAGAGAAAGCAGCAGCAGGTTTTCATAACCAGCCAATGACTTTGCTGACCAAGGGCTATAAAGGAATGACAGCACACATGTATCTCCTGGATCTGAAAAATTTACAACTTGCAAAAACATACCTAAACCTGAAAGAAACCCAAACCCTTCTGCAATGAGAGCACAGATGATCTAAGCTCTAGGTATGCCAGATAATTTAAACAGAAACAAAGCAAGTCCCAATTTCTCCACGTGGTACCATGACCTGAGGACTGAAGAGAGAGCAGCCCCACAAAGCAGCATTATGATCTTGCTCAACACCCAGCAGCGTCAAAATGTTTTGCTCAATTTGCAATAGAGTTGTAGCTTTTGGCAGTCTAATTATTTAATAATTTAATTGTCTGGAATCATCAGTCTAAAATGAGTGTTCAGTACCTCTGTCCCTTTATTAGGCCAGGAAGCTCCCTGAGTCCCCAGAGGTAGAGCAACCCTCATGGTTCAAAGTGATGCTGCACTGCAGAACCATATCAGTGTCAGAAACATCTCACAACTTCCTCCCGAGAGGGTTTGCTGAGGACTTGATCCTTCAGGCCACAGGTCTCCATAATTGCCTTCTTTATCTGAACAAGGTGAAATAGCTGTGAAGGGATAACTTTTTATTGATTTAGTTAAAGTGATGTTACCTGTCCTCTAGTCAGCATTCTCCTATCATTTCAAGAGTGTTGTGTTTCTGCCAGTACAGGCAGATTCAAAGTAAAGTAAAAATCAAAATAAGCCAGTCATGTGCACCTCTATAACAGGGTCAATTTTAAAATTACGGCTTTGGTTAAATGGGTGCAACTTCCTCATGTAGCCAAGCCCCAAGCTCCCTTTTTCAGAATAGGTAGCACACCAAAAGCTATTTTCTTATGAGAAACCTCAGAAATAAGTTTCAAGCCTCAGAGAGAAGGATTAATTTGCTAGTAATGAAAGTGACACACAGGGAAAATGTAAAATCAATCTTGTGTTTAAAGGCAGAACAACACTGGCTCCACTTCCTTTCTTTTTTTTTTCCCTCCCTCGTTTTCGTCCCCTCTCCCCACAGTGGCTTGTTACCACCGAGCATACATTATGCACATTACCCACAAGCCTCTGCTCTGTTTAAATTAAAAAAAGAAACAGCGTTTTTAATCAATCTATTTGCACTCTTCTGCCACAACTCACAAAAGCAGTTTGATTTCTTTTCATTGCTCTCAAGAGAGCTGAACACAGATGACTAAAAAACCCACTGTAAACTAGTAATAATAGTAGCAATAGTAGCAATAGTAATAGTGAACACCCTCAGAAAAAAAGAAATAATGGAAAGAAGAGACACAATTAGCCAGTTCTTGAGCAAACACAGACTAAGTTAAAAAACAACAGATAAAAATTAAGCAAAACTCAATGATCTGGCTTGTTCTGACTGTGGATATCCCTCCTTCACACCACCAACAGGTAAGAACAACTGCAAAACAACAGAGGGACTTTTCAATCCTTTAAAAATTGGATTGTCTGCCTGCAGTTTTTCTCCAGTTCCCGGCAATTCTGCTACATGGCATTTGGAATGAAGTTGTTCCTAGGAATTCAGACTCTACCTTGGGTTTCACATACTCTGTGATTCAATTGCAAAATTAAAATTAGCAAAGAAAGGGTTAGCTGGTTTTGCTTGTAATGAATCACAGCCATAATTGATTCTACCATTCACATCTAGGAATTGCTAAATTCTTTCCTTCTTTCTCCATCAAGACAACAGGAGGAAAAATAGACCATTGCTTAACAAGACTATATCATGCTGAGAATGCCTGCTCAGTTTTCTATCCATAAGCAATTTTACAGAGTGAAAACCTTTTTCTTCCTCTTTCTTTCACAGATGAAGATAAAGGAAAAACAATCTTCCCATGGAGAAACCTTGAACAGAACCAGGACCTCTTTATTGCTGGACCCCTAATGGGGGGACACCTTGTAGCCACAGAAACTGGTTGCTCACTGCAGATGCTTTTTTGCCTCCTCCACTACCCTATAGCAGCACCCCACTTCTACCTCTGAAACACTTCACATGATCTATATACTGATACGGGGTAGCTACTGCCAGATGCATGAACATACTTTATTCTTCCAGACCTAAATATACTCCAAGTCTCATGTTTTACATTGCTGGACTTAATGTTAGAGCAGTAAAGATCCTGCCAACACAGTGATATGTCTCTCTGCTCCAACCCAGATACATAACTTGTCCCTTTCGGCCATATCAAAGACATACATGGTACATTAATGCTAAATTATATTCAGAGTTCAAACTGTGAGAAAGATTTACTATTCAAAGAAGTAAAGCCAGGGATGATATCCAAGATACAAGTCTAGATGTTAGTTCAAAACTGAAATATGCAAGTATTTTGGGTTGTCAACACCTTAGGGTTTGTTTTATACTTATCTTCGACCAAAATACTGCCATTTCCCTCTGCAGCTTTAAAAATGGAAGAGAAGGAAATATACTGGTTATCTTCCTAATTGCTTCTTTGTAGAAACCATCTGCATAGGAAATAATGCTAGTACTTTTCATGGGTTTTAAGACAATTATTAGATGCTCTGTATGCACAGAAAGTCATTGGCTCTGGATGACTAACTTCATAGAATCATAGAATGGTTTGAGTTGGAAAGGACCTAAAGATCATCCAGTTCCAACCTTCTGTCATGAGCTGTGACACCTTCCACTAGACCAGGTTGCTTCAAGTCCCATTCAATTTGGCCTTGAACATTTTCAGGGATGGGTCATCCACAATTTCTCTGGGCAACCTGTTCCAGTACTTCAACCACTCACACAGTAAAGAATTTCTTCCTTACATCGAATCTAGATGGACCTCCCTTCAGTTTAAAGCCATTCCCCCTTGTCCTACATGCCCTTCTAAAAAGTCCCTCTCCAGCTCTCTTGTCAGCCCCTTTTAGGCACTGGAAGATGCTATAAGGTCTCCCCAGAGCCTTCTCTTCTCCAGACTGAACAAGCCAAACCTTCTCAGCCTGTTCTCATAGGAGACATGCTCCAGCCCTTCAGTCATCTTCATGGCTCTCCCCTGGACTCTCTCCAACAGATCCAGGTCTTTCTTAAGTTGGGGGATTCAGAGCTGGATGCAATACTCCAGGTGGGGTCTCACCACAGTACAGAAGAGGGGTGCAATCACCTCCCTTGACCCACTGGCCACACTGCTTTTGATGCAGACCAGGATGTGGTTGGCTTTCTGGGCTGCAAGACACATTGCAGGGTCTTGTTGAGCTTCTCGTCAACCAACCCACAAATTCTTCTCCTCAGGGCTCCTCTCAATCCATTCCCTGCATAGCACCTCTCCTGACTGGCTTCTCTATCACTTGGAGAAGAAAGTAATGATCAGCCCATTCCAGGAACCTCCTGGATTGCTTATGGCCTGCCATGTTGTTCCAAAAAATAATGTGGTTGAAGTCCCCCATCAGGGCCATTGCCTGTGTGTGAGGCTGCTCCTATCTCAATAGAGGGCCTCATCTATTCTGTCCTCCTGGTCTTAGATAGAAAAGCTCCTTGTAGGTAATCAGAAGCATCAGCCTAGACATGCTGTGCTGAGCACACTGTAAGAGCGGTCTCTTCACATCACCTCTTCTCACCAAATAGGGCTAAAGCACCAGGCTCTGCCAGTATGCACTAGGGAAGAAGCAGCTACCTGCTGGTGTAAGGGGGAGAACAGAGGGTTTAGGGTGAAAATTAAGGAGTTTTGACCTGATCAATACAAACTTCAGGCAGACAATGGGTGGTAAGTTTAGACTACAGTGCAAACCATATGCAGGTCCAAATGATATGCAGTGGGGGAAACTATCACATGAAATGATTGTGTGGGCAAGGTTGTGTTTTTTGATGTGGCTGACCACAAAGTACTTGATTTTAAAAGGCTTAGCTTTGAGCCTCAAGGAAGTAGCACAGCCAACCACTGTGTCCATGTTATCAACACTGTAGTGCCTAAGGAGCAGATTTGTAGAGCAAAATGGTTCTGGAGACCTGCTGTTTACACTGTAGAGGTTTACCTGGGACTAGCCCATGGGCTGACCACCATATGCCCAGAAAACTTCCTGCAACAGAACCAAAGCAAAGATATGACTGGGAGATATTCTTCCAAAGCACAGTAAGGATTTAAACTCAAATGCTAATGTGAACACACCCTATACCATATGTTGCATTGTACTTAATAAGTAGTATATGTCTACATATAAAACATGATCCAGAATCAATTCCCTTTGTAATTATTTACACTCAGGGTAGAAAGTTTATGACAACTGCCAACACTTCACTGTGCTCAGTGCAAAAAGAAGCTTCACCACCTCTACCTCTGTACACTAAAATCAGATTGCTTTCCAAGATCTTGAGTTCCTTCTGATTATTCTGTGATCTCCATGTCCAAAAATTTATCAGAGCAGAGATTTCCATCATCCTCTACCTCAGGAACTTCACTGCTATTCCTTTAAAAATCCTGATTATAGGCAGAGCACTGGTTGTAAAGGTGAAACAGTAGAAGAGATTCCCCATGTGAGTCACTAATTTTTCAAAGCAATGGATGCTTTTCTAAAATGATAGAAACACAGGAGGTTCAACAGAGAAGACCCCATCTGCCTCATCCACCATTCCTAGCAGAAACAATCCTGCCATTGGAAACAGGGGTTTTTCTGCTGCTGATGCACAAGGTGAAACAAAATCTCATTCACTTTTTGTTCCACTGGATCTGTGAGGCTAAGAGAAATAGTCAGTTGTTTACATCTGTACAGGAAGAAGATGGGATTCAAATATAGAGAGATACAAGCTGCTTCATGAGTGTGTGCTCACATAGTAAAACAGGGATTAATGGATAAAAATAAGACCGGCTACTATTAGGATTTCCAATAAAGCAGAAATCTTTCAGGATCACCTGAGGAGAGACAGAACTCCCACCTCCCACACGGTGTAGGTTTATCACTGACTCACTGCACTGCAGGACAACCACAGGCCACTGGCCCCCTGTTTCAGTAGCCTTAATCCACACCAGTGTGCACAACAGGGTGCAGAGGTAGCCGACAGTTTGCCTGCTCTCCTAGGAGCAGAAAGCAGCCTGGATGCTGCTCTTATCTGGCTCCTGGAAGCTTTGGAAGAAAGGCTTCAGCAGCAAAGAGCTTCAGCTGCCTCCTCAAGATTTTTGAACAGCAGGTAGTTCAAACAGACTGCTCAAGTCTGTCTGAGGCAACTATGGTGTCAGGGTTGAACAGGAGGAGAAGAAATGCTCTTTAGTGCTTGGACATGTGAAGACTTTTGAAATCTACACAGTATTTTCTCCCCTGCTGGGTTTCATTTCCTACTGAAGAGCTATCATTATATATATATATATTAAAAAAAAACCCACCTCACATTTTCACCGATCATTCATGATTCTAAATCCCCATGCCTACTGTGCAACTGCTTCCTGGTGGGGCATTTGCCTCCTGAAGTTTTGCTATCTGATCATCCTCGTAAACAGATCAAAGTGTTCTGTTGTTACACAATGCACAGAATGGGCAAAAACCCTGCCCTGATGTCACCATTATCCTCTGTTACTCCCCCACTGATGCAGTGCAGCTGGTGGAGCCTTGCCGACATGCTCTGGAAGGGCAGACAAGAACTCGGACTAGGGACAGGGCTCAAAATCTAGGAGTTTGTGTAGAGCTTTCTGATGCTCTGAATCTTTTCTGAGTACTGCAAAAGACCTCTGTGTGCATGTATTTATGTATGCATGCCTGTGTGCTTTTGCCTGTGATGGAGGACTTGGCTCTACATGGGAAGGTGAGGAATATGCCCTTCTTTTCTTCCTCCTCCACTCAGAACAATTTTAATTTTTTTTAGGTTTCCTTGGCCTCTAAAATCCACAGGGCATGATCCAGAGCTCCTGGACACAGCAAAGCCCATGGCTCTGGGCAGAATGGCTTGGACAGCTGGTACATCGTACACAATACAGCTCAGTCTTCAACTGCATCAGCCTTCGTTATCTCAATCCTCAGCTTCGTACAGGTTTGGCAGTTCTCCTCCTCTTTCTATTTACATCTTTGTTGTTAAAACTGTATCAAGGCACCTGGGGCTTCACCCAGAGCGTCCCTGTTCCCTGGGTGCCCCACCCCCTGTTTTGCCGACAGCCCTAGCAAGCACTGAGGAGCCAGAGAATGGAGAAAACCCTGATTTTAATTTCTTTTTGTTCTCCTTCTTCTTTTCAGGATCCTCTCCTGGATGAGTGGTTAACTGCCTAGAGCAGCTTTAACTCCTCTATAGCAACACACCACACTGCCAAGCATTATTCACAAAGGACGAAAATAGGATGGGGCAAATGCAGAGGGAAGGCAAGTGGAGAAAAACAAAAAGGAGTCAAGAGTGATTGTAACCTAATGGATGTCAGCAGACAGGAGGGGAGAGAAGGAGCAGGGAGAGCTCTGACTGAGGTGTTTATCCCTTAGTGCAGTCACAGTTACCATGCAACTGGGATCAGCAGAGCGATGAGGGGTGTGCTCTCCCACAGAAAAACTGCAAGAAGCACTCAGCCAGGCAGCTTCAGAGACATCGCACTCCCACTATGATCTCCCAGGACAGCCCAACCCACTCCTCCACCTGCCCAGGCACTGGGATGCATTGAGATCTCTCCTGCCTCGGCTGGCACTCAGGCTGCTGGGTCACACCTTTGCCAGAGCCCCACAGAGCTGCTCAAGGCTTGGGGAAGGAAGCAAAGCTTCTTTTGAAGTGGTAAATTCTGCTGTTTATGGTACCCCAGAGACAGGTAGAAGCCATCAGCTGGGATAGAGGCGAGGGACTGGTTTCGTTTCCTTCTTTAATAAGCTGCTACCAGACAATAATGTGCTGCAGCACTGCAGAGGTAGCAGATTCTGGTGTTAAGGGCTGTCTGCCCTGTGCTGGGGGCTGACAAGTGCACCTCAGCCCAGTGAGCTGGTGGGGTGCAGAACTGATGTCTGGGAGCACGAACTGCATCATGCTGGGCTCCCTCAGCCTGGCATCTGGGTCCAGCAGCCCAGGGTGAAGGAAATCCCCACAGTAAAGCGGGGTCAGCCAAGTGACACCATTTGCAGAGATGAGGCTGAAGAAATGGCTCCTTCTGGTCTGACACAGGCATCACCAGAGGCCAAAACTACAGCAACAAGATGCCTCAAGAGGCTAAGCCTGCAGAGCTGCTGTGAAAGCCCTTTCCCTGTGGTAAGCAGTGAGGCAGACTGACACCACCTTCAGTTTGCAGGTGCCCTGTGGGGTGGGATGGGTTGTCCCATATCCGTCCAGCCAGACAGTCTCTCAGGTTTACCCTGGAGCCTCTCTGACACTGGAGGCTGCACTCAGCCCTTTTCCCTTTCCAGGATGGGCTTACAGCCACCAATTTGCCTTCTCTATCCCCAGAAGATGGGGCAGGAGAGTAGGATGCCAGCAGTAACACATTCAGGCTCCTGACAGCTGCACCTCTGTAGGCTGCCCTGAGCCTCTGGGCTCATTGGTGCTGCAAGGCATGCAGGCTGGTACGTGCCTCACCTGGTGCTCTGGTCTCCCCCCACCCTGGAGCTGACAGTCAGTCAGTGCTGAGCCCGAAAGGTGCTCCAGCTGAAAGAATCTAGGACACAGTGGGGGGCTGACAGGCAGGCAGAAGAAGAAACAGATGTGGAGTCGATGTGGTGTGAGGGCTGTGTTTGACCTGCAATATAGCTAACATCAAAATCAATCTACCCACTGTAGCTGGTCCTCTACCCCTTTGCTACCTCCCTCCTTGGACACCTACAACAACATATTATTCCTTCCATCCTCTGCCAAACTCATCTGTCTGTCTTTCTGCTGTATCTACTTACCCATCCTCTTTATTCCTCACTCATATCTCTCCCCCTTCATCTTTTTTCCAGTGGCTTTTTTTCCTCCACTGTGCTTTCTGTTTTCTCCATTTTATTTCTTGCACTCCACCCCATGCTTCCTTATCTTTCAGCTGCCTCTGCTGTCCCTCCTTTCCTTCATCATACTGGTCTAGCATTCCAAGCCAGCTAAATATTTACCAGTCCTTCCACACTTTCACTATGACATGTATCTGTGTGGCATATCTATTTATTAATTTCCTATATAGCAAATACCAGCAGTTTTTTTAGCTTGGTTCTCCCTCCCCTCATCATTATGAGAAAATAATGAGCTGTTTGGTCTGTGCTACTGGGTGGGGAGAGGATGGGAGAGAAAGGAAGGGCATGTGGGAGTAGCAAGCCAGGTGCCCTCGATTGTTCGCCTGGAAAGTTCTTTCCTCTTTCTTCCTTGCCCACTGTGGTCTCATTTATCTAAGGATGTAGCTGCTTTTACTGTATATTATTAAAAAGCCTAAGAAAGCAATCATTCTGCAGAAGAGGAGGCAAGAGAGGCAGTTAGGAACACAAGGGCTCTCTGCTAATTATTACCTGAGACTTGCCCAGGGCTGGCAGCTTGGAAACAGGTTTATGATTGTCTCCCATGGCCCATGCATAGTGTCTTACATGGGGATTTTTCAAATGCTTCCCTGATTCTGGATATTCATAGGAAAATAAGCATTAAACTATGAATTGAAGTAGGACATAAAAATGAGAGGACCACTGCCTCTTCCAGACTCGTAGTCCCACTGCATCAGTCACTGGTTTATTACTGCTACCATCTGCTTCCCATCCTTGTTTGTGGCCTCAGACCCTCTCCCACAGGTTGGTACCACTGCCGTCTCCTGCCCAGTCACAGACATTGTTCCTGATCCCATATCCTTTTCCTTTAGCCTGTTACAGCTCCACTGCCTTCCTAATGCCCTTCCTAAGCACATTCCCAAAGTGATGTCTATCTCAGTAGTTACCAAGAGCCCACTTCAAGCTCGCCCATGCCATCTGTGCTTTGACAGGCTCCTTTAACCCTCTGCAAGTGCTAGTGAGCACCTGCCAAGGAGAAAAGTGAACAACATACCCTAACACTCAGTGGTAGCTCAGCAGTTAACTTAAAGTTGACCAGGCAAAAACTTAAGATGTTAAGCAAAGTACTTTTTATTCCCTCCCCTTAAAATTGGCCCAAAATATCATGACAAGCATTATTTATCTTATTAAGTACACTACATTAACCTTGCAAATATGCTAATGCACAAAAGGCGCTGCCTTAGCAGCTTTTTAGAATAGGAAATTAACCATGTTCATCAGAAAGCTTTTAATTATTATTATTTCTTAAATGCTGGTGTAATGCAACAGTTCTCCTGTCAGTGGCATCAGATAAGAAGGATGAGGGACATAGGCCTCCATCCTCACAGCTGCCCCCAAAATTGCATGTGGGTAATCACACCTGAGCTACACATTATGGAGCTGCTCTGTTCCCCAGCTGAACTGCTGACTCAGGGAATGGAAGAGCTGGAAGGTCAGGCAGGCAGAGAAGGGAAGACTAAATCAAGTACCTTTGCTGAGGTATTGCTCCAGCACTGAAAAGGATGTAGATAGAAGTACTGTATGTTGGAGAAGGATTGCAGGCATCCGAGGGAAGGGGTCACATCCTTTGTCCAAGGTGACTTTCCAGCGGCTTCCCAAACACCTCATGCTAGCCCTGATCTAGGAGAGCATGGAGAGCCTGATAGCTGTCTCACTTGGCACTGGCTTTTGAAAATAACATGCTTGGCCTGATCAAGGTATCTTGTCTCCCTGTGCAGTCAGTAGAGAGGGAGAAGTGCCTCAGGGGACCACTCATCCCAGTCTCAGGCCAATACAATGGCTCTCACCTCCCAGTGCCTCGGGCATAGAGTCCAGCTCAGAGGACAGAGCAGGAGTAATGCCTGTATGTTTGAAACATCCCCTGTAGTGGTCAGGGTGATAGAACAATGCATTCCTACATCCTCTCACCTGCTGGCAGAGATGTGAGCTGGTGCCATCACAATTTCTTATCCCAAGGACACAGCCATGTTACATGCCAAGTCTGGCACAGGCCAAGCACATCTCCTGTGTGCCTAACACCACTGAGCACTGCTCTTGGGCAGTGTGGCAGAGCAATGGGGAGCATCACCACTGAAGAACGCCTTTTGTCTCAGAGAGTGTATGCTAATGATTCACATCCCTGTTCTAGGACTTGCCCTCAGCATGATCCTCCTGATTCCCTTTCCCATCATGACAAGCGTACTGTGCTGCCCTGGCTGCCTACACCTCTTTCCTGGTGAGAAGCAAAGGGAACAACATTTGCAAGTGAGACTTCACAAAACCTACTCCCACTAGGTGAAAAGCTGTGATTCTCTTAGCAAATCCTGCTCAAGGCCTGATCCAGAGTGACTCGTCACCATGGCTGGCTGTGCCTACCCTGCTGCTGCAGCAAGGGCTGTGCTGCTTCTTCCTCCAAGCAAACAGTCCTTTCTGAAGAGCTTCCAGTGAGACTTCGGCTTGTGCTTCCCTTACCATGCACTGGCTGTCATTGCTCCTGGCAGGGCAAGGTCAGTTCAGCTGGCACAGTCAGTGCAGTCACAAACGTAATTTCTGCTATTTCTGTTTTTTTAACGGTGATGTTGCTGTTGCAGGCTGAGGGCAGCTGCTTCCACAGCTGCTGCAGCTTGCTAGTGTACTGCAGCCAGCATCGTCCAGGAGATAAGGCCAAGGAGCACCACTCTGCACTGTCGTGTCTACTATCTCTCTAAGCTTTTTTAAAGCTTTTATGTTGGGGGTTTTTTTCCCCTAAGTAAAATCTTAGGAGGGCAGATTTAGCCAAGTATCCAGTGTCTTTCTGGAGTATGCTCTGATAAAGGAAAAAAAAACATCCCTCAAGCAGCATAGAGGTGAGGGAGCTTATCCCATGCCTCTGCGTGGAAAGTGTCACAGCAGGATAAACCAAAGGAAATCAAAAGCTGAGAGATTTACCCAGATGCAGAAAAAGGGATGATATTATCCAATATGACATTACATGTTCTTTCTGTAACACAAATCAGCTTTCATCGGTCAAATGCTTCTCTCCTCTGACACGATAGCCTTCCAGAACAGACTGCAGTGCTGCAGGAGCTCTGAGCAGTTATTTCAGTTTATTTGTTTTCCCGTTATAATTATTTTCTCTGTAGTCATCACTCCAAGGTAGTCTTTCTGGGAAAGGCTGAGGCAGCACTAACTGGGCACAGACCCACAGATGGCTCTCCGATAGTGCATGGCTATCTGGAGCTGTGGCTACAGAGAGTCTGAAGCCAAATATACTCCAACAGAGAAGGAGATCCTAGCCGCTTATGAAGGAGTTCAAGCCACCTCAGAGATGATTGGAACAGAAGCACAACTCCTCCTGGCACCACGACTACCAGTGCTAAGGTGGATGTTCATGGGACAGACTGCTTTCACACACCATGCCACTGATGCTACCTGGAGCAAGAGGATTGCTTTGATCACACAGCGCGCCCATACTGGGAAACCACATCACCCTGGGATCCTGGAGATCATCACGAACTGGCCTGAAGGGGAGAATTTTGGTCTAGCAGATGAGGAAGAGGAGCAGGTGACACATGCGGAGGAGGCTCCACCATACAATCAATTGCCAAAAGAGGAAATGCTCTATGTCCTTTTCACCGACGGCTCTTGTCGTATTGTAGGGACAAACTGAAAATGGAAAGCAGC
>VWZF01001878.1:288-239922 GCA_013396755.1 Sclerurus mexicanus | reverse complement strand
TGGTTAAGGGGAGTCTGGGGGGTGGATTTCTGCTTTTCTCTGCAGGTCAGGAACTTGGCTCTCAGTGAAGTGAGCGAGGGCGCGGGACACACTGGTTCTGGCATCACTGGATAGCCTGGACTGTGTTTTCCCCTCCCCAACTCAACCGTTTCCATCCATGANGTTTTTTTTTTTCCTAATTAAAGTTCTGTTTTCAAAATTTAAAGGAGAGGGATTATTTCTTGGCCAACATAGATATCTTAGTTCTCCCTTTGAACTAAGATAACTTGGAAAAGGCTTATGGAGAGATGGAGGGAGAAGGAGGTATCTCTGTGTGTGGGAAGGAGGGGGCTGTGGTTGCAGAAAAAAGTAATTTGCTGACAAGAATGCAGCAATTTATTTGGAGCTACTACACCTGACCAGTGCATTCCCTTTCATCTCCGCCTTATCTCTTTCTTTCTAGTACAAACCTTGGGCAGCACAGGGCCCGCCTCTCTCCTTCTCTGTGGATAGTGCTGACTTGGGAGACTAGAACAGGCCACTGTTATCAGCAGGGCTGCCTTCATCTCAGCTCCTTTTTCCCCTGATGAGTCCAGCGGTATCCCAACTTGCCACTGGAGAGAGAACAATGCAAACCCTGCACCTATAGCAAAGCTTTCAGCAGGAGTTGTTAAGCAGGGAGGTCTCCCATTTTGTCTTGGGGCTGTCTAGCAACAGTTTCCTTCCATCCCAGTCTGTGGACAGTAAATAGGTGTTTTCATTCCTGTTTACCGACCTCATATTTTTGGGGGTTTTTCCTCTTTTTTCCTAAGATTCCTGGCACTCATGGTTGGTACTTGAGGGACATACTTGCTAAGCAGACCTCTGTGCAGTGCTATACACACTCACATATGGTTATGTGTCCCCCAAAACCTGTCCAGAAAACTGCTCTAGAGGTGAACACCAGAAGCACTAAAGAAAATGAATGAAGGGAATAAATGAATGAATGAATGAACAAAACTGTCTCCATCCCCCGATCCCTTACTTAATACTCTCCTTGCGTGCTCTGGAGAGGGACTGCTCTAGTTGAAGGCCAGACAGCAGAAAGGCTGCAGAGAGGTTGTGGGAACTCCCCCAGGTTTTGATTTTTCTACTACTCAGTTAAAAGGGTGGTCTGAAAACTTTTTAAAGTTCACCTGAGTGCTGAAGGTGGACTGGCAAAGGACTATGACAGGAGCTGGATAGCAATATTGGAAAAGTGAAAAAGGAAAAAAAAAAAGATAAAATATTATACAATTAATTTTTTACTCAGGAGCACAGAGTGCTATTCTTTCTGATGGTACAGCACGTCAGTTGGCATGGCTCCCAGGGGGATGCTTGCTGGGTGTGCTGTACCAACACTCTTCTGCAAGCAGCAGTCATTTGGCTCAAGACCCAGGTATACACTGGTAGTCCTGCGCTGACAAAACAGCTAAGAATTACTCTCCTAAAAATACTCGGGGCTATCACAGTCCTTCTCCCAGGGAGAAGTGACGGCCAGGTGGAGGACAGGCTGACTGCACCTTGCTACTAAGTTGCAGTAGCACAGTGAAGACCTACAGACTTTCTCTGCGCTGTGATACTGTTTCCTCAATTGACCCTGGTTCTTAATCCCACCACCTGGTTTGGAGGAAGAGAGGAAATTTTGAACAGTACAGCTCATGCAGGAGGGCACCTTCTCAAGAGTAGCCCATATTCTGAGTTTCTGCTGTGCTTGGTCCAGAGGATCAAAAAGGGCAGCACACCTTGGACTAGAAAAACCATTCCTTCCTTTGGAGCCTGAAAGCAGAAGGAGATTCCATGGAAATCCTGAGCCCCAATACCCAATCTCCTTTTAGAAAGTGTGTTCAGACTGATTAGTTTCTACTGGATTTCAATCTAAGTCCCAAGAAAGAGTTAGTATGGTACCACTAATTTGCTACACTGATGAAGTCTTAAAAAAAAAATCTCCAAAAGCTAAATTTACATTTAGTCTATTTATTTATTTTTAAATTGCATGTCATTGCCTGTGCCAAACACTAGCAGTCAATACAGGACTTAGATGATATTAAATATGTTAATTACATAGTTATTGTTACTCATTTTTTAATAAGCTCTTTACATGCAATCAAGTAATAAAGCAAAACTGAGGCTCTTTGCAAAGCATACTGTTCCCCAGGAGGCACACAAGAAGCCAGAGAAGTCTCTAGAGAGAGCTCCAGACACTGGGGTGAGGTTCCTAAGACTGACCCCTAGGTCTTCTGACAATGTAGCCACAGTAGCTAATCTAGTAGCCTGGCAAAAGATACCAGCAAAGAGCAGACTTACACATAGGGACACCCAAACTCTCTCCTTCCGTGATGCCCCAGCCCCATGCGCACAACCATTCACAAACCACCAGGGTCAGGCAAATCAGCTATCTAGAGAAATATGTCTTTGCCTCCCCATCAAAACCCCATTGCTGGTGGTAGAATTTCCAGTTTTCTGCATATTAAACAGTTACAATGCAGTATTTCACTCCTTGGTGGGAAGAGAAACCTTACTTACTAGAAAAGGGAAACAATTCCTGTTCCTCATTTTGTATTTGCCTTGGAAGAATCTAAGATAAAAAACATCAAAAAAGCTGTGATGACTTCATATGCAGGATGATGTTATTAGTTTTGATGATTCCTTAAGTCCTGTAAAGCTGGACTTTGGATTAGTAAGGCACCTGGATTTGTTGCTGAAGGCATGCAGACAATGTGACTAGTACAGTGAGCTAAAATGTCCTAAACCATTTCTAAAACACTTCATAATGCCAGAAACAATAATATCTTTAATAGTAACACACAACAGCATAGAGGGTTTACCAACATGAATTGCAATATGCTGCCTTACCTTGCATGACAGGGTTACTATATGGAGCTTGTCCCCAACAACAAAGCTGACAAAGCCAGATACCACCCCTGCCAGCAAGCACTGTATATCTGGGGCAACTTAAGGACCCGCTGATTGAAGAAAATCCTCCTCCTACCAAACACAGACTGGCAGCAAAAAGGCTTCACAGCCGGTTTTTTCAGTCTTAACAACTGTAACTGCTTCTGCAATCTTTGTAAGGGAAGTGGCCAAAAAGGAGCAGGAGATTGATTGTCACTCATCCTCTTGCCGTATTACGAAAGGAATCGCTCAGTGCGGGATGCATAGGAAGCCTCAGGGAAGGGAGATAAGGGAACAGAGGAGAGGAATACGGGCTTAAGAGATACACTCCCTGCCCAAGTCCGAGTATGGGAGTCTGATGAATGCTGATCTATCTTAATATCCCTGAGTGTTAGAAAAGTTTGGCTTTCTGTCTGAGTCTTGCAACATGAATGCCCTCCCAGCCAGCAGGCACTAATCATAACCAAGCCACTTTTTCTGGACTGAAACCTGCTGCCTGCAGCAGGACTTGACCCAATGGATCTCATTTATGCAATACTTCTGGAGAAGCATTTTGGTGGAGCCTAATTGTAGGTACAGTCTGTAGGGTTGCCTGTCAGGAGCAGAATGCTGCTTGGGGAAGGAGACACAACATTTGTCCTAAACTTTCCTTAAATAGGGCTTCTCTTCCCACCTTTTCCCCTGTCATTTTTTAAAGGATCTATTTGGTATTTACCTCAAAACCAGAGCCTTCATGCTCTGCAAATAGAGGCCCACAAAATGACTGAAGCAGTTTTGGAACAAGATATCCAGGATATGATGAGCAGGGGAGGGGAAAAAATAAAGGGAAGAAAAAAATCATCCAGCCCAGCAAACAGCATTTAAATCTTTCTCTTCTTCTCTCATTCCCTTATTCAGTAATTTCTGTCTTGCTTTGAGTGTGCTGTTTTTGTCTTCTTCACTTTGATATAAAAGCCCAGCTCCCCTAGTGAGTGTGCAGATGATGATTTGGCATTGTCCAGGACTATTATGCTGTCAGCTCTCAGAGAAAAAAAGGCTTGTAAAAATCCTGTAGTCAGACAAAGGCAGAGCATGCGGCTCAGGACAGTTTGTACTGCCGTCTGCTAATAACCTTTCTGAACAATAGCTTACATGGAAAGATCTTTCACTGAACATGAAATTCCTCTTTCAGCTTCACCTTCACTTACTCCCAATTACTGCTCCACTCTCAGCTATATGCATGCTACATATGCAAATCCTCTTCCAAACTTTTGTACAGAAATAGAGGTGCATCTCCCTCCTCCTGGTCCTGTTCTAGTGCCATCTTACACTATTCTTACACAATCCACTGCACACTCACTCCTACTAGTTCAGCTCTAGCTACATGCAAATTCATTCACATACCTGGTCTTCACTCCCAGCAGTCTGGCTCATGCTCTACTCTCAGGTATATGGAGCTCATCTTGACATATACCATTTTTCTTTCCTTAGTTATTCAGGAGTAGGTGTTTGAAAGAAAATTTAGAATATGCTCAAGAAAGCAATTGCTGTTAAAGACCAAATATAGGATCAACACCTTTTCCCAAAACACAGAAAATCAACAGGTTTTCTTGAGGTAACTTAAACAGGTGCAACTTGACAGGAGCAACAGTGATATGAGCAAATAATTGACCCAGCTTCCCTCAGGTCCCAGTCGTGTTGGGTTCACTGCAGCCCAAGCTATACAGGCTGGTTCCTCTACTTGGCTTTTAGAGACTCAGGCCTTGGCAGACAAACTGAGGTGACCTGTCTATCTCAGACAATTTATGCCATTGTCCTCTCCAGCATTTGCTCTGGTGCAGATTATCAGCTCCATGATAGTGCCAGCAGGAATATGCACATTATGTGCCCAAGCATCAGCTGTCCCTGTTTACAGCACTGGATCACTGCTGGTTGTGGGTCTGGGCTAAGATCCTAGACTGTGAAAGTGAGCTGAAGTGTGGTCATGTCTGTCTGACTGGTAATCCAGCTCTAGGGAGAGTTGCTCCCTCCCACTGTCTACACAGTCAGCTACCAGCATCTTTTCTGCCAGAGGAGCCTGCAACATTACACAGTCAGTTCTGGGGAGATCCTTGTTTACAGAAAAGATTGAAATGACTAAATCTGATGAGTGCAGGCTGCTGGCACTTTGAGATAATCCTCAAAGGTGTGCCAGGATTTGGCAGTATACAATGGGTCCATGAAGCTAGTACATGAACAAAACAGCACAGCAGAACCTGGAAAGGAGACTGGAAACAGACTTGGAAGTGACCCTTGCTCTGTATGTCACCTAAGCCAAGGTCAATGCACAGTAACTTCAAATGCAAAAGCATGGGCAGGCTCTGATCTCTGCTGCACCTGCCTAATGCCAGATGTACACCACTGAAAATGATGGTGTTAACTCTAGACTTACACCCATCTCAAAATGGTCAGGGTGTGGTTCAATGAGTTTACAGTGAGCAAGAGCAAGGCAATGCATTTGCTGAGCCAGGAATAGTTCCTGTTCTCCATCTGTCAATTTAATGAACGTCACACATCTAAAGGTAGGGACCGGAAAGCTGTGTGAAATCCAAGGTTTTGCAAGTGTACTGGACAATAACAACATGCACTAGGGATGCAGTAGAGATGAAATACACCCTGGAAACTAGGGCTGCAAGAAGAAGCCTTCAAGCTCTGAGCTCTTCTGAGCAGGACCATATTCTGCTGTCTGTTACTAGGATGCCTATTCCAAATAATGCTGCATTTATTTTAGCTGACAAACATTTACCAGAGCTGGGAACATGAAGGCCCATGCCTACTAAAACAAGAACCTAATTCAGGCAACACAATAAGCTATATATAAGAGGCATATCAGGAACAAAATGTCTGGAAAAAGGCCATATGAGGTGGCCTTTTTCCCACAGACCTGAGTCTGTAGGATGAGTTTGGTGTTCTCTGAGTGCACTGAATGAATACAACTTCTCCATGCACTTCTCCAACCCCTTTATCTCTGCAACCAGTTTAACTGGCCCTACAAACACCCTGAGTGCATGAAGTGCTTACAGAAAGTGGACATGGTTTCAGATGCTTTGGTAACCTGCTTACTGGAAAGTGGCATGGGAAGAGACAGGGCAAAAGCTCTCCAGGCTGAAGCTGACCATGGGGGCTAACACCAGTCCTTTGGGGATGCTCTAGTGTATGTCAGAAACAGGGACAGGTGGCCAAAATCCTCAAGCAGCCTGTATAGCTCAGGACATAGCCCAGTGGCAGAGAGGGGCAGTGAACCAAGAAGCTATGGGGAAACTTCAGTAGCTGATGTTATTTTGCTTTTCCCACTACAACTTCCTCTGACCCATTCCTGCCAGCCTCAAAGATAAGGTCCGCTCACCATGCACACCCACCAAGTCCTGCTTCACTGAAACAACACCCCATCACTTTCTGAGCACTCACACAAAAGGTCACCACTGTGTATGTAGCTTCTGACTTATATCCTCTTTTTATTCATGTTTTTCTTTTTTTTTTTTCCTTTTTCCATCCTCTTGTGCTAAGGGATCATGACCAAAATTAAATCCTGACATACTTTCAAACCCAAGATAGCTGTGATTTTGCACTCCCTAGATAAATCATCCCACACTTCTTTGAAAAACACAAATACATTTTCCCTGTGGTCCTCAACATCTGAAGTATCCTGTCGCTATTATTAAGTGAAGGAGAGTCTTCAAAGGCTGTGGTGTTGTCCCCAGGTACTTCAGTGCACAGTGTTAGGTGCAGGGCCTAGATCAGCACAATGTTTTACTCACTGTTAATGCCAGACATTCAGGTCTCTAATTTCCAGCACAGAGCCTACTTGAAGAAGTTCATGGTCTTACCCAGGAGTGCAAGAAAAGGGCTCTTTATGAAGTATGAAATCCATTTTCCCCAGGCCTTCATTTGAATTGTGCTTTATGACATGAGAAGAAGCAGTAAGTGAATAAAGCACTACATTCTTTCTGACTGATGGACAGATGATCCCAGCAGTCTGTATCTGTATCTCCCCCTTCCCACTGCTGTATATTTGCTGGGCTGTCAGTCTTAAAGATAAAATTACCTGGGAAACTGAACTTTCCTGAGATTCCTCCCCTTGCTCATCCAAAGAAGAAACTGGAAGTTAACATAGGACTGAGGTCAAGAAGAAGGAGAGATACCAGCTTCAGCACCTTTAAAGCTGAGATATGAAGAAAAGTGATGAGTGAGGAGCTTAGAGTCAGCTGAACTATAAATGCAGCACTGCAGCCAATGCAGAGCACCTTCAAGAGAGCCTGTACCAAATTCACAGCAACACCAGACAACAGGAGTGGGAAAGTGCTTACTAAATTCATTCTCTTGACATCCAGAAAGGCAGAGAAATGGGAACTGAGGCAAGCAGGGACTAAGGTCACCTGCCAGGACCAGAGAGAACAAAGAGTAAGACCATACTAAAGCTGTTCCTCTAGTCCTCTGCCCCTAAACAGAACATCAGGGTTTGCTTCATTCAGGAGGGAAACAATCATGTAAGAGACAGAAAACTCCTGACTTGCTCAGTTACTGGAGCTATGACAGGCAATTCTGGAAACAGCTGCATTTTTTCCCCTTCACCCAAAATAGAAGTTAAAACAAAGGCGCTTTTTTTTTTTTTTTTTTTAAACTAGGGGGATAATCTGCTACAAGATAGAGGAAGATCATCTCTTCAGAGCACCACTGTTTCCAAGAAAGTCTAAGGAGATTAATGGAGTCCCTTCTGATTTGAAGACAACTTCCTCTCCTGGTCACGTTCACAGCTGGCATCACCCCATTCGGTCTGAAGGCAGTCAGAGCAATTCACATGGTTTGGGAATCTCACTTACTGTGTTAATAAGTTTCTCTGGAGATGCTGCTTGGTACGTGGTCCCCTCACCCAGCTGCTCTGCCCAGCATGGGATCCCAACAGCATAGAAATTCCCTCTGTGCTGGTGATTGAGCTGTGGCTCCTGCTCTGCCCAAGCATCCTGGCTAATTCTGAAGATCAATTTGGGTTCATATTCACTCTATGTACCCCTCAGCCACCAGCTGAAATGGGCTGCTTATGTCTCTCAGCCTTTCAGCTGTCTGGTCTGCCTGCCCACGCTCCTGCTTCCCAGCCACGTCTCTCTCCTGCCACACTTACTGCCCAGACAATGCAGCAGCACAGACAGGCTCACACCCTTTACCTTCAGCCCCAGCTTCTTTGAGCTGCTTTCACTCCTGAGGTCTCCTGTACTGAACTGTGAGACCCCACTGATGGGAAGAAATCAGCCTGCCAGACCCTCTTGCTAGACAGGGACTGAAAGCTTTTTCTGTCTCTCCCCAACACACAAAAATGGCCTATTTTCCAACAGCATCATATACGGGTTCAAACAGTCAATACTTCCCCAACAGAAATGAAGAAAGGAGGATGAAACACAAGAGAAAAGAAAATAAATTAGGGCTACGGAAGGATTCTTTTAAAAGCAAAGCCCCCAGTCTAGCTTCTCAGTAGTGTAATCTCAAAGGCCATTAATATCAGGCTACAGTGAGAAAATGGTATAAAAAAACCTGCTCTCTTTCTAGAAATAATAGACAATATTTGGCCAAAATTCAGGGGAGGAAGGTTGGGGGTAGGTGGAAAAGAAGGGGGACAACAACAGAGTGTGCATGTGAACAAACTCCAGGTAGTTTGTCAGAACTTAAGCCTTTTTTGCCTGCTTAACTTTTCCTCTGCAGACACACTGACTGGGATGTAAATGCTTCAATATGAGCACCCTGTGAAGCACAGGCAGCAGGGCCTGATCTGTCTCTTGTGTAACTGTGGCAGTGTGCATAGGAATTGGTGACATGTCCTGACCTCAATGCAGCTGTGTCATGGTGAACTTAGGAGCTAAGTGCACATGTGAAGGTTCCTGCAACTACATCTGTTTTTCCGTGGGAGAGTGCACATGGGAGTAAGATTTCTTTCTCCATCTTCTTGTTTCACCAAGAATATCCTTGAAATAGATGGAGATTTTTTTGTAATGAAAAGAGGATAACTGGGCTTTCCATAAATCTTTATGATGTACTTTCAACAATCCCTGTGCCCTGGGTGGCTCAGCTTGGGAAGCACCTTCTAAGTAGCAGCAATAATGTGAACTATTGGTGAAACAGCATTTGGAGCACCATACAGCAAAGGTAAAACTAGGACACCACACAAAATAACTGTTTGGTTTCAAACAGACTGGTTTCAAACTTATGGCTCAGCTATTGAGTAGCAGCCAAGAATGAGTTCCACAGTTGCTGAAGATGATGGGGGCAGATGGGGATTGCATTGTCAATAGCACAAATCCATTTGTATCTGGCCAAAAGGCAACAGCTGGTTTCATACCTGTTTCTCTCCTGCAGCTGAGAACTGGCTGCCAGGCCAGCTCCAGGTTCAAGCCCCAGGATGGGAAATCAGCAATCAGCTGACATATGTAGATTTGATGGGATTATGAATGTCTTCTCATATTTGCATTACCTACAATCAGATTGTGAGTTGCAATCAACAGATCAGCAATGTATTTATCTAACAAACTGGAAAATCACTGGAAAGGCCAGAACAGGACAAGTATGGAAGAGTGAGGGCAAGAAGGACATGAACCAACCAAAAGGTCCAGAAAAGAGCAGGAGAATCATCAGATATTTAGCACACACAAGCTGCAAAGAAAGACAAACCCAGTGGGACCTTTTTAGCTTAAAAAAGACTGAAGTAGGACACAATAAAAGTGATGAAATCATAGACAAGGTCCCCACAAAATAAAGAAAGTAAAAGATGATTGCATCTGATTCACAACAGACTCTAACTGCAGAAGGGAAGAGTCAGTTAAATCTTAGGCAGAACATAAAGATAATGAAGCACAAGCATAAATTGTCCTGGGAGGATGTGAAGTCATTCATTATAAGCTAGAGAAGCAGTTATCAGGAATGACTTGGGAAGAGCAGGCCCTGCCACTAGGCAGGGATATGGACTAGGAAACCTGTGAGATCCTTTCCCATACTGGCTGCAGTTTAGTATGCATTCACACAAAGCTGCTGTGAACCAGCACCAGTGCTTTCCTCACCCGTGGCTCCTCAGGCCTGGCCTAGCCAGGCAGGGGGATGCATGCCATGATGGAGTGCTATGGGATGGCCTGCAGCATCAGCCACACTAAGTCACAGGATATCACCCCAGCAGGCCAGCGACGCTGCAAATAGGAGGAAACCCTCCTTCCCCCATGGCCTCTTACAGGTACAGAAGGGAAGGAGGAATAACAGCATCAGAGTTCGCAGTAACTGGGGTTGTGCATGACACCTCCAGCTAAAAGGGGAACAGGATCTTACCAAGGAAAAGGGTCATGATGGGCCTTCCCTGCTTTGTCTAGTAGCTTTTTGTCAGGTGCTACAGGTCAAAGTCTTCTCTTGGATCCCAGCCAAGCAGACATACCCATTTTCACCTGTGTTATGACATGAACTTGATGACCTTTTCTCAGAGCTAGCTCAAGGCTTCTTGCTCTTCAACATGGCATTAAAAAGTGAAGCTGCTGTCTCTGAGGTGAAAAACTGTGTTTTCTGATCACCTGCAAATAAAACTCACTGCAGTCCAAGTCCTTTCTTGTAAACTCAAAGGGGTTATAACTGCAATGTGACAGTCAAGTTCACAAGTAAAGGTGTAGTTACTTTCTGACTCTCTTAAATTTACCTCAGCAGTTAAGGATAGGGCACAGCACACATCACTGAAGACAAATGGCTGCTGTATCAAGCTGCTGAAATGGGCAAAGCAAACTCTACACTAACAGCTTCTTTAGTGCCCTGCCACAGCGTCTGCCAGATGCCAGGGCCTAGATTGGAAATTATGAGTCAGATCCCCAAATGGAGCAAAATGACTGCGCTCCAAGACAGCACTGATTTATATCAGCCAAATTCTGGCCTGCTGATCTCAGACTGGATCAAATTATTGGAGTTTCTGGACTCTGTAACACACGTCCTGATCGGTATATGTGAATGAGAAATGGCATGCTCACAAATATGCCAGTTCATGGATACACACAGATTGCAAGGACATCTGGCTGACAGAAACTTTAGGAAATGTAGAACTTATGGCAGTGGGAAGAAATCCATTATCTGATTAAAAGGTTAGAAAATGTAGGGGGGAAAGTATTTGCAATGAGCTTGTTGAACAGAGGCCTCCATGGGGAGGGTGCAAAAAGCTCACCATTAGCCAGTTTCTGTTAATCAGTTTTGAAATAATTCTGCCTGAGTGTGCCTAGTTCTTGCCACAGCAGCTTGAGCCATACATAACATGAACAGGTGCCATGAAAGCTTCTCTAAAACCTTCACTAACACTGCTCCCTCTTGCCCTTCAGCCCCCTGACTCCCTACACCAGCTCTGCCCCTGTCCCTCAGTTACTCCATCACTAACTAACCACCCCCCACATTAAACCATTAGATGCTCTACTTGCAGCTACCACATCTACAGCAAACTAAGAACCCATTTTTGGAGCCACAAATGGAGAGGCTGCATCCAGCTCCAGTGACCTAAACTTTGCCAAGGGATTTTTCACTTTACCTAGTTATCACCTTTTTGGCTGACCTGACTGTCAGTTGGTGTTTATAAGCAAGCTGCTGCTGAAAAAGAAGGAGTTAAGAATCATTTAAACCATTAGGTTTTCATCAGATCTCATTCTACTTCTGGAGAGCCCTGGAAGCATCTGTTAATAAAGGGTGTGGGGGGGGAATAAAACCCCTCTCCCTCGTGTCAAGATATCTTTTCCTATCCAGCTGCACCCAGAATGAAAGAGCTATCAAAGAAAGCTCCCCCATTAGCCATCAATTCAGAGCAACTTCAATCAGTCAGTTCTGCTGAAGCCTGTGGGAATATCTCCCCAGCAGCCTCCTACATGCTGTACTTGAGTGCTCAGAAAGAGTCACATTAAACTAAACCTGCCTGCCATCAATCCAGGGGCCTCCTTCTCTGTAACTTAATGAGGTGAGCCATTTGGCACCATTGACAGGGAGCTGAGGAGTTAAAATGAAAGTGGGAGTGCAAGCCACCCTGGCTTGGTGTCAGGGGAAGGAGCTAAGCCACCAGCCCTCTTTTAAGGGGCTCTCTGCAGGACTGAGGGCTGTTTCTGAGCTACAGCAGACTCAGGGGAGGCTCAGAGGGATGCGGACAGGCCCCCTTACAATGTAAGCCATCCCAGTTGACAAGACCTGGCCTCCCTACTCCTGTCTGGGAAGTCAGGGTGGAGAGAGGTGATGTCCTCCCTCATCCCCAGCGTCTGACCTTCTCTCAAGCCCATCCCTTTCACTATTGACAAGCAGCACACCTGGTGATCAAATCTGGCATGGGGAGGCCATTCCTGTTATTTGCTGCTCTAAGGAGGGGGCTAGTGGCTCTCTCTTCACATATGCTGCTTCCCCAGGTGGCACAAATGCTCCCTGTTTGTCTCAGCCAGAGGATGGCTGAGCCATACAAAACCAAAAAGAGAAACTGTATTTCCCAGCCCTTTCTAAAGACTGAAAAAATACATGTCTTGAGACTCAGGCCTTCTCTCCAGGCCTTGCCTCCAACTAGATTGAGAGGGACAAAACTAAAGCAACTTTCAAATACATTCAATACCCAACTATTATTTGTTCTAGGTCTGGTTTATGGATTGGACCTGGCCATCATTCATCCTGGTGACTCCTAAGGCACATTTCTGCATCAGGTGTTCCTGGCAATAGCTTGCTTCTCAAGAGCAACTTTACTGACAAGATATTTTTTATTTCTTTTCCTTGCCACCTGTTAAGACAATTTTATTTCCTCTTCTGAGGAGGAATTGCTATTACTCAAGGGAGCTTTCCCAAGACAAAAGTACCTTCCCTTTTGAATGCTATTTGAAAATTGCTCTTGCCTTGTACCAGAGTCTACACTACCAAGTGGGAGGAGTGTTCTGATGTGAAGATGGTAGTTACAGTTTAAGTATTGATCATCACGGTTGCTCAGACCTGCTTTGTGGAGCAGATCTACTGCTTCAAAACCCAGAAAAACCCCCACGAATTATCAGGAAGCCACAAAGCAACATTTCATGCAGTATATCTTCATTGCTTGGATCGTGAGGTTTTCACCTTCAAGATAAGTTGTTCAAGGCAAGAATCTAGGTATGGCCATCTCTACAAACATAGCAGCATATTTTCCTCAATGTTTTTGTTATCTGATGCCCAAGAGGACTTAGTAATTCAGGATGATCAGCAAGAGAATGTGCAATGGCTGGTAGGCAAATGCCTCAAATTGATGACAAGATATGTTGTGAGTATGCCCCTCCTGTCAGAAACACTTCTATGATCTCTGTGCTTGGTTGGAAGTAGATGCCTTTCTACAGTCTGCTTCTTTCCTCCAGATAGGAAAACATCTTGGATTGCCTCAGTAGGGAATGGTGTGCAGTACTGAACCACGTCAATGTGTTGTTGGCAAAGCAGCACACTGTGTCTCACATTTCTCAGTGCTCTGGGCTTGTATGTGCACAGAATAGTGCAAGAGAGGGGGAACAATACTGACTCTTCTATCTGTCCAGCAAAATGACTGGAGCCATCCCTTCTTGCTCGGTCCTTGATGTTGATCAAAGAATTCTTTGATCAATACCATCAAGAATACCAACATATCAAGGAGCACCAGCATGGAGCCTTGACTTCATCCATGTCTAGAAAGAGGTCACTAGCTATACCAGCATCCCAGGGCTGCTCATGCAGGGGTACAGACTATGGAGGACGTTAAGCACTGCTGTACTTAGCTCATTGCTCACCTTGCTCTAGGCACTCACTCTAGAAGGTCACAGTGGGAGCAGGGTAATATTTAATAAAGGAACAGGTTGACAGCTGATGAAATCCAAGATCTTCAGCTCCAGGGACTGACAAGGTATTCTACTCTTGTAGGTCTCACATCTTCTTCAGGTGGGGCAGGAACACAGCTTAGCTCTGCCCTCCCTAACCAAGAGGGGAGAAAATCAGCAGGACTGCTTCATGCAGTGGCTGGAGGATGGAGCTGAATATAAGTCCTTTACCTATACAGAAAGGAAGGACACTCCATAAACATGCACTCAAGGCTCTTTCATGAAGGTACTATTTGTAGCCATAGTCCCAAGCAAGCCAGTATGACTAGCACATAAGAAGTCTGGTGGCCCAGAAGGTGACTTACTATGAATATGGCAACATATGAGAGCTCAAGGTACTTGTGCAGAACCTGCCTTATTTTTCAGCTGTTTCCTGCCTTAGCAAAGTGTCCAGAAACTCTTGTGAAGTCTCTCCTTGGGGGAGCTCCTTCCTAGTGCCATATTTTGGGGACAATAGAATATAGAGGTGTGTCTCTTATAAAAGTGCTGGCTAGGAGCCTCAGACACCACCCTCTGCCTCATTTAGACCTTCCCGTGACTTCATGGTCCACATCTGTTCTCACACTGCCTATTCAGGGACTGCAAGGAATCTATTAACCACGGTCACACTGCTGTGCTTGCCCTGTTCCCACTGTATCCCTACAGGTGACAGACTGAAAGGAAACAAAAAAATTAAAGCAGGAACAATTTGCAGGGAGGCCCAGTGCACAAGTGCAAACGTTTGTTTGTAAATGGTACATTCTACAAAAGACATTTCCTCTCATCCCTGGTGGCAGCTTCACCTTACTGTTTGTTCAAAATGCATCAGATGAATAAGAAGAAACGGTTAAAAAGCAATTTCACCACTGCCAAAGTCCACAAACTAAAAATAAATATAACAGCTTTCCCCTTTCCCTGAAGCATCTTTCACTGTCTGTGGGATCTTTAAGGTCTTGTAGTCATGAAAATGATTATACCACTGCTACTACCAGCAATGCCTC
Organism: Sclerurus mexicanus; assembly: GCA_013396755.1. Classification (NCBI taxonomy): domain Eukaryota; kingdom Metazoa; phylum Chordata; class Aves; order Passeriformes; family Furnariidae; genus Sclerurus; species Sclerurus mexicanus. The sequence continues at coordinate 225,203 of VWZF01001878.1, read as the reverse complement.
ACTGGTGCATTTCACTTGGCATGCATGTGGATGCATGTCAGGGGAATACCTCCATGCTCATACATTCATTTACATGCAACAGTCTGTGCATAGGCCATTCAGTGTGCATAGCTTTCTGTTTAGGATGTATAATAAGACCCTTCCAAATGTGCAATAACAAGCAGCTCACACTAATGTCAGGCTGGATAGAAATAGTCATTGATTTCTGTACCATTTGTATTTAGCTTGCATTGAAATGATTCTATTAGTGGTATTAGGCCTCGTCTACAATTAATTTGGGTATCTGTATGGTAATAGTCTGATTAATACTAGGAGGCTTGGTCAGACAGTACTCACTCCAGGCCTAACATCTGAAGACACTATCCCTTCCCCATGCTTACCCTTACCTTTTGGCTAGAGATTATTGCTCCCACTGATCATGTCAGCACCTCTTGCTTTACCTAAGGCAAAAAGCCAACAGTAACCTCAGCAACTTCAGCTGACTTCACACTAAAGCAGATGAAAGAAGTATGATGTTACCCCTTCCTCTGCCGATACAGAAATTGCAATCTTCAGCAAGGAGAAAGGTAAAAAAGAACACAGGTGAAAGAGTGGGCAGTACTCTTGCATCTGATGTTTATAAAATTTATGTCTGGAACAGGTATGTATATATACTGGGATAGTCTTCCTGCTCCTGTTCAGATGCACTGCTAGTGCTGCTTTAGTACAATATGCATTAGGTGGTCATGCACTGCTTCAACTACAGCTATGCAGTTACACTTTATGTGTTTGTAAGGCCTCAGCTAATGAGGGCATTAATGACAGCTGTAAACTCAGTCCATACTGCTTTGTCTCTCCACAGCAACTTTAATTCCATGATCTCAAGCACAAGAGAAGTGCCACAAAATAAACCTTCCCAACATGCACCAATGTGCATGAGGTATTAGAACTAGTTTAATTTTCACAGCAAAGATGTTACATTAATAATGAATCCTTTTATTATGCTCATGAATTATCTGTGAGCAGGCTGTGAGCTTTATGAACATGACTGCTGCTCCAAAGTTTTTAATGAACACAAACATTAACAAATGTCACTGTACAAGATTACACTGAAACTCTTTGCCCCAGCAGTCTGAGGACTATGACTGGTGCCCTGGGTCATAGGACAGCATTGAACCTCCCTGGTGGAAAAATGGGAACCTCCTTAGTCAGGATGACTATAAATGGACCATATTTGTTCACACTTGCTCCCTGGCTTCCAATCTCATTTGGACACGTGAACAAAGAGCAATCACACACCAGCCTTAAGGTGAGAAAAACTTTATATGCCGTAAGTACTGAGAACAGGGAATAAAAAAGGTCACAAAGAGAAGCTGTTAGTTGTTTGAGATACTCTCAACTGTCTTTGCATACCTGTCCAACACTAATCTTTATTAAGTATTTTTATCTGTCTTTTACAGATGGAGTAAGTGGCACACAGGGCACAGGAGCAACTTCCCAGGGTCACCTGTTCAGACAAACTATAACTCCCTATCTACTCTGTATCATGTCTCCACCAAAAAGTGAGGGGCCTCAGTTTGCAAAATGGAGCTAGAAAACTCAGCTGAATGAGCCCTCTAAGGGGATTTCTTGCTTGAGATGATGAAGAAATAGCTTAAGGTTTTCTGTTTCCTTCTAGTCAGGCACTTCCTTCCCTTGTTGAATCTGAAATCAAGAAGCATCTAGGCACGTAAAAGGAGTGATCACTGTAAGAGAAACTAACCCCAAGCTTTCAAATCTCCCAGAAAATTTGTGCTTGAAATCACCATCTGTGTCCAAGTTCTGAGTCAGTTCTTATGTCCACATCCACTCACCGTGTCTGAGGTAAGGACTAAATATATTATCCTACTAAAAGCCAGGAAGAATAAAAACAACGCTACAATTCTAACTGAAAAGTAATACTGAGCTCAGGAATAACAAGAAAGTTCCCCTGAAAACTGGATTTTACCTTGGATAAACAATATCTGTATAGCCACAGATGTGCTCACTGAAAATGAGGAAGAGGGCCAGCAAAACAGAACTAATTGGAACCACTTGGTAGAATGGGCTGGAGCCATTTTCTTCAAATCTAGGTCTTTATCTCTCTCTATGTCCTTATGCCTTGCCTTCCTTCGGTACATCTATTGTTAAACTCCTCCACCCTCCTCCTGCTCCACTGCAATTAGAGCTGAACATTTCCTTTGAATTAGCACATGAACACTCCCCTGTCCCAACTAAAAACAGTTTTGCCTCAGGGCACTAAAAAATCTTCACTGGCAGCAGCACTCTCTGCCGTAGGCATTACCTTGCTGTTTCATCCTCATCACACAGCTTCATTTAGTTTTCCCAGGGCAGCAGGTAGGTGCAGAGAAACAGGAGCTATTCTTTACCAAGGAAGCCTGCCTTTCCAGATCTTTGCAGGAAGGCTTCCCATGCAAAGTTAGCCTTATACGTAGACAGAAAATGAGAGACACTGTGTCACCTTTGGTCGCCAGTGTCCAGTTTTTAATCTTTGCTCACACTGAGAACATAAATCATCATGCCAAAGGCTCATTTGTGTGAACAGTCCACACCGCACTCTTTTCAAAACTCCACTTTCTCTGGGGTCTCCATACAGAGCTGTGGGGCTGTGCTGAACTCGAGCACTCCTCCACCATACCAGACTACTGGTGGGAAGCCACATGGATGTAAAACTCACAGGGCAAAATTTTCACCGTAAGAGATCCTGCTGCTTGCATGCACTAATGCAGCTTCATGCTGTACCTTGCCTACAGTTTCTTAGTTTTTAACTCACAGTGGATCAAGTCGTGTTAATTTTTTTGAAAAAAGTAACCAATCCACCAAATCCAATGGAAGTGAAAATGGTCATTCAAACAACTCCAATCCCAAGGGCAGAAGCAACTACTAAAAATCAGAATGTGTGAAGTACAACTTATATTCACATCATTTACATGCTATAATTCTAGACCTTTCTGAAACTGGCCAGGTGCTTTTGCCTGTAAATAATCTGACAGTGTGGACTAAATCTAATCTAATGCAGACCAGACTTAGATAGGGAAACCAAAAGATAGGTCTGTCTAATTCATAACAGAGGAGTACCTCCTGAGTTTAAAGGAAGTGTCCTTTATCACAGTATTTTGTCCAAATGCATACCCTCAGTCTTGTCACCTCATCTGTCCTTGGATAACACTGAATTGGCTTTTTCCCAAAACAAGCCCTGAGTGAACTTCCAGGTCTCCAAGCTTTCATCCTCACTAAACGATCACATTCTCAAATGGAACAACAGCATGAGCAATTTCTCTTGAACACCAAGACTAAGCACATGGAAAATTAATCTCTTCCGTTCTTTAGTAAATTAATCACAGAATCTTTTCCAGTCTCATCGTTTACTCTGCAAGGGATAACTCAAACCCCTAGCATTCAGCAGCTAGGCAAGTCTATTAGCAGCCCAGTTTGACTCAGTACACACTTACGCCAATGTCAGGATATTGTTATTCCAGCATCAGGACTCCTGGTGAGTGAGTCCCGTAACTAATTCAAAAATGAAAGGATACCTGCTCCTCTGCTTCCTACACCCTGCTGTCTCTAAGCAATTACTTACATGCCAGCATCATTGTAAATCTGTGCTCTAGTACACTATGAAAAGCAATTGAAGTTATGCAGCAACTTAAACATAGAAACACTTATTAATACCTGCACTTACAGTGAAAGGACTCGGGTCTGCTTTGTTCAAGTGATGAGATCACTGGCTGAGCTTTCTAGTCAATGTAAACCTGACTGACAGGTCACTTAGGCTTTCAATTCATCTCAGCAGAGTACTGATGTCTCTAAACTGTTTCTCTGACAAGCAAAAAGGTAATAGCTAGCACTTTACTCTTGCCTTTGCAAGGCTGGATGTTTAGGCATGGAAATAAGGCCTTTTGCCTAAAACTCCTACCAGCTGAAGGAAGACTTTCACATGAGTTATGCTGGACTTTGAGGAAGATCTGAGATAAACCTTTTATGAGGTTCTAGTTACTTCTCCTAAATGAACTGTGACAGCAAGCTCACCCTTTGAAACAACTCAGAGATAAACCCTTCTTTAGGCACATGAGTAAATATTTTCAGTGCCTCATTGACCCATCTCATATGCCTGAGTAGTTCTTGTCCTGTTGTGTGGGAACATACTAGCTATACCAAACTTTGTTTCACAATAAAGTAAGGAAGTGTTTTTATAGTGTTTTGCAGATGAGGAATGGAGGCAAAAAACAAGATTAAAAACTATATTATGTCCAGCTATCAGGATAGCTGATGTGGACTTGAGGGTGTGCTGGACAACCCTGTTCAGGAAAGCAGTAAGCAAACCAGAAACCCTCTCCTGCAGGGCTGTCATGCTTGGCTCTCTCCACAGGCAATGGGAAATGGTGCTGTCATAGCACACACTAAGCCAAAGTGTGCTGCACATACGGTGATTTAACAACACACAGCCAGAAGAATGGAGCAAGGGAGCTCATTTTTAAAAGACTCATATTTCCTAACAGGTAGAAATCTCCTTTTGACATGAAACACTGTTCAACCTTCCCAAGTTCGTACAGTGCTTTCCAAAGTGCTTTATTTTAATATTGACAGTGTCCTACTTTGAAAAACCTTACATGTGCCAGGGAAGAGTGACTTAGAAGCTGCAGGAACACAGTTATCACCAATGTATTTAGCCCTTTCCCTTGTTAGTAACTGGTCACTTAACACCCCATCGCAGTAAGTGCAATTTGGGTTATCTGATGATAGATACCCTGTGGTCAGGGCTCTTGGAGCAATGGGTTAAAGATTCAGAAGGATCTCTCAGAAATGCAAACTTGTAATGGCTGCAGCACAGTGTAGTGATGTAAAATCAATGCAGATGCGAGCTTTAATGCAAAGGTAATGGGGAGGCAAAGACATAAATAAGGAAAACTATGAGTGAAGAAAGGGCTGGTAATAGAGGAAAGTGCAAAGCGAACATGAGGTGCTGTCATTTACAATAAATAATTCTTCGATAGCTCTTGCACAGTGCTTTTCAGACATGCAGCCCAAAGTGCTCTAAAGATGAACTAGTACCTTTTTTATGGTTGAGGAAACTGAGGCACAAAGAAAGGGTGCTCTTTATATGGGGTCATGTATTCCACGCCAGATGCAAAAGCAGATGTCAGGATTCCCAGCTTCCTATTCCAATTCCCACCATGCTATGCTAGAATGATTTGTTCTGTCATTTCTGCAGTCTTTCTCCAAATATACTTTGTTGGCCAACAATAAACCCAGCTTGCTGCTGAGGTATGGGTTTCCCTAGTCAGGAGGGCTATGTCTGTATTGATGTACTCTTTTCCCAGACTCCACTTTCTCTTTATTTTCAACATTTGCACAGGTACAATAACGTTTGTTACCTAGTTCAATATCAAGTAACTTTGCATAGAGAATGTGTCACAGCTGAATGCACACTGGAAGGGCTTAGGTATGTATTCTAAAGAAGGGAACATGTAGAAGTAAACCATAATGTCTATTTCTGTCCTTTAACATTTTTAAAGCCATTTTGTTCCCAGAATTACTTCAGCCTCTTAGACAGGAAGGCCACACACAGTTCTCCATCACCCTTGTCCTCTTCTACAGCCAGACAAAATACTGCAACTAAAGGGTACTCCTGAAGAACCTGATTTTCTGCAGCTGATGTACAATTCATATGATCTTTTTTTCCATAAGGAAAACAGTAGAAAACTTTGTTACAAGTTCAAAAGTAGTTTTTTTAAAAAATCATTAAAAAAAAAAATACGGAAACATATTGGGTTTGTATTTCTCTCTTGCCCTTTGTCCATTTCCCCATTCTATTTGATGTTGAATCCATACATATCTATTTTTTCACCTTTGCTTTTTCCTATAAGTCAATTTTTTTGTTATAGCTCTCTAGCTTTCTTAACTTCTGGAGTTATTGTATAATAAATGGACAATTTTTAGCTCATTCAGAAATGGAGATGTTCCCAAAAAATTAGGAAGTGGAAAGTGTAAATATATACAAACACAGAATATATATGGCATTATCATTTTACCACAGTCAGTGATGAGGGAAAAAAAAATGTATAGGAAAATACATTCTTCAAAGTTCCTTTTAAAGTTATTATAAAACCAAGGAATCTACTCAATTTTAAATTTTGCTTTGAAACAGCTTTCAAGAAGAGAAATGAATCCTCTTAAAAAAAACCCAATCAAATAAAAAACCCCAAACAAATAAAAAAACCCAAGAAACTACCCATAAAAAATTACCTCTACTATGTTTCTTAACCTAAAATAAACATAAGCACCAAGCACTGTTACTGTGTTCAGCTTGCTGGCAACCTGCTACAAGCCCCTTTTGGGATTTTGCTTCTCTCTCAAAGACAGATAAGTGTTACTCTCCTTCTTCTCTTAGTATCTAATCCAATATTTCTGGATTGAGGATTTTATGCTTTTCTGTCATTACCTCTCAAAGGCATTTCCTTCTCCAAAGCCACCATCTTCTCTTTTCCAATGAATCACTTTTGTTCATCACCAAATCACTCAACAAATAAATGCTGATCACTTTCCTAGGGAGGCACGGGTAGAAGTTCAAGTGATTAGAAAAAAAAGTAATTTATTGAATGTGAAGTTTCGTATCAAATACTAAAACCCACATTTGCCTAGAATCCCTGGAGTTCAGAGATTTGCCTAAATAAGAACAGGTTTTCCAGGGATGGTACTGACAGTTAAAATAAATTATCATCTACCACAGCTTTAGAAAGTTATTGTTTCATACCTGAAGGGGAGGTGACCATTTAAAAGAAATGCTCTGCTTCAAAGACCCAAAGGTTCTTTCTAATGCTGTTCTATCTTTTCAACAGCTTCTGATGCCATGGTCAGCTTTTGATTGATTACTCACTTATCTAATTCTCACACAGTAGCTCTGCTAACACTGAGAAACCTTTTAAATCAACAATTTCTTCCATAGTTCTTGGGACAGATACACATAGGATGCTCCTGAACAGTCTGAAGGCTTCTTGCAAATCTGTTAAAAATGCTCTTGCTAGAAGATCTGTAGCCATGCAGCAGGGAAAAATTCCTCAGGTGGGAATACTGGCGGGCTTGTTCTATCCAAGTTGTTAAGTGTTCTCCATTATGACTCAGTTATAGAAAACTATTTGTAGGACGCAGATTTTAAATCTTAATTCTACAAATATTACTCTAAATCAGGGACTACATCTCAGCTATTTCCTCCCATTTTATGTGAACTGTATAATAAGATTATCTGTGGTCCACAAATAATATATCATATTTCTTACCACTCAGACCTCAAAGTCAGAAGAAGGTCTGGGAGACCTGGGAGACCAGGGAATATACATGTTCAACACCTCCTCTCTGGGTTGTTGGTATGGTAACATGCATCTCTCCTTGAACATCCTTTTCTGCTTCTGACTTTCAAGATCATTTGTCTAACATGTGACAAGCCTACTCTAAATCTCAAATTTTAATAAGCTTGGAGTCTTCAAAATAATTAATTTCCAAATTTTCCAATCCCCCTAAAAACTCCAAATTAGCTAAGAGCTTTGTGTTAAGTCTATCCACTAAATTGCATTATCATACAGTGGAAAAAATTACAATATAAAACCTGAGATTTGAACCTGCTTAAGAGAACAGAGCTTAAGTATTAAATGTCCCTGTGTACAACTGGGCCTATCCAGATACATTTGCTCCAGTCTCTTCATTGTTTGTCCCAGCAGGCTTAAACTACCTGCAGAGACCTCAGCTATGCTCCCTCCCATGAGGTTCACAGCACTCCCCAAACCCAGGGAAACAACTATAAGCATAAAGGTGCCTCCATGCTGGCTACGGGGAGATGATTCACGTGCTTCAAGTAGCGATGCTCCTTTGAAGCATCTCAGTTTCCAAAGAATAGCCACAAGCTTCCACTCAGTTCTTTGCAGTTCATATTGCTACCAAGGCAGTTGGATTTAGCTATGAAAAATAGGTGGGACTTCCAAAATAACTTCCAGCTCATCCTTGTTCCATACCAGCTGTGCCAAGTAGTAGAAGGTTGTCCAGTCTGAGGGATCAGTGGGCTCTAGACAGATGCAAGAGCACAGTTGCTGCTTCTAGAGGCACTAACAGGGGAAGAGGTTTGTTGGACAGACACTCATTTGGATAGAGTTGAAAACAGAATCAGAACTGATGAATCCCTGTCTCATGCATTAGCATCCAGACAGCACACTATTGTAAGTCACACCAAGATCCCTGGATGACAAATACAGGTAGGCACAAAATATCAGCAGTAAACTGTGAAAACAGCAACTTCCACCCAGTGAGATCACAGAAATCCAATCAAGCAATTTGCTCTGCCTTCTAGTGGTGATCTCCCCAAAAATTCAGAAGGAAATTTGTAGAGATTTTCAGAAGTCAGTACACTACAATTTCAAAGTGGTGTTCCCTTTTACAGGTTACTGTGAGACAGGGAGATCCATCACACCTTTCTTTATGAGAGAATGCACCTTGCTCTGCACCATCCCATAACAAAAGCAAAGAACTATGGTTCACAGAGGGCAAACAGGCAGCTCTGACAGATAAAACCAAGAATGACAACCTCGAGTCACTTCATTTTCCAGTATCAGATACTTTAGTAGTCGTCCTGTTTCTTTAAGCAAGTTGGAGCACATACCAACTGAGTCTAGTTGCACACAAAAGAACATTTCTTCAGAAGATCTAACATATCAAATTTCTCCCCAACTTATACAAAGCCTTCCTGTCTATTCCCTTCTTGATGGAGAGATTCTTGATTTTTTCTATTTGATACACTTTTCTGTGCACTGTCTGATCACTGTCTCTTCAGGGCACAGCATACATCCATCCAACTGCAATTTCTTTTCTAATTTCTATTTTATTTTTTGTGGCAGATTCCATTGCTCTAAAGTTAAGATACATGAAGATATAAGTCAGACTCTCAAAAAATGCACACATGTTAATGCGCAAAGAGCCCAAAACACAACCAGATGTTCCCATCAGAATGCTCCCTTTCCAGATCCATTAGTGTTCACTCAAAATAGACTCTGTAACTCGCAAGCATTACATGAAGTTTTCTGTTGGCTACATGGGACACTCCTCGGGGCTAGGAGTTCCTGTCCTCGCCTATTTGCAGGGCTTTGTCCTCTCTCTCCAGAGTTACATCCAAAATAGCAAGGCAGAACAGATGCCATGCTGGAGCCTTTGCAGTGGGACAGAAAGCTGTGCATTCCCAGGAACCACCTGTCCATTTCTCCCCTCCTTACCTTGTCCGCAGATTGCCTATGAGACCATGGAAAGGAAGCTGTCTGCACGTTAGCAGTCACCAAATACAAATACTTTCCTCGGGTGGCTCATTCTCAATCCTTCAACTGGACAATGATGTCCTAAGTGCAGGGAAGCTGTTAGCTTCTCTCACCTAAGGCGCTCAAATCATGACCGTTTCAGTGAGGGAAAAGTGAACCAGTTCAAGCCAGTTTGGAAGAAAGACAAATGACAGCCCAACCCCAGAACCTGGTATGAGCAGCCCGTGAGCATGAAGGAGTGCTATGATTATATTTTACCTCAGTGGCTTTCATTCCCTTGCTCTTCCATATACCCCACAGGCTGTGTGGAGCTCTCCATGAAAAGAAAACCTGGATCAGTAGGTGAAAAGGCCATGCCCTTGAGATGCCGGGTCTGGTGAAGTCTCTTGAGAGGGAACATAGTGCTTGGGCACTCTGGTGGAGCACGCACAGGCCATAGGGAAGGGCCACAGTTGTGCCACTTACGCCCTCATGAAAGATCGGCTGTCGTTCCAATGGATGTTTCGGACTTAATGCAGAAATTGCCATGCCAGGTTCTCTGGACTGTGCTACAATGAAAACAAACTAGATGATCCTTCTGGCCTCAAAATTTAGCTACAGTAAAATCTTATCACACTTCCCTTTTTCCCTTAATGTAAGGAATATTTCTGCACAAAGCTCAGCTACATCTTTTTTTTTATTCAGGAGATATGGCTGTTTTTTTTGGTTGGTTGGTTGGTTTTGGGTTTTTTGCTGAGAAAATTCAGGGATCATTTCTCTTCTCTGAGATTTACTACTTTTTGTTTGTCACTCTTTGAGCTGTGAGAAAAGAAAGTGTCTGTCTTAAAAGCTGCTCTCACTGACCACAGCACAAGCTCTTCTGGGTGCCTTGTGATAATGGCTCCCAGCTTTTTTTGGACAGCTGTATGTACAAACCTGAAACCCTCTGTCCGTGTCTGTTGTTGTCTCCATATTTTTGAACCTGGTGGTTTGACAGGAGCAGCCTAAACAATAGTACTGGTGAGATCACAGAGATGATCTTTGAGAAAAGAACTGGCATCATAGGCTATTCCTCATATCAGACATCAGCAGCAGCAGTGCAAATGTCTGAGAACCTGTTTTATAGGTTGATGTTAATGATTTATAACATTACCACAACTGTAGTCTCTCTGGAGAAAACAGTTGAGTGTGTTTTGCTAAAACTTTAAACAGCACAACTTCAACCAGTTGTAATAAGTCTCCATTCTCATCCTCTGAAATGTGAAGGAGTCAGATCATGCAGTCCGAGGTGAAGTAAAGGTTGACTCCTGAGAAAAAGAGCATTACTCTGTGAGGCAAAGGCGATTTCACTCAAACCTGTGTCAGGCTGCTAAGGATGTAGGTGCCCAGCACAAAACCTTCCCTGGGCATGCAAGTGAGAGAAGCCAGAACAGACAGGCTGATGACCGTGCCTCCATCCCTGGGAGTCCAGACATGGTGACTGCCAACAGAATATCTCAGTAAGGGAGACCACCATCTCAAAGGGCTAAGAAAAACAGTGGGAATGAACCACCCTATTCCTCTATGCCCCAAACAGTGAAGGGGCCAGAACTTTTCCCTCATTTGTGCAAACACAAACCAAGTCAAATATTAACAATGGTTTCCACAAAGTCAGCAGTTTTCCTGGGAGCCAGCTGGTCAGCTAAGGAGAGGTGGGAACCGTGTTACATAATATCTATTTATTTTATGTATTTATTTATTCATTTGAGTACACAGCAACCTTAAAAAAAATTATCTTCTCAGAAGCTGCAAAATACATTTTCCAGTCTTGTTGACCCTTTGGCTTTGTGGAATCACAGTCTGATATATCATCTGATAATCATATTACATACCTGAATGCTGCCTTTCAACCATTCCCTGGTGCGGGTTGGTTACGAGCCACATGAAATGAATACTGATTGGGTGGCATTTACACGCCAGGCATCCTGACTGGCTACATACGCAGGAGCATGAAGGTCACCCACTGAATTGTTTCGTGCTTCAGTCAATATTGTCCCATGTGCTCCAGCAGTCCTGTTTTCAGAGAGCATTATCTAATTGAAAACCAAATCTCTGCATTTGAATGCCAGCCAGAAGGCTCATTCAGGTCCCTCCTTCTATCTGTGCCACAACCACTTGTATTTGATACTAACGAGTCTCATCTTTTCCAGGAAAGAAAAACAATGAGAGCTTATTTGAGCACTCTGCATGAGATAGGTGGAAGCTGAAATGGCAAAGATGAGAGGGGTAAGAGTGGTTTCCAAGGAGTTGGGAAAAAAGCTGGGGAAAAGGGTAGCAGTAAAAAATAGTTCCATGAATATTGATGCAGATCTTTAAAAAAAAATACCTTTTTTTCTGTTTGTGCTGGTTTTGTGGTTGCTTTTTAGACTTATTCTCGTGCCTCGATTTGACAAATGCTATGGAAGATCTGAAGTAAGCAAACTTCATATTTGTACATGTATTTGCACCTGCAACCCAACACTAATCCATTTTTGTGCTTACCATAAACACATATTTGTTCCATTCCATCAAAAAGACCAGAACTGCCTTAGAAGTACAACAAATCTAAAATTCTCATGGCTGATGCCATGGAGACATTTCTTTCAGGACAAAAAAAAAAAAGGGTGTGCAGAAAGATCCTTGGCTTATCCCTGCCAGGAGGGCAGGGACAGCTATGAGCACAGAATCCAGGACACGAGTGCCAGCATTTCAGGGAAGGACTGTGGAGGACTGCTTGCAAAACAGCCCTCAATTACTGAACACGTGAGCAGCTAAGAAGAGTGATGAACCCAGCCAAAGATCTGCCCACACACTTCTGTCTGGGCAGGCCACGGCTCACCCCTGTGCTTTGGCTAATCTTCCCACAGCACAGCAAAAACAGTCCTGTTCCAACAACTGCCACTCAGCCTCATCCCAGCTACAGCTGAGGGACAGAAATTATGGAGAGGAAATTTAACCATCTTCTCTGATTTCCTCTGTGGGGGGGTAAAAAATCATGAGCCAGGAAACACAGATGATCACATAATTGGTTATTGATGAGAGCCAGGAGCAGCAGCAACTGTTTGCACTGAAAGAAAAATCTCTGATGGTGTGTGATGTCAGCATTGATCTGCTTTACCAACAGAAGGAAACATCCTTCCAGCATAGCATCAGGCACTAGGGACAATTACCCAGCAAACATGGAGCAGGGGAGTGGCTGATCTGTGCAACCAAGAGATGTCTGCTGCTTTCCTTGCTGGGGTCATTGTATTGCTATGGAGATAAAACCCACAACAAACCTGCCTGCTATGTGCTATGGGCCATGGGGCTGCAATGCAGGGCTCAAAGCTTTTCCACCAAATCAAACTCTGCTTACTCAAAAATGAAATGCACTTCCCCAGAATTTACACTGGGATCCCAAGCAGCTGATGGGGACTGGTGAAGCCCTGGAGAAGCAGGTACCATCAGTTTTCCAAACCCTGTTCTTTGTGCCTCTGGTGAACTTTAATGGCACAGGCCTGGGGCTCTTCCATTTGCTCTTCTTTAACTCTTTCTCCCACTTCTTTGTTCTTTCCTCCCTCATTCTAAGCCCAAATACCTTGTTTTCTCTCCTTTCCCTGCTTTGGTTCAGTTCCCCTCCATTCTTCCTCCTCTGCCAATGAATGAGTCTCTTTCACTCCATGCTCACCCATTTCCCATTCTGTGTCTATTTTCTTTGTTAGCTCCCCATAGCTACCCCTTCCATTTTTCCCTTTCACTCTGTACATCCACATCTTCCTCCCTCCATGCTCTCTTCCTCTGTCTTTCATCCTCTTTCTTTGCCACCTGCCAGTTCCAAGCTTGTCTACGCTTTCCAGTTCTTTTCTTCCCTGATGCCATTTCAATTATTGTCCCATTCTCTGGTCGTTTTCCTCTCTCTCTCTCTTTTCCCCTTCTTCCCTCCCTCAGGGACTCAAGCTTGTCTCTCCCCATTTGTTTCAAGGATGCCATTGCTGTGGATTTTTAGACATTTGCAGATTTGTTTGTTTTTATCATCACACTCCTCTCTTGCTGTTTAGCTGCTTGTCACTTCACTTTCCTCTTTCTGCCTACCCCAGCCAGAGCATCATTATGTCCTTTCTCTGTCTCAGCCCATCATTTCCCACAGAGGCCATTATTATTAACCATGCCGGGAGATGTATGAGCAGCGGTCAGCAGGGTCAGCAGGGCTATGTTTCAAATTGATGGGAATCAGAAATGGAAGTGGCACAGCAGGCAAGGGGAAGCGCCAAGTGGAAAGAAAGCAATGGCACCTCGCAGGCTGATGCTGCAGGGGGAGAGCTGGCAGCTGAGCCAGAGGGGTCTCCAGCACCCACACCCTGACAGACGCACCTTAATTAACACCCCCCTTCGAAAAGCCGGATACCGCCAGCGAGTGTGAAGGATTCTCAGTGATCCAGACACTACCTGTTGCACTGTAGATCAAGCCTCATTTTATAGAAACATGTCTCCGTCAGCCTCCTGACATCTTGAGGCCAGATAGAAATTCCTTTCAATTAAAGAGCTTGCAGGAGGATCCCATTACTGTGGCAGGTATCTCGAGTGCCGGAAAGGGGTGGGAGAACAGCTGCCAGCACTGAGCAGGAGAAAGGATGTAAGAGGCTATAAATATTGGTTTCTGATGTTGATACGAGGAGAAAAGACAAGTCGCAGAGCAGTGCTTATTTAATGACCTAATGAAGCAGAAGCAGAGGGAGCCTCATTCTTGGAGTCCTCAGGGATGCTGACTGTAAAAGGCCAGTGTGCTGGGTTCCTCCTTGAGACAGGCATCATGTAGGGCATTCTTCTTCCCTCCTTGGGCTTCTGCCCCAAGCTCATTGACAAATATCACTCCTCCACTTACATAGCCCCCAAACTTCCAGCTCCTGGCGTGAGGAAGGACTCCAGCAACACTCCTGTCCCAACTACCACACTTACAGGACAAACACTTTGGAGACTGCCAGACCTGTCTAGGGAACAGCATCTTGAGGTAGCAAATGTTCCTATCTTCTTGTGCAACACTTCAGTACAAGCTGCACTCTCTTTCGGATACTTAAGGGGGCTGCATGGTTTTAATAATCCCACTTCTTCACACTTTTGCAAGTCCAGGAATTTAAAGTAAAGTTACCTTTTAAAATGGCCTTCAGAACACTGAAAAATGCATATGGGAAAGGATTGCTTAAAATTTCTCAACCAGCCCTGTCTCTGCTGCCTTTCCCCACAGGCATCATTTAGTTATTGCCTGCATATAAATTAGGCAGGCTTTGACAGAAGAGCTATTGACAAGGGTACCTCACTCCATTTTCTTTTCCTCACATGGGGAATTCTGGAGAGGAAAGCGCCTGCATTACAAACGGTCAGAAAAGGAACAGTCAAGTAACAGAGGAATATCTTTGGTATACCTCTACTAGGGTGATGTCTACTAAACAACAGCTAGTAGGGTGTCTTTGGGTTTGCAGGCTAGGCCGATAAATGAGTAGCCTTTGCTGTCATTCGTATTTTGAGAGCATTTTTATATTTAAAGTCACTTTCAGAAAATCTGTTCTGGCCAACTCTCCTGAACAAAGCTGTCTCCTTGTGAAGCTATTTGCAGCCTCATAAAGACAATGCACACCATTTGCCATAACAATGAGAAGACAAGTCCAAGTGGATTCTATTTACAACCTTAAAATTGAATTTCCAAGCTAGGGTTTGAGAGGGGGGGAAAACAGGAATTTGCAGCATTACCTCCTAGATTTACTTGCATTGTACAACAACTAGGTTAAAAAAAAAATAGAATTGGCAACATGGAGCGAAACAACAAAGACCAGAAAAACAACAGCAAATATCAGTAAGATCATAGTCACAGGGCAATGTTTGCCAATAGTATATTCATTTTTAGGCTGGAAACAAGCAGCCTTCCCGATTAGGTACAATTCCCTGTACTATTTCCAGAAACTGACATCCTGGCCACGAAGGCTATAAACATTGAGGAGGTTTCAAGGCCTTTCCAAACTACATGAAAATCACTTTGGTTATGTAACTGAGTTTCTCACACACACATTTTTTGTCATACAAGTAATCTGTGGCAAGAGCAATTGATTGACATGTTTAATGTTGGGGCTTATAAACCAAATTATATTCTGTGGTAAAAATTGCTGAAAATCGGTAAAACCCAGACTAGTTTTTGACTCATTCTCTCCTGCAAGCTTTGTAGAACATACTTTCCTGAAAAACTGTTCCCTGAACACAAATTAAGATGTACAAGACATTTTGGGCTAATATTTTTTCTGCAAAGAAGTGTTTTCAGTGGCAAAGCTTAATCCTCAAGTGATCCAGATCCCAGTGCAAGCACCCATAGTGTCAAGTCCACAGACGACAGCAACCACAGCCCTATTATGTTTTAGCACAAGCTAGGCCAATAATATGGGAAGTCTTAGACAACTTTACTCATAATTTCAGGAGAATTTAAATGTTGACATTTTTTCAAATGCCTACAAGCTACTGTGTGGGCAAAGAACCTCACAGTGGTCACAGTGTTTTCTGGAAGAGAGCTGCAATAATTAAATACTTTGGCATTCCCATAACCAGAACTTGTGAAAATATCCACCCTTAGAGCGAGAATAATCATTTCCAGTACAGCTGGGGATTTAAGCCAACAAATATGTGTAAATTACAAGAAGCTGTGAAAAAAGTTAGAAAAACATCTAAGGATGGAAAACAAATCATTTTCACAAGCTGTCCTCTGATCAGCACGTCAGGAGTAGTCTGAAACTTTTCAGGATGCACCTAACACTGTTTAAATTAACACAGCTAGTTTTTCAGACAGATCAAATTTGCCTGAATAGCCTTAGGTTTGGAGGCAAAGATAGGTGCCAAGAGGTGTGTTACAACTTTGTGTGGAGTGCAGCCCCTTCAAAAGGCAGAGATAGTCAGCTTTCCATTTAAGACATGGTACATTTTATTTTGACTACAGCAGCCACAGGAGTACTGGGGAAACAACAACTTCATATGGCAAATCAGCTGACTAGATGGCTCACACAATCTCACACAGATATGCAGATGACATTACTTGTCTTTTGGGATATGCATAATGCCATAAATGACACACACACAGAGTATTTTCTTAAAAGTGACTACAGACTTAAATGACATGCTCTGATACCAAGCAATGTCTGATCATTTTTTAAAGGCATTTGATCTAAAAACAAATCAAGTTCCTGAAAGATACTCAACATCAGCTGTCACACAAAGAAGGAAGGTGAGCAGAGACAGGCAGATGATAGAGATGAATGGTCAGCGGAGTTTTGGGTAGGATCTGCTAGTACATTATGTATCTCATGCAAGAATAACAGAATGTAAATAGCAGCATATCCCCAGTGACCACTTAGTTTCGACAAGAGAAACAAGGACTTGGCTCGGTGGCTCAGTTAGCGCTCACCTAGAGAGAAGTGCAGCAACCCAAGGAGAGCAGAGGGCCCCAGAGGCTGTACATAACTCAGCTCTACTATTACTCTTTCTAAGGAGGCTGTAAAATTCTTCTAGGGCTGGGGTAGGACCACAGAGCGAGAGAATTAAAAAGAAAGTAAAATGAATAAATAATCTATTTCTGCAGAAGGTCTGTGCAAACCAGGAACATTAGAGCTTTAGGAAGTCTGGCTTCACTGAGCTGTGCCAGGGAAACCCTATGCTTATGTTCTGCTCTACGCCTGTTGCTGTTCTAGCCTTTTAAAGGGATAACAACATTTGACACATGCTCCAAAGCAACAGTGAGAGTATTGGCCCAGCGGTGAGGCAGATCTGGGAGAGCAGGAAGTGTGCAAGGCACTGGTCTCACCCTCAGAGTTGCCCAACAGTAGGAAAGTGAGCTTCTACAAAGGCAAAAGGCTTTCTGTTTTTCACAACCCTTTCCCTCAACACAACTACAACACCCTATGCTCAACAATGTGTAACAGCTCTGCAACTCTTCATTCGACCTCCTTGCTCACCTGTATAGAGTTCCATGGATACTCAGTGTTGTCCCCTGACCAAAAACCTAACACTTGGTTTTTACAATAAACCTTCGTTAAACTGCCTCCTAGAAAAGCCTCTCTTCATGGCATGGAGAAGAGCCCTCTGGAACAGCTGAGGATTTCCTAGAAGAAAACATACCTGTGTCATGTCTGCAGCACTGCCTGAGCTTGACATTTTGAGGACATAAATCCCTCCCTCTAAGAAAAGGCAAGAGTGCCTGATGAGCCAGGGCAAGCAAGGAAAGTCATGCATTGGTCTCACCTTAGCAAACAGGAGGGAGAGATTGGGCAATGAAACACAGTCTTATGCAGAGAGGGGAATTTGGGACATTCAGTCTGCAGTTCTTATATCAGCCTAGAGACTCACTTTCAAACACATTCATGATTCCCAGACTGTCAGGAGAAAACCAGACAAGGGGCAACCCTTGGATGCTTTAAAAACATTTCTACATTGATTCCTTCTTGAGTTACAAAGCAGTGAGAGAGATGAAATCTCCTCTTACTCAAACCTTATTTCTCATAATTATGCATCTTTAGCGTTTCATAACGACCAATTTAATCACTTTTGCCGTTTAGAGGGCTACAACAGCCAATCATGGTAATGGGCTTGGTATTTGGTAGGAACCATTTAACGCCCAAGAGCTCTTGTTCTGGGCCACTTGATGCCACTTAAGTTTGACAGACAGACTCTCATTAGTACAAGTTGCAAAACCTCTCAGATGAAGCTCATTTCTTTTAAACAAACCCTGCTCAGTGATCCCCAAAGTCTCTGAGTGAGGAAATTTTTATCACACTTCAGATCTGTGCAGGTCTGTGGAAATTAATCAGCATATTTCCCCATGCTGGGGGCTTTCTATGAAATTCTCTACCTTTCCTCCTCACAGTTGTTCTCTTGTACCTTGCACATAAGATCTGTTTCCCCTGTGGCCATCCAGCCTGGAGGGCAACCTGGGCTTATGTGACCTTTCCTTTTCACATGTAACCCTCTTGATGAGCTTCTGCTCTGCTCAGACCAGCCTGCACCTGCCTCTAAGGGACAGCTCTCACAACGCAACTGTTTCTTGCTGAGGACAGATGAATACACATTTGGAAACCTTTAAAAATATCTACAGATCTCTGGCTGCTGCTAAAACTGCTGCCCTTGCCTTTGCCATTCCTGTTACCCCATCTGTTCTTTAGATAGTGATCCAAAATGCAAAAAATAAAGCTCAGGGCATCTGAACTGCATTAGACACTCTCAAACTCACATGCAAGTCTGCACCCCAGCACACATGATGTCCAGCAGATTTGACAACGCTCATGGTACAACAGTGCTGACTATTTGTTTCAAATGCAACCAAGCAGGCCTCCCCATGTAGCTGCGAGGATGAGCAGTGGGATAGCAGGAGGTGCTGCAGATCGTGTTTGCCAGACATATGGACAGTGGCTTCTGGGAAATAACAGACTACTGCAGGATATGCAGGGAAGGACAGAGGATTTTACTCAAGGACTTACACAGCAGAAGAGATGGCCTCCCCTCAAAGACCTTTGTGTTCAATGGGCAGGGTAACGACTCAGCACTACTGTTAAGGAAGGATGTCAGATCTATGATGTGTGGTTTAAAACCATCAAATCCATTCACTGCTGCAATGTTCCCCAAGAACAGATTTGCGCTTTACTTTCTCTTTTCCCCATTATATCACAATCATTGTACATGCAATGAGCTGAATTATAAATGTAGGAGTGCTAAATGGAAAATACATTAATATATGAACAGTTACCTCCAGGGTGCTAGACTAAAAGCATTATTTTGTGGGACAGAGTACCACCTCACCCTGTGAACAGTCTGAATGCTTCAGTAAGGCAACTAGGTAAAAATGCAATATGTTGAGCTAAAGGAATAGAAATCAGTCCTTAGAAAGGAAAACCCCATTTTCAACACAACTTGCCCCTAATGTGAACATCTTCCATGACTACCACTTTCTGATGTGTGAAATGGTGACCTGAGAGAACGGGTGGTGGGTTGCCCTGTATCGTAACAGTCTAAATGGACCTCATGTTCTAAACTACCAGTTCAGCTGGTAGTTCCAGGACAACTAATGCAATATTCTCAGTGCCATAATTAAAATGGACTCTGTTTCACCAG
Organism: Sclerurus mexicanus; assembly: GCA_013396755.1. NCBI lineage: Eukaryota > Metazoa > Chordata > Aves > Passeriformes > Furnariidae > Sclerurus > Sclerurus mexicanus. Next base: position 205,782 of record VWZF01001878.1, on the reverse strand, counting down.
GCACACACAGACAAAACCACAATATTACAAGACGCTGTGTGCACCAGTCCAAAGCTGAAGAGAGCATTAACCAATGTTATATTAGTTGGGCAATAACCCAATGCCCCTTAATTAGAGGCTGCCTGCTAAGGTACCCTCAGCAGGAGAAGAGTTAAGGTTGCATTCGTAACCTTAAATCTCACCTTACCTGGCTTGTGAGTGCTTAACTGTGCAACTTTAATGTGTTCTTATCAGAGCATTTTTATTGAGCCATTATTAACACAGGTTAGATACAATCTAGTGTTTCCCAGATCCCCCTCATCCCCAGTTGTTACCTGAGCCACACAGAAAATGAGATTCAATGGAAGCATTTAAGTAAACCCCTGCTATTGTTCTCCCGACATCCAGCACTGCTAATTCCTTAGCAGCTTCCTTAAAAGGGGCTTGAGTTTTGCTTGCTGTCTTGCATGCCCTCGGCCAGACTGTATATTGAAGGAAATCCTCTACTGATAATTAATAAGTTCCCCTGACACTGGCTGCTCATTAATCTATTATTTTACTCCTCTAATTACTTTTGTCTGTTCCAAGTTAACAGTCTCCTTCCCTCATCTTCCCTGGGTCTCATGCAGGAGATGCTGCATGGCAAATGTGACTTTTCTTTGTCCTGAAGTCCCTCAAAGCCTCAGTTTTGTGCATGGACTCCAAGACACATCCCAGCCTCTTGTATGGACTGACTTGTTTTACCATGGGTCTGTATTGCACTTAAGTGAAATGAAGCTCCAGGCAACTGAGATGGAGCTTGCAGAAGGAATATCTAGGGAATGTGAGCTTCCCTGTGTTGGCCCCTGGAAAGCTCCCAAGAGCTACAAGGAATCCTCCTCACAGCAGTCAAATGGTTGCAGTTCCCCCCACAGGAAATGGGGGCACTTAGAATTTCACAGTGCAAGAAACATCTACCCTACATATGCCCTGACTTCCTTCTACAAATGCAGCCTCCCCCTTGTATTGGGTCTGGCTGAGATGGAGTTCATTTTCCCCATAGCAGATCTCATAGCGCTGTGCTTTGCATTAGGAGCTAGAAGGGTGCTGGTAACACACCAGTATTTTGGCTACTGCTGAGGAGCACTGGCACAGCATCAATGCTGTCTCGCCAACATTCCCTCCTTACTGGTAGGCTGAGCATGAGTGAGATCTCAGATCTTGGAAAGGGACACAGCCAGGACAGTTGACCCAAACTGACCAAAGGAATATTCCATACCATATGGCATTTGCTCAGCAATTAAAGCTAAGAGAAAGGGGTAGGGGCATTCATTATTATGATGTTTGTCTTCTGGAGAAATGACAACATGTACTAAAGCCCTGCTTCCTGGGAGGAGGCTGAACATTGCCAGCTCGTCACAAACAGAGTCTAAAAATAAATATTTTGTTTTCCTTTGCTTCTGTGAGTGGCCTTTGCTTATGCTTTATTAAACTGCCTTTATCTTGACCCACAAGTTTTTTCCATCTTATTTTCTTCCCCCATCCCACCTAGGAGGTGAGTGATAGAGAAGCTTGGTGGACATCTGGCATCCAGCCAAGGTCAACCCACCACATACCCAAAGCCTAACAGTCAGCACAAATTAACTTTATGTCCCTTGGGCAGAAGGGAAGACAGAAGCAGGAACCAATTATTTATTTGCTTGGAAGATGCCCAAGTACAGCAGAGATAAATGAAGTAGATACAAGTGAGCATGTCAAACAGAGGCTGGAGCTGCAGAGTTTGGAGCCTGACCTGATCTTCTGCAGTTCAGGGAACTTCTGAAATTCTGTCTCCTATCATGATTGACTCTAAAAATACTAATTCTTTGTCCCTGTCACGAAGCTGTAGTTTAAGTACAGACAGCCTTTGGACAGCTGTACAGAACCATGCCACACAGCCAAAGGATGACAGGTACTCTGCTCTTATTTTTTATGCTTACTGCTATGCTTCATAATTCTACCTTCAAGGTGGAAAGTGCAAGTCTTTGACGTTGGTAGATAATGCTGGTAAACACCAAAAAGCTTACCTGTGCAGCTTAGTGCATGGAGAGACACTAGCATGGTGAACATACAAAGGAACACAGAGTAAAATGCTCACAAACAATGCGTACAGCAGTGTGCACCTGCATACTTATGCAGCTTTTACAAATGTACAGGCTGCACAGCAGGTAAGGATGGTGGTAATGACATATGGTGACCATTACAGTGCTTGTACTAAGATGATCCTGCCAGCAGTTCTCATCCAGGCACATGTGACAGGGCAATGACCAACAGTCACCCTTATGAGGAGCCTAAGAAACCCCTGGGAGGCTGCACTGCTCTTCCCTCTGCCTACTCCAGACTGCAGCCATCTCTCACTGGTGCCTTTCATGGGATACAAGCTGGGACAAGGCTCTATGAGTGTGCTCTAAAGTGTGCCATAGATACAGTCCTGTCATCATTCCATGACCCTTCCAATCTGCCACAGCCCTCAGTCGATACAACTGAAATCTCTCATGATCAATGCCTTTTCCAGGCCACCTATACCTGCATTACACTTTCCTTGCTTGCAGCTTATGCTGATCCTTTGGCAGGATATGCTTATCTTTGCAACGGCTCAAGTCACTCCAAACTGGACGTGACATTCAAAGGCTGAGCAGATCTTGCGTCCCTGGATGGGACTCACCATCCCTTCCCAGGCCCCCTGCTTTGCTCCTGTGCCGCAGTAACACTGTGGTGGGCACTCACTGTGAGTTTATGAGAAAGGATCATTTGCTCAGCCAATGCAGGAAAAAATACAGACTACATGGGAAGAGTCATATTTTTCAGGTGCTGTTCAGAAAGAAAGAGTATCTGAAGAAGAAATAAGAAAGAAAATAAGAATCTTAAGAAAGAAATAAGAACAAAGCTTTTGTACATGCACCTCCTAAAAAAAAACCAAAATCCCTGAATCTTGTTTTCAGTCTCTCATGTTTTCCTTCAGACAGGAAAGGGAGGGATGATCTGAAGACACATTTCTGAAATGCTCAGAAATGAGGCTGAGGAAGCAAACAGAACACAAGTGTCCACCAGGGCCTGTCGCAGCCTTGTGTTACTGAAATAGCTCACTGCCTTCAGTTGGGAGACTCCCACTTGCACTACAACTGCATTCAGACCTGGGAGAAAAGCTCCACAGCATAGGAGGTTGAGTGACCTCTGACCTTGCCATGACTGTAATGGTAAGCAGATTCGGGATGTGTTGCCGCTAAAGCTGGCATTTTCTTTGCTCTAGGTCTATCTCTGTATACAGGAGATTCCTGCAAATAATCCTGCTTCTCCCTACACTCCTCAGTTCTCTCTCTCAGTATTTTCCAGCTATCACTGGAGCTGAAATATATAAGCCAAGCGGCTTCATCAGTGGTATTGGCGTGGGGGTAGAGGCAGAGGCAAGAGACAGTCAGATGATTGTGCAAGAGATGCTAGAAGAGGTGAAGGCTTTGGGGGCATACAGGAAACTCCCTCCACACATTGCTATCCTGGCAGGACCCATGTGCTGCAGTAGATGCTGTCATCCACACTCACTGGGGTCCTTAGACACAGTAGGTCTGGCTCCAGCGTAGAATACACCAGGCACTGAAGTCAGTGAAGCCATGTAGAACACTTGTAGTCACATGACAGCATAATAACAAAATGGTGAAGTCTCTCTCTTTAAATAAAGAAAAAAAAAATAAATGAAGGACCAGCTACAAGCTACTGCCTTAACTTTCTCCTTTTATTAGTGTGCCTCTCTCCTACTGTGAAGAGAGAGAAATATGCTTGCCTAAAGTGAAACTACTTATAGATTACAGCTACAAGGGGAAAAAAAATTGCAACCTCCCCATTTTCTTCTTAAGGCTAGATTTCTTAAGGATGCTTGATTTGAAAGTATTCCATTTAAAACACTATGGAATTTTTCTCTCTTTAATTCACAATCAACCTCTCTGTATATTTACAAGCACATTTAAATTTTCACATACAAGCTACAGCTGCAAACATGATGCTGCCAGTGGGGAATATGACCTCCAGATGGCAGAGTGAATGGGACCCAGTCCTAAAATATCAGCCCTTTACCGCATGAACCCAGAGAAGCTCTACCACCAGAGGAGCAGCTCCAAGCACGAAGGACCCAAAGCAGACTCATGAGTTCAGATCACTAGAGGGAGACACAGTAACACACACACACACACACCCCCCATCAGTCTTGTACTCAATAACATTCTCTTCAGACACTGTTTTGCTGTAGTAGACTACTTATAGGTAGGATACAAGAGTGCTCAACGGCATGTTTGGAGAACGAGGAACTCTGATAGGGAAGGAGAGCAAGAGACCACATCTACCATGCTCAGCATGGCAGGCCTAGGAGACCTCTTTTCATTCCAATCAGAACAAAAACGTCCCTTGATTTCAGTGAGTTTGTGCTGATGGGAAAGATGGAGAATTGGTAAGGTTCGTTAACCTGCTGTTGAGATCCCACTTGTGGCAGCATATGGCAATTCCTTTTCCTGTCACCATTAATTATGGAAGATTTTGAATTCTCATCTTCTGGGGTGCTCAGTTTTCACTCCCACACCTAGCCCACTGGGATCCTTCAAGACTGACGCATGGATGTAGGGGAGGGAAAGTACCTAACTATTCCTGAATGTCCTGGCTAAACAGGAATGTGCCCATTGTGAAGCACTAACCTTGAGGGCAGAGGTAGAGCACTAACCTTGAGGGCAGACTGCACAGCACTGCACAGACAGCAGTATTACAGCATGCAGTGAACTGAAAAAACGCTGCATTTCTGTGGGTGGAAGAAAGTTTTCATATGGACACAATCCAGCTCAGCCTTTAAAATGCCATGGAAAAGACTTTAACAGCATGACCGATGAGAATTGGCATCCATCTGGGAGAAAGAAAAAAGGAGGCAATTCTACCCAGACTACAACTTTGCTGTAAAGAGCAACATTTTTATGTGTCAGGAAGGCCACTAACTTGGTACACAATTGCCACATCTTGCCAGCAACAGCACAGAAAATTTTGCCAGAGGTAGAGCAGCCAAGCACTGACCAGACTATACATGTTCCCCTCCAACCACTGCTGAAGACAGCCAGGTTAATTTCCTCCACACAGCAGCTTTATTTGCTTGTTACTGATGCCTTAGCGTTTTCATGAATTTGTATATTTTTATACTTCTATGTAGTTTCTTACATTTAGAATAGCTAGCAACCTCTAAATATAAGAAACTACATAGAAGTATAAAAATCTACAAATTCATGAAATGCCAAAATACTCATGGGGCTTTGCTCTCCCTCTCTGCTCTGGGACAGGCATAAGAAATCAAACCTGTTGAAAAACCAAATGTTTCAATGAATCAACAGCAATTGTGCTGAAACAGCACCACAGACCACAGCAAACGGGGCATTACTATAACAGGAGGGATCTCTGTGCAGTGTTTGTATCTCTGGGTATAGAAGGAAGAAAGCAAAGTGTGAGAGCACCTTCACAGCCTAAGTTTGTGATAGATGAGGAAGGAGGCGGGGGAATCCGGCTTGTGGGCACTAAGAAAAGCAGACTTCTAAAAATATAAGAAATGTGGAGCAAGTGTAAGTGAGAAGCAAAGAAAGGTTGAAACAACTTTGGATGCCTTCTGGAGAAGACCTGAAAAAGTTGAAAGTTTGGCTTCTTTCCCAGGCTCTTTGTGAGCCAGCATCCTCTTCCTTTTCTTTTTTTCAATATTGGATAAGATGAAGACTAGAATAAGCGAGAAAAAGACATCTCAGAAAGTGCGCTAAAACAAACTGGGAGTGTTTAAGAGGCAAAATGAAAGGTCTCTGTGGAAGATGAGACCACATTTTTACCAGAAAGTATTTTGAAGATGCAAGAAAAAAAAAGGAGGAAAAGGAGACTTGGTTAAAAAATCATCAGTTGCCACCCTCAATATTCTAAAATGCAGCACCAAACACATACCTTGTAAATCTTAAATTTCCTGAAGAGACAGAGACAGTTACATGGGGAGAATGTTGAAACGTGAGAAGAATTGGCAAAGTAACTACCCAAACCCCCCACCAAATCCAAACAAAAAACCCCTCACCAAGCCTTCCAAAGCAGTACTCCTTCTCTCCACAACTGTTTCACTGAGGTTTTAGCAATGCAGCAGAGAGGTGGGCTAAAACCAAATCGTTTAGATAACCAGAAAATCTGCCTCCCACTCATCACTACCTCTTGCCCACAGAGTTGACTTGTGGTGACTCTGGCTGAGGGTTTTCTGTTTGTTATTTTCTTTGAGCATAAACCGGCTTTTCCTGTGCAACACAAAGTGAAGTAGCAAGCCTTTGGACTTAGCCAGCAGTGAGAAGCAAGCAAACACGGGACATAATGATCAAAGTTGCCCAGTGTGAATGATATGGCCTTCTTAAATCTCATGCCTCTAGAAAGCTCTCTGTCTCTGCTTCCTTCAGTGCTCAGCATTCAGCTCTACAAGGAGACTGGCATGCACTGAAGGAAGATACACAAGTGAGCGAGGGTGTGAGATAATCTGTCTCTTTCACTTTAGGTCTTATCCTGATCTCTGAGCCCCAAAGCATGAAGATTAACATCCTTTTCAATACTTTTATTGTGAATAAAAAGAATATCCAGATTTGTTCACATTATCCCCAGGAATACACAAGCTGTTTGAGTCTTGCCAAGTTCTCATCTTTAAATAACTTTCCATGGCAATGAGTTCTACAGCTGTTTATAAACATATTATATATATACCATCTCAATTACACAGAGCATGCAGACACATTTCTGTATTCTCTATTCCTTCTAAACTTCCCAGGCTATGGTAAATTCTCTAAGACTCAATGAAAATTTCTAACACCCTCTAGGGAGAATCAAACTGGCATATTTGACAAGCCTTCCCGTCTCCTTTCATTTTATGCTGTGACATGAAACTTGGGTGTTGCAATCAATACTTATCTGCTTTGCTCTAGACTGGTTCTTCTTATGCTGTGATTACCACTGTAATAACTAAGCTCCTATTCTGAGCCAAAGTAGGTATCTTTAGACTGTCAGGTGGAATTTGGGAGAATCCAGACTGTTCTCTTCTCCATCAAGCAGCCTTGCTGGACTGAGGCCAAGGAAGTTGGATCAAGAATGAGACATCTACTGGTTTTATACAGGTTTCACACTGTAGCTTCTCTAGGAAAACAGAACTGCTTGCTCCTCAACTGGTTTTGCACAACCAGTAAAAGGCTCAATTGTTCAGCTTTGATCAATATAGCTTTGTCTCCCTGCCAGCACCTCTTCTCAGGCTGTCATCAACATGGGTACCAATGCCATGGCACTTGCCAAAGCAAGACCCTCAGAAAGGTTTCAACCACTGATACCTTGTGATAAAAGAGCAGAAAGATGAATCGGACTGCTTCTGTGAGCTTGACTACAAGCTCCTCAGGACAGAAGCTGCCTTTTTCTTTTCCTTCTGCATTGGTCTGCCCTTACACAGCAAGAGGATCGGCAGTGAGATCTCTAGTAATGCAAAGACCTTGCAACAACTGTCCATGCTCATATTGCTGCTAAGTGGATTCCCAGGAGGCCCCTTTTTAGGGCTTCCATTGAGAGGGAGTTTATTGATAAAAATATGAACATACATGAATCTTTATTTTCCCCAGGAAGCTCTTTTTCAGTCAACCAGGCATCTAGCATGTCTCTGAATAAGACAGAGGGATGAGGAATGATAAATTATAAAGCCTCTCGACTGTGATCTCAGCATCTTATGGATAGGGAGAAGCCACATTATCCTGAATAAAAATAAGTCAGTAAAGACATGAAATAAAACTAGGATGAGCTCAAAAGCAGTCACTAGCTACCATCTCTAATCTATCTTACTGGGTTCTTTTCTTGGCTGTGTTAGTTGTTATCTTGGGGCATGGTAAAACAGAGCACCTGCTAGCATAACTAACCATAGATGGGTTGGCTGCCTGTGGTAGCCCACACAGATCATGTCAGTGTGGTAGATGACATATGGTTCTGTGCTGGGACCTTGTCCAGGCTGGGTGCAGCTACTGGATATTTGGGGTTATTGTATTCAATGGGGAAAAAATAATCTATGCTTTTGTGAGCCATGGATCAGGCAGGTTATAAGCTAATACTAATAAAACAACAGGGTACAACCCACTCTTTGTACAAAGAGTCTGGGGATCCCTTCCAAGATATGAGAGACTACAACATACTCCCAAATGATATATTTCTAATGCTGACAACTGCAACTTGCCCCAGTCTGTATAGGACGTCATCGCCACTCTAACTGAACAAATCACAGTTTCCTGGCAAATCCAGTTCAGAGGGCTGCTACAATCTTTTCCATGGCTTACCAACACAAATAGGGATGGTGAAAGTCATAGGGCATGGTGTGCTTAACAAGCCTGCAGCTGTGTCCTGAATCACAGGAAAGGAATTGGACTATGAGCACATTGGACTATGTGCTGTCCTGCTGCTGAAAGCTGCAGATTGGCAGTCTCAGAAAGGAGTTCTGCTGGCTGGAGAAGAGATAATGAAGCTGTTTGTGCTCCCAGGCAATGCATGTTAAATTATCCACAACTACTTAGACCAGGTTGCCAATGTCCTACAGAACAATAGCCTGTCAGATAAGAAAGAAAAGGGTCTGGGTGACTCTCTCCACCTGCTCTGTCAAAATCAGTCAATCTTCTGAAGAGGAATGGAAGAGGAGAGCAAGGACTTGCACAGTTCCAAAGAATGTCATTCCTGCTTTCATCAAATTAAAGCTGATCTGTATTGTCATTTGCCATTGGAATTATTAAGGTATTTTTAGCCTTACCTGCCTTTCTCCTGGGTGTCAGTGCTACAGTCACACTTTAGCTATCTCACAGGCTTAGGAGAGGGTTTTTTTCTAGAGGCTGCTTCAGGGCTTGGGGACTTACAGTTGATATGAGAAAAATGCCTGTGTCAACTTCTCACTGAAGGATGAGCAAAGGAAGTGACATAGCATTTTATAAATAATTTTTTTTTAACTTCCCAGATAGGCAGATGAGTAGGCTATGATAACAGCATTTAAATGAACTATCACATGCATCCCTGCCTTCCCCGCATAAGTAGTAACACTGCTTTCCCTCTGCATTTCTATTTGTATCTTCTGCTTCCCAGCCTACAAGAAATAAATCATTTCTGTGGTCCTAACTCAGGTAATTAGCCAACAAACACTATTGATGAAGCCAATGAATGAAAGAAACAGCAGACAAAGTTGCTAATGAACTCCTTGAGGAGAATGCACAGTGAAAAAGTAATTTAGCCCTCTTGCCCCTCAATATGGGTTTAATTTCACTACCTGTCCATTCACAACCTCCCACACAAGCTCAATAACGCTCTTTCTTCCAGTTCTGCAGTCACGAGTTTAACCACGAAAAAAATCGAAGGAGAGCAATATATATTAAAAAACCTTTACAATGATCTAAAATAGCTCTTTGATGCATAGCAGATGTCTTCAAAACTCGCACAAATGGAGCCAAAATGCCTTGCAGTTCTGGAAAAGGGAGATTCCAAGATAAGATGCGTTTCCAACTGCAGCAGCTCTGGAATAGATTTGGAATTTATATTAATTGTCAACCTCAAGGAAAACATTTCAAAGAAGCCCTTCATTCTCCCACTTTGGGACAAGTGTCTCACTGGGCTAGATGGTGCTCAAAGACCTGGTGTCTGCCTGAAAGCAGTTCCTCTGTATCCGCAAAAGATAGCAGATGGGTTCAGATGGGGAAAAAGAGAGAGAACAACAATCAGTGAGACATGGAGGTGACAGACTGAGGACTGCCTGCCCTTCATTGTAACCTCTAGTTCGTTACAAAGAGGATGCTTGATAGGCTTCCCTGTGGGGAGGAGGACTGAGAAGGGACTGAAAGGAGTCAGTAAGGTGGTGCTGAGGGAGGCTAAGAAGGCAACATCTCTGGGACACACAGTATGAGAGAAAAAACGTGAAGGGGCATGCTGAAAAACTGAACAACAAATCCAGGAAAGATGACTCTGGAGTCAAAATAGGGATGGGGTTCTCCAGTTCTGTTGCTCACCAGAGGGGATAGCCAGAATGAAGATTTGTTCTGAGGAGACTTTTATAAAAGGGAGAAAAGAAGTCTGTGTCTGATATAATGGAGTAGGTGGTACAATTGAAAAAAAAAAACCAAACAACAAAACAAAATTGACAAAGCACCAACAGCCAAAGTGATGAGTCAAGAATCTTCTTACTGCTTTGAACAATGCAGCTCATGGTCTTAGTTTTCATGAAGACTAAAGCTAGCATCCTTGGAACGCCCTTAACTCAGACAATGTTAGGCTGTGCTCACAGAATAGCTAAAGAATATATTCTTCTTGAATACAAGAAAGAGTTAGAGAACTGAAAGACTGATGCAGTAGTTAAATGTAAGATTTGATATGAAATAAACCTTAAGAACAAAAATACCAGAGGTAGAAGATTCTATATAGATAAATAAAGGCGAAAAAAATAGGATCCATTTTCCTATAAATGCAAATGGCACCATCAGGCTTAATACCAAAAAAAGCAGAAGAGAAAAGTCAGGTAGTGATGGAATATAGACGAGTAGTGTTCCCCTCATCAGCTCTGCTCCTCCCACCTCTTCCTGGCAGTCTTTCCCCATCTTCCTTCTTTTGGCATTGCAAGAAATGGGACAGAAGTACAAGCTGCATATCTGCCTTTCATATATATGAAAGCTCAGGAGGACTTTGGTTTGGCTGAAGAGACAGGACAGAGAATCTGAGTAACCTCAACCTGAACCCCAGGCTCCAAATCCAGGGAGTTCCGGATGCAGCCCTAGGATTAAGCTCTGTTCCAACATGTCATTCTACCTTTCTCTCTCAAACCTTCTTTCTGCAACACTCTCCCCTTTTCTGGCTGCTGAACTGCAGTAGATAGCTTGACTATCTGCAGCACATGCAGAATGTTTGTACTCTGCCTACCTCAAATCCTCTTTAACCCTTTATATATATGGGAGTATCACAGGAGACCATTCAAATGGAGCTAATCAATGCCTTCCCCATGCATTTTAGATGAAAGAATATCTGAGAGCAAAAGAAATCAACTAAAGAGTTCTTCTCTCCTCAAAGGACATGAAACCGAGGAAGAGAAACCTACCTCTTGTTCTCATCCTACTGATAAATCTTCAGGGGGTGAAGGTTTTCTTGCAACCCAAGCTGCTAACACCACAGAGTCTGACTACTGAAAGGATATTCTCCTTCCAATCTTGTCACATCCTTGAGCATGGAAGGCACAGTTAGACAGCAGAACAAAGATGGTGAGTTCTCCTTTATTCTGTCTCCATCCTGCTCTTAACTCACCTTAAAGATCAAATGCCTTCTTTACTCACCTCACAAGACACAAGGCAACTGTCTGCTGAAGTGTAGCGTAGTATGAAATCACCTGTGCCACTGTTTGCCTTTTCCTTTTAAGGCAAATCAGTAGGAAGTAAATTCCATGGTTTTCAGAGAGAACCTCTTTCATGGAGTATCTCAACAGAAATCCTTTTCCCTGAGTCTGGCACAGGGAGCATTTTGTCTCCACCACTGTGCTGTGTGTTACCAGCAGCAGAGAATGGGACAACTAGATGAAGACTAAAGCTAAATTGAATTACAAGTCCAATTCTGTAGAGCATCTACTGAAGTAATTTCATTTGTTCACTTGGAAAACCTGTTTATTGTGCCTGGGAAATCACATCTCAAAACAAGCTTGAATTGCATTTAAGATTCTTGCCACTTTTCTACAGCTGCCTGGATTGCTACTGGAATTTTCTTTTGATGCTGGAAGAGAAGGAAACTACTGAACAGTTCACAGATCGTCAGCACAGCTGAGTCCAGTTGGATCTCTTACCTGTTGGGGTGAGGTGCCTCCAGGTGATGACAGGCTCAGGACGCCCATTTGCCATGCAAACCAGGGTCACATTGCTGCCCTCATTCACGGTGATGTCCAAGGAGATATTGGAGATCTTTGGTGGAACTGTGAAGACAAAAGAAAGTTGGACCTTGTTAGAAGAAGAATTATGGAGGGCAGCCTGTGTGCCTTATTAAACTACCTACTTATTTACCAGAGCCAGTCACAGAGTCCTCTCAACAGGCTACCTCGTTAAGGACTCATTACTCCTCATGACCACCTGCGTTTCTGAAATTACATCATAGTATGTACTGCTGTTTCAAATATCTGCAGGTAGAAATGGCCTTTACTGTAGCTGTGATGCTTTGTGTTTGGACAGGTTTGGAGGTCTTCATAAAATAACCTCTAAGAACTTGTCTACCTGCCCCAAGGCTGCATGGAAGGAGCCAAGAGGCTCCAAGTACCATCCCTGCTAATTTTTACACTCCAAACAGTCCTAGACGGAGTTCTACATCCTCCTGCAGGATGCCAGGCCTCAAGGTACTGACTCAGAGGGTATATTAGTTACTGCTACCTCCCAGGAGCAGATAGGAGCCATGCTGCTAGCCAGCACCCTGCTCTGCTGTGCACATAACCAAATGCTCTCCAGGAATTGAACTAGAGAGCCAGTAAGTTTACTTCTGTTGTGACTGTGCAATGGCATGAGAAGCAAGGATGTGTGCGACGGCTAATGGGAATCTGTACAAAAACAACAGCAGAAAGGTTTCTTAGCAGTGATATCTTTCAGCCAGGAGAGATACCCTGTGGGCTACCTGCAGTTGGTAGCTTCTGGATGAGTGCACCTCACACAGCACAGCACCGAAAGCACAGTAGGGTGTTTAAGATTCACTTGACCAGCCATTGCGTGGGCACTCAGGATCCCTTAAGACCTTCCAGACTAAGTGAGTTTGTGTCACAGGACCAGAGCGATCATGCTGGGACCTGAACAGGAATCTCCAGATGTAGAGTACACCTGCTGTTGCGGTCTGTCTTCTTTCACATCCATGTCCTGCTTCCATGCTTCACACCCCAGAGATGATGAGGGAGTTTGACTAAAAAGGAATCTCCTTTTTTTTTTTTTTAATGTATTTTCAGCTTCCAAATTTGTGTGTAGCAAGGAATGAAACAACATCATTTTCTGCTTTGCTTACCACAGAGTAAACAGACAACAGCCTCCCCTTCCCGCTGCCTGGCAGGAGTGCCTGATGGACCTTTTGAGGCAAAGCCTATAAGCTAGGTGGGAAAAAGAAAATGAAGCCTGAAGAGAGCAACTCACTACTTCCAGCTGTGTTGCTGGATTAATAGGAATATTGATTACAACCCACAGCTCACCAGTCCCTCTCTGTAGACCCCAGACTCACGGACAACACCTGAGCATCTCTGACCACGGGATTCCCTTGAAGGAAGGGGCACCAGTCAAAAAGAAGTGAGGCAAGCGTGTATTTGCTGACACTCTCACTCACCCTGGCAAGGAGGGATTTAAGCCAGGTGTATTGGGGAAGGATTGCCATAATCTGTGGAGAAGTGAGAGTGCAGAGGACAGTGAAGAATCAGCTGTGGGTTAACACAATAGGGACACATGGTACACCAGCGAACACGGGTAAGCAGAGCCCAGGAATAAAACCAGTGGCTAGAACACATCTTGGGAATATTATCATAACCTCAAATGGTTAACATTTGCATGAGGAAAAAAAGCTGTGCAGCAAACCAAGAAGGACTAAGCTCAAGCAGGATTAGCAGATGGAGCTGTAGGCCAGTGTGAGGTCCTTAGCAGAATGATGCAATGCCAACCACAACTGAGGAGAGAGCAGCAAAAGCCACCACAGGGCAGCAGAAGAGCTGCAGTTAGGACATGTGTAACCTTCCACTTTCCAAAGCCATCAAGACAGTTTAGTTCGAAGAGGATCAAGTAAACTCAGCAAACACAAACAGCTCTGACCATGCCTACCAAATGCCCAAGGGGAGGAGCATGTGTCCAGATGGTCATATCTGGCTTGCCACTTTTTCAGATGAGGGCAAAAAGGGCATCCAAGGCTGAAATCCTGTTAGCAATATAATGGCTGGTTCCTTTCAGATGACACCTTGGTCAAGGGGCAAGGAAAGACTGAGAGAAGGGGGAATAGGGCAGGAACTAATTTCCCTGTAAATTTAAAACCTGGTTTGGCTTTGTCTGCTTAGAATCCAAAGCCAATGGACAATAATTTCACTCAGATGAAAAGTCAGAGACTTTTAATTTTCAGGGTGTCAAGCCAGCATGTTGAAATGCCAAAACTGTCAGCACCAGCACCAGTTTGCATTGCCTCCTTGGCACTTGTCATTACTTTGCACACACCTTTTTAGGACAGTCTTAAATGAGAAGCTTTGACCTTATTATTTTTCCCCATGTGTGGGTTGTGTTATGTTTCCACAGGTCCTAGACTGCTGGAAGGATTGTTGAGAATAAAACCTCCTGGGGCCAGGATTTTCTCAGTGTCTGAGCCTCCTTTTGCCCAGCCATCTTCTGTTGACCTTCAACTGCAAAACTCTTTTGTGTCTGGCCTCTCTGAACCATTAGCAGAGGCAAAAACACAGGCTGCAGGCCCACAACAGAGCAAGTACTACAGCTAAACAGCGCTTCCAGACGTTTTCATATTCTGACCAACAGCTTCTTGCTTCAGGGAAGATTAGGCTTCTGCTGGACCCCTCTGGCTCCAAAGACCATGGGAAATCACTGCCAGCATCTCTGGTATGGCTGGAAAAGATAAAATCACCAGATTTTTTCCTCCCTTTCTGTGTAAATCCATTACACTGTGCTTAGGAGCCCTCTGGATGGGGTAGGGAGCAGAGACAGACACGAAAGCGAGTACAGTGAAGTACCCCACTGCTCCAGCCCCAGAGAGATAGGATGCCCCACCCACACCAGGGACTGATTCTGGAGAGAAGAAAATGAATGCTGAGAAAAATGGCTTGAAACTCATGTATTTGTTTCTTCTACATTTCACATCCACAGGACAAAGCTGATGCCAGGTCAACATCTCCTCTTCCATGTCAGTAAATAACAAGCCCCAAAGTAATCAGTAGCTGTTCTTTGTGAGAAGCTCGGATTAGAAGAGCAAGGGAGCTGCAAGGCAGGAGTGAAGCAAGGGCAGAGACACTGTATGGTGTTCTGGGCTGGGAGGGCTGAAGGTCAGGAGGGGTGCAAGGTGAGAACCAGTGTAGGAATTCAAGTCCCAAGCAAGACACAGTAAAAGAGCTAGGTAGGACAGGCTTGTGCATAAACAGCTTGCACCAAGCCTGCTCTAGTTAATTGCCGTCAATCCTTCACTTCGTGACAACTGCAACTCACATTAATTTAAATAATAAGAAAGACTGAGACATGAAAAATAGAGCATGCCTTCCCCAGCACAATCACTGTTGCTCTCCAGATGAAAGCAAGTGATTTGTTTCCACAAAAACACCCGCTATAACAGTTATTACAGACCAGGGGCTGCATACAGGAGGCAGAAAGGAAACCACAAACAAGCGAACACGCAAACATCTGCTGTTGTTATCCTTGCCTTTTATGACCAAAGCCCTTCAGAGCCCAAAACTCCTCCTGAGATATTACCTGGGAAGGTGTGGGCGGGCTGGATCAACATTGTAATTCAAGGCTATGGAAGGAGGCAAGGAGCAGTGCTACAGCACTAATGTCATAGTAACTGAGTCAGCCCAATGGTTAAGAGACATGAGTTCACACTCAGGAGGCCACTCCTGAGTACATTTCCAGGAGTGCAATTGGGGATGGAACGAGAAAGCATCAACACCCCTCTTGCTGAAGGGCATAACAAGCAATGCTTCTAGAGGTCTTTTCCTAATTTAGTTTATACTGGAACTGGCCATACCACAGCTTCCAAACAGTTCAAATACCTACCTTTTGATCAAAGCATTTAAGCACAGCACAGGCACAAACTGGCACAAATAGGAACTACTGCTTTGCACAAGTAGTACTTATATGCAAAGGGTTCTTACAGGCACCCGGCAGCAGTTTCTGGCTCCTGCACTGGTGGGCACTCCCCTTTCATGATGCTACACACCAGATCTCAGTGCAGGAGGAGGACAGGTCTGAGAGACAAGGGCAGGAAGCACAGGACGAGGAACTCAAATCAGGTACGGTAGAATAAAAAATGCAAACAGAGGAGATCTAGTTGGAAGACAGCTCTGAGCCCTATAATGCACTCACACGAAATTCACAATCAGATAGCAAACACATTCCCTACGGGCAAACAGAGTTTTGCATAAGACCCTTAAATGCAGCCTTTTACAGTGGGACATCTACTCCCCAATCTGAAAATACAAGACTGCTTAACAGTCAAGTATTTTGTCAATAAGTCACAAAATACATTTAAAAAAAAAATACATCTCTTATTTCCACTCTACAGATCTGTAATACAGCAAAAGCTATTTAATACCTCCAAGACACAGATGCAAACAGTATTGGAACTTCCCAAGAAAGCCCATAAGCTTCATTTAAGTACTCTGCTTGTCCCAAGAAAGGCACCTTGGATACAAATGGAAAAAGTCACTGCAATCCCTTCCATATATCCTCATTAGTGGCTTCCTCCAGCCTATTTCATTCCTTCTATTGGCAAGCAGGACCCCCATCTGTTGGAGAAAATTAAGACTCCTGTCCACTAATACACAGGAGCTTCCAGCTCTCAGGGCAAAAAAAGAAAACATCAGGACTCCTCTCCAAAGTCAAAGGAACTTTGCAGCCACTAAAGCCCTCCACAGGTGCTTATCAATTAGCCTCGAGAGTTCTCATTTCCTTGTCCCCAGCTCCCAATTAACAGCACTTTGCAACAAACGCAAAGGCGCTAATAAGCCCCAAGGCAGAGGTAGGGGGGACGCTGCCCATCATAGGGTCCTTGAATGCTTTGGAGCAGCCACCTTGCTCACCACAATTAGGGGTCCTTTCCTGGGGCAATTAATTGACAGCAAATTGGCCTCATTAGTCATTGTTTAGTTAAAGTGTTTAGTGGGGAAGAGTGGAACTGAAGACGGGGCTGAGCTGCTAAACACAAGTAAATGGTTTAATTTCCCTCTTATGCGTACAGCAGACTAATCACAGCTCTTCACAGCTGTAACAAGAAACAGCTTGTTGAAGCTAAAGTCCGCAAAGGGATAACGCTGAGGGCTGGAAACTAAAATCCAGACACCCTTTGGGATGCAGCATGCTAATGTTTCTGAAGCATTTTGCAGAAGAAATGCGAAATGAGACCCAAAATGTGTTTTTTGCGGTCTGATTCACACTGCAGCCTCAGCCAGAGAGAGATGAAGCTGTCACCAGGGCGAGAGGGCAGAGAGTGAAATTGTTGAACTTCATTAAAGAGAGTGGACTCTGAAAAACCTTCTGACCTTCCACTTTGCTAGGCTTGGTTTCACCCTGCCAATGCCTCACTCGGCCTTAAAGCTTCCGTGAAGTAGAGGCAAATGCTGAAGGCTTGGTTCTGTTTTTTAATCCTCTGGGAATCAAAAACTGCCCAAAAGACACTATAGTGATTTTACAAGGTGTAGAGAGTGCTTCTTTCTATTGTCTGAAAGGGAGTGCCTCATCACGTGGCCCTTAGGGAAGAGTCTATCACAGCCAGAGCATGGAAACCACTTAGAGAGGTCTGCATTCCCAACCCACAGTGTGCTCCCCCACCGCTCTGCACCACTGTGGCTGATCTCCATCGAGATCCAAGAGATGCCAAGAGAGGCTGGTCAGAAGGAGGCACAGGGACTGCTAGCTTGGGCCTTGCATCTTGGTGAGCTTCCCCACTGTGCAGTTGAGCCTCACCCACTGAGACGCCAGGCACGAAATTATTTAAAATCCAGATGGGGACTGCGCATATTGCACTGACTAGGAGCAGAGAAGCAGACAGGATGCTGTAAATCAAAGCCATGTGGAAAGCAATCCCCATTTGCTGAGCTGGGTAGCATGTCAGAGCTCACTGCACTTGAGAGGAAGAGCTTTACAAGCCAAAACATTTTGTCCAAAGGAAGGCTGTGCCTCATTCAATATATAGTTAAGCGTCTGGACTATTTTTCTGCATAACGTTGCATGGGAGGCACTTGCAGTACATTCTTTCTTACAGAGAGCAGCCAGCACAGAATGGAAATCTGTTGGACTGTCCCACTCCTGAACTGCTGGAAAAGTCAGCATAGAACAGGGCTTAATTGCTTATGCTCATTCCCATGGACTCTATCTTTTAAAAACTTGTCTCCATGAAATTTTCAGAAAAGAAATTATTTAACTTCCTGACTGAGAGCTAAACAAACAGAAAAGAATTGCTTAAGTCTCAAGCCAACCTTGTTCTTTAGTGCACTAAAGGTGACAGTGTGGGACAGGATTAAAAGCAGTCTCACTCCTGCTCCTAGCCAAGTACCTCCGCTTTAAACCTGGATGCCAGCCTTTTACCCTAAAGCAGCTCCAGCTCCAAGCCTGAGCCCCAGCCTCGGCCCAATGCTGATAGCATTCCACCCACACCTGGCTTTTTGATGTTCCCTTGCCAAGCACAAGGCTACAGAACCCACATGTGTGGATTCTGATGCATCCCAAGAAAGCAGGTTCTCAGTTATATGCTTAGCCTGTATATGAAAGCACAAAGCACAAGATAGGCATATGCCCAATATCCCCTTATCACCAGATTTGCATGTCTGGATATGAAGTTCGTTGCTACAAAAATTCTTTTCCTTCTCTATTAACATATTGAATTTATGCCACTTATCTGCAGTTCCTCTCTTTAAAGTACTGCTCTGTGCATTTGCTGTTTTCATTTCTCCGGTTCTTTCTGCTTGTAAAACTAACCCTCCTAGAGAAGCCTGCTGTGAAAACACAGCCTTCCTCACAGGACATGTGTAAACAACAACAGAAGTGCTTGCCATGCTAATCCCCAGGGATTAACCCTTGGAATGCCACCTAATCCCAAACACTATAGGACTACACATGTACAAAGCTTTTGATGTTTGTTTCAAGTGTATTTAGACTTGTGCCTAGACTGTTCTTTTTAAATCTCGGAAATATTTATGGGACTGTAACAATACAAAATCTTTTCTTCTGCAGATATGATCAGCCATACTGGACAAGAAATTCTGCAAAAAAAGTTGTCCTTAGTGTCCAGGTCCTCTAAAGACATCTCTGAGAATTTTCGTATGAAGAACTTTTCCACAGAAACATTAAGCATGTTGTATGTATATGGCATGCAGCTGAATTCTAATACACAGCCTTCTAGGGCTTGATTCAGAGCCCAGGGAGCTCCTTCTCTGATGTTAATGGCCTTTGGACAAATTCTTATACAGCCAGAATGGGTGATGACTTCAAGGAAATGCTGCAGCCAGAACAGGGATGCTTTATTAGCCAGTTGAGAGAAAAAAAAACCCACAAGATTATGGGTTTTTAACTGAGTCCCAGCAGTCCTTGACTCCTGCCTGTTAACTCTTTCTTTGGGAATTAGACCAGGCAGCACAGGCCAGGTATGAGAAAAATTAACAGAGAAAAGCCTATGTCATTTCAGGGCAAGAGGTACGGGCTCAGAGAAGGTTTAGGAAGATGACTGGGATTTTTCTGTTTAGGCAAGCAGGGGAAGAAATTAATGGCAGCTAACACCACACTCTGGATGAAAATGAGGTTGTCCATCATAGCTTTACATGCTGGAGAAACAGAGCCAAAATGTTTGTTTGCTTGTTGGTTTGTTTGTTTTCAGATCTTATGCTGTTGCTTATGTTCAGCTCATTAGGGACAGACAGTACAACCAACAGAACAGCCTTCATGAACCACCTGACAGACATCCACATACAGGCTGAAAAGAAAAGACATCTCCCTCCAAATGCTTTTCTCAGATTCCTTTGGCTGCCCATGGTTTATTCCACAGCCTCTTTGGTAAGTGGTGAATATGACTCTCCTAAGTGTCTCATGCATACCACATACCCAAGGATCTGGCTCAGTTTCAACAGAGACAGCTTCTCCGTGACAAGCCTCTCACTCAAATCAAATGCATGTGGTACATGTAAAATATCTTTTATTAGCAGGCTTTCCTTCCTTACACATTGAAATGAGAAAAATTGAGTGGGAGAGCTTGTTGTAAACCAGAGTTGCTTTCAGGCTTCTAGGGCTGAAGAAAGCTAGTGTAGCACTTTGGAAATGCTGGGTTTGCTTCTGGTCAAAAGTATAAAGAACAAAGATAATAACTCCATACTAGAACCTTTACACAGAATCATAGAATGTCTTGGGTTGGAAGGGACCTTAAATCATTTAGTTCCAACTCTCCTGCTGTGGGCAGGGACACCTTTTACTAGACCAGGTTGCTCAGAGCTCCATCCAACCTGGCCTTGAACACTTCCAGGGATTGGGCAGCCACAACTTCTCTGGGTAATCTGTTTCAGTGCCTCACCACTCTCATAGTGAAGAATTCCCTCCTAATATCTAATCTAAACCTAATATCTAACCTAAACCTTTCATTTTGAAGCCATTCTTCCTTGTCTTGTCACTACATGATCCTGTAAATAGTCTCTCTCCATCTTTCTTGTAGGATCCCCTCAGCTACTGGAAAGCCAAAATTAAGTCACCCCGAAGCCTTCTCTTCTCCAGGCTGAACAATCTCAGTTCTCTTAGCCTTTCCTCATAGAAGAGATGCTCCAACCCTCTAATCACATTGGTGGCCCCTTTTGGAGTTACTTCCTGTATTGGGGACCCCAGAGCTGGATGCAGTACCCCAGGTGGGGTCCCACTGGAGTGGAGGGGCAGAATCGCATGCTCCCATGTGCTGGCCGCGCTGCTTTTGATGCAGCCAAGGACATGTTTGGTTTTCTGGGCTGTGAGCATACATTGCTGGGTTGTGTCCAGCCTCTCACCCACCGGCACCCCGCAGTCCTTCTTGGCAGGGCTGCTCTTGATCTATTCATCCTCCAGCCTCTATTGCTACTGGGGGTTGCCCCAACCCAGGTGCAGCACTTTGCACTTGGTCTTGTTAAATCGTAGGAGATTTCCATGGGCCCACTTCTCAAGCTTGTCTGTGTCCCTCTGGATGCTGTTGCATCCTTCATGCTTCAGATAAAATTTACTCTTCTGCTAAGCGCACAGATTTGGAGAAGACAGTTAAGTATTGTACATTGTCCTTGATCTGTAAATTTCCTACTTATGGCCCAGGACAGCTGTCTGATAAGAATACACAAATTTTGAACATGAAAAAGACTGAAAGTGCAGCTCCGCATTTTTTCCACTTGAGCTGCTCAGCACATTCCTGCTTTGTCACTATTGCTGGATCCATAGATGCCAGCCTTCCCCACCACACACAGTTATGAAATGCTAGCTGTGAGACCTTCACTTGTTAGCTTGGTGATAGCTGCACCAGCCTGTTTTCTAAAGGCCAAGGTGTTATCATCTGAGAAGGCAAAGCCAAAGAGTTCAAAACAAAGAATGCCTCTTGTTAGAAATTCTCATTGACACAAGTCTGATCAAGCAGAAAAGAGGAAAAAACAAAAACAGTACTCCTGAAGTAAAGGCATCTTTGAACAAAGTAAGCACCTGGCTGGAGGCGAGATGTGATTGTGGTGATCTCCTTCCCACAAACTAACTGAGAGCCAAGCTTTCCCGAGGAAGAGAATTTCTGCTGTTAGAGGTTCCCTGCCAAAAGAGAGTGCTCTGTTGTGGTTCAGCCACATGCAGCAGCACCTTGACATCCTGGAATTTTCCCACTGTTTTCTTTTCCAAGCTTTGCTCTGTGGTAAAGATGTGCTGTATACATGCAGACAATCTCAAAGGGGAAAAAGGATGAATTCCAAGAGCTTTGCTCTATAAACACATTACATTGAATTGATGCCATCTCAATTAAAGGAGAATCTCTCCCAGATTGCCAGGCATGAGGCTTATGCCATGTGGCCTGCAGCTTTACCAAAACACATAAAAACACTATCTTCTTCTCTCAGTGGGTTTCAAGTCTGTCCTCTTCAAAGCTTTTGTTTTTTTACTGGTCTCTTAGTGTTAGTAAACTGTGGGAGAGTCACAGAATCACAGAATGGGTTAAGTTGGAAGGGACCTTGGAAGCGACCACAGTGGGTCATCTGGTCCAACCTCCCTGCTTGAGTATCATCCTAGAGTACAATGCACAGGATTGCATCCAGACAGTTCTTGAATATCTCTAGTGAGGGGGACTCCTCTCTGGACAACCTGTTCCAGTGCATGGTCAACTGCACAATAAAGACGATCTTCTTTATACTCAGGTGGAACATCCTGTGCACCAGTTTGTATCTTTGCCTCTTGTCCTATTGCTTGGCACCACTGAGTAGAGCCTGGCTCCATTCTCTTGGTGTCCTCCCTCCATATACTTGTATACATTGATGAGGTCCCCTCTCAGTTGTCTTTTCTTGAGGCTGAACAGGTCCAGTTCCCTCAGCTATTCCTCCTAAGAGAGATGCTACAGTCCCTTAATCATCTTTGTTGCCCTTTGCTGGATGTGCTCCAGGAGCTCCATGTCTCTCTTGTCCTGAGAAGCCCAGAACTGGACACAATACTCCAGATGTAGCCTCACTAGTGCTGAGTAGAGAGGGAGGATCATCTCNACATCCTGTGCACCAGTTTGTATCTTTGCCTCTTGTCCTATTGCTTGGCACCACTGAGTAGAGCCTGGCTCCATTCTCTTGGTGTCCTCCCTCCATATACTTGTATACATTGATGAGGTCCCCTCTCAGTTGTCTTTTCTTGAGGCTGAACAGGTCCAGTTCCCTCAGCTATTCCTCCTAAGAGAGATGCTACAGTCCCTTAATCATCTTTGTTGCCCTTTGCTGGATGTGCTCCAGGAGCTCCATGTCTCTCTTGTCCTGAGAAGCCCAGAACTGGACACAATACTCCAGATGTAGCCTCACTAGTGCTGAGTAGAGAGGGAGGATCATCTCCCTTGACCTGCTGGCAATGCTCCTCCTAATGCATATTACATTCTGGGATTGCAGAGAAATGCAGGGTTAAGAGCCTCAGGTACTCAATTTCCACCAGAGTTTAGCTGGATTACCCATACAAATTGTTCTGAGAGGCTAGGAGGAGGCTGACTGTCAGATGCCCAGTGTTAGTTATAAATGCCAGTGCCTACAAGAAAGAAGCAGCAAATTTTTGTAAAAAGTTTCAGAATTGCAAGTAACAAACTGAGAAGAAATAGGTAGACCTTATCCATTCAGGAGGATGAAGCTACATCCAGAAGGGTTTCGAGCACCTTTATGTTTAGTAGGACAACAGCTTTAGGGGCAACTTTCATCTAAGGTTCTGCAAGCAGATACCACCCAGAAATGCAGTGCTACTGGCTGGAAATCAGGAATGAGATATCTCCTCTGATTGTCAACACAAAAAACTGCAAATAATTCCACTGCAGTAGGGAATTAAAAACTAAGTCTGATGGAACACATAACCCATGTGTCTCTGCTGTAACAGCACATCCACATCTGTGCTCCTGTAATAGCACAGTTAACAGGGTAAGTAACATTACCAAAAACTGAAGGAATCACTCAGGTACTCCATGTTCTAGAGTGTCTTCTGCTACATGTCTTGTGCTCCACCTTTCTAAGGCTCAGTTCCCATTCTCACTCTTACAAAACTACTGTGTGCAAAATATATGGCATCCCCAGAGACTGGCACCTGACTGGTGTCACAAGGGGTATGATGCCTTACCATCAACAGCTCCAACAGAAAAGTAGGAGGAGTAAGGGAAGAAAATCTGCAAACTTTCAGACTGTTCCTTATGAGGAATTAACATGCTGCAAAGTTCCTTGGCAGAGCAAAAAAGGCAAATCCAAGGCAGACCTATTCACAGGCAGATGAAACAGGCCTGATCCTTTACTGCTGGTATAAAGAGAACATACTCTTTTATATGAAAGGGAATGCAAAGAAGGAGAGAATCAGCCCTGTGATTCATAAAACCAAGGTAAAAAGCTGGACTCACAAAATATTGTGCAAACTGAACAGGAAGAGAAATGTAATCAATATAGTTAAGGAAACTGATGAAAAGGATATGCTCATATACTTTCCATTCTGATGGTCATGATATACTGGAGTCTGCAAAAATGATTTCCTTAAAGTACAAAGTGTGATAAAAAATATAAAGAAACTTTGCATCAGAACACAATGATGAAAACTCTGCCAAAGCCTGAGGAAAAGCAGAGATATAGATGAGATGGCATCACACTATGGATCAACCTGCCACCAGATTGGGCGCAGACACTCGTGACAAATAGGCACAAGGGATGCCGTGCAAATACAGTGTGACACTATATCCTGGGCATACGCTTGATGTATGGAGGATTAAATGCCACACACACACTGTCCTGGGTAGATTGTATCTAGTGTTGACAGGTACCTGAGGGATCTGTCTCTTTCTTTATACACTTTGGCAATTGCCATGCCAACAAAGCATTATGGGACTGGGGGGGTGAGAAGGAGAGATCATTTGCTACTCTTGTTTAACAGAGACTTTATCCTCTGGGGGGATTTTGTCAAGATGTTGGATTTTTCCTTAAATGATATTTCTACCTGCCTATATGCATTTGGGGTTGATAGTCTTTACTCCTTTCCTCTGTCCCTCTAACATAACACATTGCTCTTCTGAAGTCCCAAACCAACCTTAAAGCCAACGTGGCTTCTCTAAGCTGGTTTGAAAATTTCTGCCCTCAACCCTTGCTTCCAAGAAAACAGCCAACATGCTGCACAGACCAATTCCTTTCCCTCTCTTCTGAGTCCTCTGATTGATGGCTCCATTCGTCAAGAGAGACAGACTGTTTGGAGTGTGAGATAGCTAACTATCACCTGGGGAGGCTATTAGAGGGAGAAGGAGGAAGAGGGGGAGAGACAAACAGACAGACAGAAAGACAAAGACAGACAGATAGACAGAAAGGAGAGATGAGGAGGGGAAAAGAGGAAGGGAGTGACAGCAGAGTGCAGATATAAAAAAGACAGTAGCACTTGATGAATTAAGTTGTCAACTTTGGCATCACCTGTGTACCTTGTCATGCCAATAAATTCATTGAAGCTGAAGCTGCACCGCAAGTCAAGAGTGAGAGAGTGCTGATGGAAGGAAGAAATAACAGCCCATTTAAAGACTCAGAGCAATTTATTAGTTACCTCAGGAGGAAAGTAGTGGCAATGGGGAAGGAGAGGTGCTTACCCATCACACTGGGCAGGGAAGCTCATTTTGGATTCAAGCTGTCCACCCAGTCATGGTGCAGAAAGTAAAGCAACAGAGACCTGTCTCAAGAAAGAGAAGGGCAGAGGAGAGGCTCACTGGGGTTCAAGGGCAACAGGGCAATCACATCTTTGCATAGTCCTACATGCCTCATGACATACCTTGAGGCGACAAGAGAAGATGTTGAGAACAGCCAGATGCCCCTATTGTGAGAGGAGACAAAGGGTGTAGAGCACAGTCAGCATCACAGCACTGAGGAAATTTGCAGGAAAGCAGAAGTTGAAAGCATAGCCCTGGCATAGAGGAGTGCTGTGCTGAAAAGCCAGGAGGGAGACAAAGTCCTCTGCTGACCCTGAAGATGGAACTGACCCTGAGATGCAAACAGCTTTGAGTGGCTGTACCAGGGAGGCACTGCACCAAGCTGCTTTCCTGCAGAGCTAAGGAGATTGTAAAGGATCCTGCACGTGTCTTAAAAGAGGAGCTCACAGGCTCCTGCCATCCCCCAGAACTCTGAAGTCTGTTGGAATGGGAAAACCAGTGGTATGATGCCCTCACCCGATACAATTTCTCCTCCTACTATTACGTCTTTCCAAACTGAACAGTGTCTGCCCCAACTGTTTGAGAAATGCTTCTGCCTCTTTACTCTCTTTCCTTCTTTCCCCCAGCTCACCTTTTTCCACATAGGAGCTTCTGCAACCCCTGTGCTCACAGAATACAGTCAGCTCCTGGCAAAAACTCTCATATCATTCACCAGAACTAAGAGTCGCAGAAGCTGATTTCCAAAGCAACCTGAGACCCTCTGTGACCTCATTTGTAGCCATCCAGAGGTGTTTACATTTATGTGACAAGACATGTTCACTGACCCCTCGTTGCAATGAGCTGATCTCAACCAACCGCCAGGCATTGCACCAAGAAAGAGAAGGACACCATCTGCTCTAAGAGTCATTCCTCCCATGGCCTCTGCTGCTGCATGCTCCACCGATGCCCCAAGCCTGGACAGAGGGGAGGGAAGGAAGGGGAAAGGAAAAAAATCTACATTCCTCCTTCAGACAGAAGTATCAGTGGTATTTCCTTTGACGGGGGAGAAATTCTGACTCAGCCACACAGGTGGAGAAGCTAGTCTTTTCAGCTTGAGTGAAGCACTGAAGATTTACAACTGTTCAGGGTATTTGGGTAGAAGTGTGTATACACATGCATAACATTTGACAACTCCATGCAGAGAAATAACACATATGGCATAAAACTATCTTATGTGGATATCTTTGTACTGGTATACATATAAGAAATAAACATACTTAGAATGTGTATATATGTACAGATAGATACATACTGATAGATGCACATATACATATACTGCCATTTGCTCCTGGAACTCCCAGCCTCTTGGAGAGCTCTCGTTTGCCTGGTGCTTTGTGAGCTGCCAGGCAGCCGTGACACAGCTGTCCTGACTGGGATCCCCTGAGCTGTGTGGTGTAGCTCTGCTCGCTGCCTTCAGTTCGATATCAAATGAGAACAGGGATCTCGCTGAGCCAAGCTCCGTTCTGATCTGACTGGCACCCAGATCAGATCAGCTGTAGTGCCCTCGGGCTGTGGCACTGTATTAAATTTGAGGGCAGCTTTAATCTGCTTCACTGTTTGCACAGTGGAAGCTGTGCTTGGCCTACTGGGAAATTACGAGTATGTCCCTCATTCAAGTAAAGTGGACATTGTGATCTCTGTTTTCATGTAACTTAGTTTAAATGATCTAAACTGGTGGCTTCCAATCATTCTCATTCTGAGAGCACCTTGCAATTTCCTGGGAAAGGTACATGCACTGTATAGTGAATGTAACTCTCTTAACAACATGTTTGGTTTTCCTAAAGTCCATAGACTTCCTGAGAGTCACGGACTGTGGCAGTCTGATGGATTTTCACTTACTATGGGGAAGAAAGGAAAAAGTCTCGCAGTTCACAGCCTTGTTCTGTCAGGGGTATTGAGTTGATTATTGGCCCTTGAGCAACAGGAATAGAAACATGAAGCCACAGACATGGGGACCTTTTGCAATGTGTAGAGGCTTGCAGCACACTTAAGAGTCCCTGTGTCCTTGAAAGGTTACTAGGCACATCTTACTCCACCACAAGGAGTCACTTCGAACCACACGCATGCCCTAATGGGCATCATACTCCTCAAGGCACCCCACTTACTCTCTGCAGTGCCTCGCTGTGCCTCCCACAACAGAAGGCTATTGAGATGCACATGTAAATCCCTGAATGCCAAGCTCTCAGAGTAGACAGCACCTACAGCATCAGTAGTGTCCCGGCACCCGGGCGTTGGCCCTGGGTAGCAGTGACCACAACCCTAAGTGGGCTGTGTCGCTTGCTAGCTAAGCAAGGCTTTGGGTAGTGCCAAGTTGGAAAGTAAGCAGGAAAAGTTCCTTCAGATAGCCTCCCTTTCCAGCTGAGGAGGTGCATGTATATGGAAGGTGCACCTCAATGATTTCCACTCCAACCCACAAAGCTGAGGAAGCATTGACATCAGGACTATGCTCATAAGAGTCTCTTAGGGAATGAGGGTTCCTGTGTCACACCTTACAAGTTCATGACAAGGGCTGGTATCATGATCCCAGTGTCACAAGAAAGGAACATGAAGCACATTGAAGGTGATGTGACTTGCCCAAGGGAACAGATGGGACCACACCTGAGGCAGGTGGCTATGAGGTTCTTTGGTGGAACACTGGATTGGTGGTAAGGAAGGCTACCTTCTTTCTCTGCCATCTTGTGGCTCTGAGCCACTTACTCCAATCCTCTTTACCCTCCTTTTTCCTCCCTCTCCTGCCCCTCCTGTTTTCCAGGTCTTTTGACCAAGAACTGAGATGCTGTGTGTGTGTCCACACACATCAGTAGCCTGGGCCTCACTTGAGCCTTTTGGTTACTGTAACAATACAGACACAACAGCCCAAAACTTCAGACTTGCCACCCTGCAGTTGGACCTGGGTTGTGCTTTTGCAAAGACCACCGCCTGTATTCCAGGCCTATTTTCAGAAAATCTAATTTGTAGCCATGAGACCTTGCAGAGGAAACAGTATTAGCCAGAAGAATTCCTTTCCTCAAAAAGCCATTTAAAACCAACCATGACCAACTTGCTGTCCTGGAACTGCTGAGGAGCCCAGGACACCTCAAAGGTGGCTTGCCTTTACCTGTGTCTAGCCAAGGAACAGATATAAGTATTGCAAGGCAGGGATGGGATCATGCTAGAGACTACAGAAAGGACGAATGACTGACTTTCACTGGAAAGACTGTTCAATAGTAGGGATGCCAATTAATAAATAAATGAAAATTGGTGACATTCATTATGACATTTAAATGACTAGATGCTGAGTGTTTGTTAAAATACCACACAGTCAGGAGGGAGGCAAACAAATAAAAAGGACTTGGAGAAGCAGTGAGTAACGGTGACCCAATCCATTTAAGTATTGCTAAAACACAGGTGAAGAAATGTGCAGGAGAAAAAAAAAAAAAATCCCTGCAAATCATCAGCTAATGGATTAAATGCATCTGAGTGTGAGATGGAAATTAACTGATCAATTCACTCAACAGCTGCTAATTATATGTGACAAGGCTCGAAGAACTCCAGAAGTCTATGGAGCTTAGAGGAAAACAGTGCTGGTAGAAATATTTGAAGGCTGCCTCTTGCCACTGTGAGGTACAACATTTGGCCCAGTGAGAGAATGTCACTGTCACTGAATAAAATTTATCTCTGCAAATGTTTGAAGTCTGTATTTCAAAAGCATGGAAAGGGGGATTCTCTCCCACTGCTTTATAACAATTTGCAACATTAGGTATAAATATATGGTATCAAAATTAACATGCCAATCTAAACAAAATTAAATGTAATGCTACAGTCAAAATGAAACCTTTTTGCCTCATTGCAGTTAAACATTTTGACATTAGTGAAATGAAACTAGAAAGTTAAATTGATTTGTTATGACACTCATCTGTCCAAAAAAATTTTTACATCACCATGCTCCTGCAAAATGCTTTGGCGCCAACACAACTGCTTTTCCAACAGGAAGTTATCTCACATTTTATGATCATTACTATCACAATTTCATTTTGAATTTTCCTGACCACTTCCATTTTGACTTGCACCATTTAGGAAATGATCACAGCCATATTGATTACCTTGTCTCTCCCCTTAGGCTTACTCTTCTCATATATTGACCCCTTGGGACTCCTTTAAAGTCATGCCCTTGGAGAGTCAGCAGATTGTAGGATATATAGAAAATAAATAAATATTAATAATGAATTAATTGATCACCAGGGAAAGATTAGTACCAAAATATGAGTTTTCCCTGAAGAAGGTCGGAATGGGAACTTCACTGGTGCAATTCTCACCCTGCACTGTAGCACTGACTTTGGAATCTACTTTTGGAGCAAGAGTAAGTGCTAAGCAATATATCAGCAATTAAATTATTAATTCAAAGAGGAAAACTAGTGTGGCTTATAAACCAGATGAAACTTCCAAATCAGGTGTCTCAGGCCTGACATTATGACACAAGCAATGTCAGTTCTGGAGATCATGAGACCTGAGCCAAGGTAGTCTTCTAGATTCATCATGCTAACAGTATTCATTATCCATTTTCAAACCCCAACTCTGTAACTTTTGAGGGTCCACTATGTTCTATGCATGGCCTGTGATACTATTTTTAGTCTGTTTTTAAAATTCGTGGTTGAAGGGAATTCAGAGGATGCAATGTTTAATACAGTGCCTCATGAACTCCTGCTAGCAAATTTAATTCAATCTGTCTTGGGTTAGGAGCACTGTCACGGATTGGCAATTGCCTGAAGAACCATAAACAAGGGATAATGACAAGGGGCATGTAAGAGCAAAGTTGTAAGCAGGTGTAAGTAAGGTGCTGTAGGAACCCATGTGAAGCCTGTTTTCATTTAACATCTTCATTAATGAGCCTTAAGAATAGCTTATTAATGAAAGTGGTGGATGATGTTTAATTGGGAGGAGCTGCAAACATCCATTAGGGCACATAAACGGGTACACAGGGATTACTCATAGGGGCAGAAACAAAAGAATGGAACATGTTATTTCTACTGAAGAAAAAAAAAAATCATCTCATGATAAGGGAAGATCATGGGGGTTGAAGAGACCTGTGCATCTTTTCAGGCAGAACGGGTGTGCAGCTTTGGATGAGATTTCTCAAAGGACTGAAAAATGTAAAACTTTGGATTGTCTGAACTCAAGACAAGAATAAATAGTAAAGTATCCAGGCACCCTATTAACTAGAAATGTCATCTAAGGTCCAATCTAGAATACATCTGTACTGGGGATGGCACATCAGCCCATATCTATCTTCAAAGATGGGTTAAAATGTATCAAATAATGCTTCAAGTATAATGTTTCACTCATTTGAGGCACAGTAAATGACACTGAAGAAGAGGGAAGGAGAACAATGAAATTCCTGTATTAAATATGCTTAACAGTAATCCTGAAGAAGTAAAAGGTGACAACCAACTCCCTAGGACCAAGACAAACAACATGGCAGAAGAGTAAAGTTTCAAACAAGAAGATAGCATATGGTGGAAGAATGGTCCTTCTTCACCTTACTAACAAAACATATTCAATGGCACAAGTCATTCTGCTGCAGCACCGAAAGGTGTGGGAAAAAAGCAGGGGAGGCATTCCTTACCTTGCCAGATCTGATTGTAAAAGAGGACAATACAGCAGCTCCTGTATAACATCTCACTGCAACATGAAAACTTGACTAGATCAAGGCTCAGTCCACAGTGTTCCACAATATGGCTAAGGCTTCATCTGAGACTGACCTATACCACTTGCTGTTAGCCAGAGAAGAGCTTGATATTTAACTCCCCAAGTAACTCCAGTGCTGGAGTGTCCCCCCTGCACTCCGGAAAACTTGGCCAGAATTTGCTCTCCTTGCTGTGAATGCAGAAGGTCACAGGACTGCGTTTGAAAGTGTTAACTGTTTCATGGCCATGAATCCTGGCAATTTTACATTCCACATTTACATTTTACAAATTTACATTACAAGACCACAATACTTGAAAGACTACCTTATGCCTCATGGCAGCTGTGTTCCCTTAGATTTAGTACTTGTATTTAAAAANGGGGGGGAACAAAACAGAATTAGCAATTCAAAGACAGTAACTTATCAGAAATGAAAAAAAGGAAGTCATTTCATCCATCCCTTCTTCCTGTCATCTGTGGTCCATCTCCACCTATTCCAACTCCTTAATTTAAGGTCTTTAAAACTTAACTGGGCAAAGAGAAGCAGAAAATGTATGTATTCTAAAAAATGTATGCTTATGTATGCTAAAAAATTCTGAATGAATGGGGGTGTCAAGGGACAGAGAAGACAAGGAAGTTATCAAAAATAGAATATTCTACTGATTATAGCAGTTCAGAACCAGGCCCTGCCACTCATTTGCCCTTATTCTGGGCAAGCTTCCATGTGCTTCAGCTCTCTGGGAGTTGAAATCTTTTTTCTTACCACTCTCTTTTTATCAAGTCCATTTTAACTGTACACTCTGTAGGGCAGAGACCCTCTCTCAGGCTTTGTTCACAACTTTACCTTAGAGCCTGTGGACAGTACACTAGTTTTAGTTGGAATAAGCAAAATGAAATTATGTTGCTTAGTCTGCACCATAAAAATGCCAGGTGATAAGTTAAAAAAGAAATCTAGTTTTTTTAGTTAGCTAAGAGTTAAATAAGTAATCTGAAGTATTAGTTCACTTGCAAAAGTGTGGCTTTAATTCTGCATGGTGTTCATTGCACACTGGCAAAATATTAAATCCTCACTTAAAAAAAGTTGCAACTGAGCTTCCATAGAACATGACAATTCAGCCTGAAATATACTTTTCTCCTCAGAAAATTCTATTCAGGATGCTTAAAATAACATTATTTGAGGTAGGTTAGCATAGTTCCCTTTATAAAGTTGATGAGATGAAGAAAGGAGAAGCAATGGAGCCCAGAGAATTTAAGAGACTTGCTGAAAACCACAAAGGACATAAGTGCTTTTGTCAGGAGGCCTCATATTTTCAATTTTGGGCTTAGATCTCAGGGTCACAGAGTCTGAGAAGAAGTACTCTTTGCACATTAAAAGTGTGATGCTATGAACTGAGTGCTTTAACGCACGCACACAGAGAATGTCCAATAACAAAATCAGAACCTAGCCCAAGAGGCCAGATTTCAGGCACAGAGGCATTCCACAGGACACCCAGCTGCAATGAGGGGACCACTAGTTTTGATACCAAAGGTTTTCTTCTTCTCAAGCTAGATTTCCAATCTAGCTCTCCTTGTCCTGTCAGGCAAACATGTATTGTCCCCTTTTCTGTCTAGGAGGAGGTGAGAGAGGTTCAGATGACTTCCTGGACAAAGGAGGTTTGTAGCTGCAGCCTGATGAACATCAGAGATAAGAGCAGCAACAGCAAATTGGCCCCAATGGGAATGGCAGCAGCAATCTTTTCACCTAAAGGCAAGCCAGCAATTACGCTTGCAGTGCCCAGCGTCTGTCTGTCTGTTCCCACCACTGCCCTCCCATCGCTGCCCCTGTGGCCTCTGCTCACAGACCAGGTGTGCTCAAGGCTACTGCTATATTATTCACAGCATGAAAAAAATTCCAATTCTTTCTTTCTCCTGCTCAGGTGTCTGAAGCCAGAGCTCTGAGCCTTATCACACTGGGTAACAAAATGGAGAATAGGGCTCAGGCAGAGAGGCAGAACAAAGCCATGCACATAGCATGGTCTTGTTCCACCTGGACAGACATAGACCGTGGGGGAAGGCTGTCTCAGCCCTCAGTATCTCAGGGAATGCCCTCATGTCTCCCTGCATAAATACAGCAGCAGTAGCTGGGGAGCACTTTCCCCTGAAGGCAGCAGGACTGCAGAGTTTGTTGACTCTGGACTCTGGGCTCTGTCCCGGTATTCAGCATCAGGTCCAAGGCTGGCTGAATGCCTGTAGCATCTCCTGGCACACAACAGGTTAATAAGGAGATTCTCAAAATTCTCTGCATGCATGTGAACCTCCTTTCTGAGCTCCTTCCTTTGTCCCAGCTCCCTTCCTTATTTTCCTGAGTCAGCATGCTCATAGCACTCAGCTACAGGAAAAAGGCTTAATAGGATAGCTGGACAAAATTAAAGGGGCGTTATTAATTTGACAGGCGCTGCTGCCTGGTGTCATATCCCAAGTTTGTCCTATAGCTGTACTGATTATTTTCTCTCCTTGGATCAGGGACATTTCATTTATTAGCACTGAACTTCCCCCTCACTGCCTGCAGCCACTGCTGCTCTGATCTCCCCAATTCACTTTGCAATTAAATTTTGTCCTCTTGTGAAACGACTGTGCAGGAAAGGTCTTGTGTTTTGTTTTCTTTCTCTCCCCCTTGACCAAGTTCTACTTGGTCAAAATAGCCTCTGGAAATCCTAGCAGAATCCCAAACAGAGTAAAACTGGATGGAAACAGTATTATATGAAAAAGAGTCTAAAAGCTGTAGCTTTATGTACCTGAAACACTCATCTCAACAGGGAAGGGGGAAGAGGGGCACAGGAGGCCACTAAGTCTTAGCTGTAGAGGTATAAATCTGATGGAGCCATGGAGTTGCTGGAGATTTACATGAAGGTGGCTTGGAAGGAGACACATGGGGTTTTGTGTTGGGAAAGCTTGAGACAAGGAGCATCAAAATCATCAAATCCTTTGCTTTACAAACCCTGGCAGTCAAACCAGCTGATGGGCAGGAAGACTGGGGAACACAATTACTCCCATTTAAGTTATTTACTTTATTGTCACCACTGCTAACACATTTCTCTCTCTCTCTTTTTTTTTTTTTCCCCCAGGAATTGCATTAACAGCTATAAAACTGTAAATTTAAATGAATTCTGCTAGGGGTTGGTTTTTGCTCCATAAAGCTCCAGAAGTCACATGGCATTTTGTTTGTTTCTTCTCATCCCACTCCTCCTCTACATACAATACCCTAGAACCTTCATGTAAGTAATAAATGATCCCTCCCTTTGCTGTTTCCCCTTACAAAGCCAAATCTTCATGCCTCCCTTCTCTTTCACTTGTTCCCCCAGAAATAAATACCATCTTTCCCTGGAGTATTCATGCCAACCCTTTCATTGATTCCTAGGACTACCTGCTACCACATAACAGTCTGACATTCCTGGTTTTGTAGGACTGGACAACCTCTCATAAGCCCTGGCTGTCTCACAAGCTTTAATTAAATGCAAACACTTTTCTCTAGGCTTCCTTGGCATTCCCTAAGTCCCTGTTCCCTTTCCTATCACTGAATATGTCAAAGGCTGAAGATAGAAGAAGTGATATTACTCTTTCCTAGGAATTAACGCTTTTTTCCAGGGCTAAGCTGGCCTGTACTGATGCCAATTATACCAGCTTTTTTATGACTTCATTACTGCTAGAGCCACTATAAAGCATAGCATTGAAAGGCTGGACCAGCCTTTTTAATTGCACAGAGGTACTGATCACTGGGCTTTT
Organism: Sclerurus mexicanus; assembly: GCA_013396755.1. Classification (NCBI taxonomy): domain Eukaryota; kingdom Metazoa; phylum Chordata; class Aves; order Passeriformes; family Furnariidae; genus Sclerurus; species Sclerurus mexicanus. Next base: position 171,237 of record VWZF01001878.1, on the reverse strand, counting down.
ATGTACTTGAGATGTTCTTTCTGATCCTCCACTTCCCCAAGCCAGGGACAGCTCCCCAGGCTAGGGAGAACAGAATGAGGAAAACCTGGGTAATGCAGCTGCCATAAGTTGCCTCTCTCTGGAGATCTCTATGTGAAAGCCACAGAGCACTTTGGGCTGTTTTAAGCATGACAGCTGGCCAAGCAGCAAAGGTCAAGACAGAAAGGAAAAAAAACGGAGGAGAGAGCTCAGCATGAAGAATTCACAGAGCATCACAGGATTTCTCTCCAGCACAGTGATCTGGCCATTCCCAAAAGGCAAGGGGTCAAACTCTGCTCTTATCCACAGCAGCATGAACAGAGTTAAGTTCCCTGACTGCTGCATATCGCAATACTAAATAAGTGCTCAGGTGCTGCGTTTGGAGGCAAACCAAAGGAACAGCAGGGAAATGCTTTATGAACCGGCTTACCATTGTTGATCCCTTAACAAGGGAAGGTAAGAGAAAAAATCCAGGGTGCCTGATACCAGCTGCCTGGGAGAAGATAAGGGCACCAAAGGGCTGAGATGTTCCTCGGGGAACTCGGGAGGTATCCCTAAGACACAAGAATACATGTCCTCCTGAGCTGGGAGGGCACGTGGGAAGCAGCCGCCTCCTAGAAGCCATAGGAAATGACACCACTTCTTCAAGTGACTGCAGATGCTGTAGTCAAGTTTGGCCAACCATAACGGAGGAAGAGTAGCCTGGTCTGTGACATGAGATGCTGGGACAGAAAGCAATGCTGGATGAACTGTCACTGGCATGGGAAATTCTCACTATTGCCACGAAGTGCGGCTCTTTCTCCCTCTCTCCCTCTCTCTCTCTTGCCCAGCCACAGGACACTGATGGTTGCCTGCTATCTGCCTCTCTGCTGTGGGTACCCAGATAATGCCATGACACTCAGCCTGATGGTAGCATGGTACATATGCATGGGAACTCATGAGAGCGTGTTAAGTCTTTTCCTGTACAGCATATGATCCTGGGTACAAATTATTACAAATTACAAATCCATTGGAGGTTCCGTTTTGATGTAGGCAAAGGAACTGAAGTGGAGCATTTGGAAAGAGCCTGTTCTGACTGTTGGGCTAGGATGATGAACAGTAGGATACAGGGTCCAACATATTTGAACTTGCAACCAGAAAAGAATTTCAGCACTTTTGTGGATGGACTTGTTAGAAAAAGCAAAGGGTTGTAGGAGCTCTGAATAAAAAGACTGTCTGACAAAGGGGTGAATGGCATGGGGGCATCTTTTGTTCTTCCTCCCTGCTTCTCTTGTTCCAGCTTCCCTTCTCATCCCTGTCTTGAGTTCACCTCTAATTTTCGCCCCTCAGCCTTTAAAGCCAGAGCAGCACCAGGTTTCCCTCAGCTTTGAAGCACAGCCCATAGGATAGGAAGAAACATGCTGCCTTGGCACTGGAGGAGCACTCTACCAGCCCTGACACCAGGTCTGGGGGAAACAACCAGGGTGCTTGGCACTTTTGTGTCCTGCTGCTTCCGTTCTGTGTCCCCTCTGCCAACAATTTCACTTGCCTTATTAACTATTCCCAACAGCTCCACTTTCTGCGTGTGTGCTTGTTTGGGTAATTCTTGTTTCCTCCCATTTAGCTCATATGAAAAAAAGCATTAGCAACACTCTTGGTTTTAAATGAACCCTATTAATATTCGACTCTGCAAGGAACTGTGGGATAATTTTGATAAATGTGACTGGGAAGGCAAGCTGACAGAACTGAGTGCAATGCTAGTGTGTTCACAGCCCATTGCTGCACACACAGAAGGGGGCAAGAGGTGGGCACAGCATGACGCTGAGGGTGAGCCAGGCAGGAGGGAAAGCAGAGGCACTCTCTCTCTTCCTCTTTCTAGATACAGTGTCCAGTAGGACAGACTCAAGGCTTAGTGAGGTGAGGAGGGGAAAAGGAAAAACAAGATGCAGTTTGGAAAAATCAGGCTAGAACAACTAGAGAAAAATACTTTGAAACACAGACACTCAGCTGTGGAAAGGAGAGAAGGAAGACAGGAAACCATGACAGCAAAATGGAGTTAAAGGTGACACTAGGCAAGAAATCAGACACATGATTGAAGAGAAATGAAAAAGGCTTGAGCAAGACCAAATGCACCTAGGCCACAGTTCAGCAAAGCACACAAATTATTTGAAGGCACTTCCTTTGGTTGATGTACTTGCCCACTTAAAGTAAATGCTTCTGTGTTTCACTGACTGGCAATCTCATGCAGCACCATCTTATAAGAAATGTATTGAAAACAAGAGATAGGAACAAACAGAAATGCACTCGAGGGGTATCAGCAGCTGAGATGAATTACCTGTGCCAAAACTTTTGCTGTAGACTCCTACGGACTATGTGTTCCAAAAAAGGAAGGTGCAGCTAAAAGAAAGGCTGTTGAAACTACAAACAAGTTCAGAAAGACTCTGTGAAGGCATTAAGTATTTGATTGTTCTTGATGGTATAAGCTTTTAGACATATCATCTCCAAAAATGAATAGTTAGAGTCCCCTGTTTATTTCTACTGTGTGACTACAAGTCATGCATTTCCACTTCGTGCATGTGGCAAGTTCAGCCTGGAAAGAGACAGTGGGGTGTCCTCATAAGTGAAGTTTAGCCTTCAGGAGCACACAGCAGCAGCTGGAATATCCCATATTCTTTGGAGCAATGCAAGAATATACACACTGCTAATGAGCTGTCTTCAAAATAATACACGTAGTTGTTTTTATTTTCTTTTCCAAGATGTAATTTTGGTTGGTTGGTTTTTGGTTTGTTGCTGTTGTTTGGGGTTCTTTGTTAATTCTGGGAAATTACAGATTTATATCCAGAATATTTAAGTTTTATGGAATTTGGACTTTCCTGGCCAGGTCTATGCATTGTGGCTAGATCTGGTCTTCAAAACTGTGGCCAGCAGTCAGAGTAGATCAATTAATAAATAGCTACTAGGAAGACAGTCTGAACGGGACAGTGAATGCTGGGCAAGGCCAACAGTTATTCTGAAATAGCCCTAAACTAATCTCTCTGAGCACCTCAGTATTTCACTTGCAAACAACATTTCTTATTTTGAGCCTGTGACTCTTAATTTCTTTGACAAACAATGTGAGAAACCTTTTTAATTAAAAACGAGGGTAAAACTCATATGGACTGTCTGTAACAATATGTTGTGAGCTTTACTGCAAGGTACTTGAAAAGAAAGACTTCTATCACAGCACACAATAGCACTACAAAGAAGCACGTCTCAGCAGCAGATCTTCTCTTGTCCAAGAAGTGTAGGAACTACATGTCAGGATTCATGTTCTCTGCTTCTCAGCCTCTCCAGGAACCTTTCCTACATCAGGTGAATCTCAACCATGGTTTCAAGCACTTCTGAGCCAATATGCCTATGTGTGCCATAGCCTGTTTTGAGCTCTCTGCAAGATGCTGCTCCACAAGTGGTTGATCCTGTAAAACTAATTTGCTTTTCCTGCAAAGCAGGCAAACACATGAAAAATGCCAGGATCGTTTAGCTGCCTCTGACGTGCCGGCTGTACCCATGCTGCGAGGTTCTGGAGAAGCGTGTACCTCTCCTTTCAGAGAGCAGCTGCTCTTTGCCTGCAGCTGGTGGAGCCAGCTCCATCTGGAGACCAGATCAGAACCCATTAAGCACAGAGGTAGTAGACTGCATGGAAGTGGAGTTTGCAAGGCAGGGAGGCAGGCAAAGGCTTGGCTGCAAAATTTCACCTCTTGTAAAGAAAGGAAAGGGAAAGGGGAAAAAAAAGCAACCCACACAGACTACTGAGCAATTGTTCCTGCACAGCCTCTCCAGTCTAATTGGTTTGGACACCACAGCTAATTTTCGCTCAGACATCTGTTAGCACACATTAGTGCATGTCATTAGATGGGGAAGCATAGATCAGATGGAGGGGCAGAGCTCAAAGGCCCTAGTTTGGGATGCTGGAACAAGCGAGAGGAAGGACGAGAGGGAGAAGATGTTTGTGCAGGGCTGGAACAGTTGGAAGGGGGTTGGAATAAAGGGGAAGGATTTGGCTAGCTCAGAACATTCCCACCAAAGAGTCACATATGTTCCACTCGCTTACCCAGGCTACAAGCACGCCCCTTTAATTTACAGGCATGCCACAAAGGTCCTAGTCCTCACCAGCACAGAGGTAATAAAGCCAGAGCTCCCAGGAGGAACCCTAAAGTGTATTCTTCCACATTTTTGCCATTTGCAGGTCCTTTGGTTATGATTGGAGGTCTCAGAGACAAAAAAAGGGACAAGAGAAAATTACCTTTCTCACCTCACTCCAGCACAGTGTCAGGTTGCTCTGGAAATGTTCTATATTTAAAGCCCTACAAATATGAGTCTTTCCACTAGAGAAGCAGAAATATATATGAAAGGTACTGGCTAGAAGAATGGGACAGAAGGGAGATAGTAGGACATAAACGAACCCAATAACCTTCACAACATTCCTCAGGGCTGTTTTGCAGCCCACGAGTGGTTGCAGTTCATTTTTACCACCTGTAACGCTAACAGGTCAGGGAGACAATAATTTCAGCCCAGCTAGAACTGGGTGCACAGGTGCACACCAAACCCCCCACTTGATACAGCCCAGTTTGTCCACCAGAGAGAAAACTTTCTCCTACCCAACTGTGTTTTTCTCAGGAACAACGTAAACCCGCTGCCTACTTTCACTGCAGTAATATGGAGGCATGTGATCCAATCCAAATCCAGCCTTGCATAAGCAATACCCCAGCGGTAATTCCTACAATGCAATGTTCCCATCAGGAGTGGCTGCTGCCCCAGCCACCATGAGCTCTACATAACTTGGAAAGGAGTTATTTGGAGTTATATTTGTTCACGTACATGGAAGCAAAGGTAAAGATGAAGAGCATAATGAAGTTTCTCTGGGCACATTTCTGGTTTCCCACAGCTTTCCTGTGAAAGGTGGAGTTGCTGTATTGATTTGCTGATGTCTGAAAAAGAGTTGAGCTCATTCTTTCATGTTTTTGCTCCATGGAGGTAATAAAAGAGGCTTTCTTTCCTTTTGGGTCATGCTTTGCACAAAATGCATGGGAGCCCTAATAGCCTTGAGGCTTTAATTCCTCCACCAACTGTGGTGGAAATTAGCCAACAGGCTTCTGGGTTCAGAGGACTGAGAGTCACCACGACCATGCAATATTAATTTCCTTTGAAACAACAAGCCAAAAGTTGATGAAACAGCCTTGTTCTCCTCTATAATGCTGCCTGGGAAGGAGGGAGAGGCAGGATTTTTCAACTGAAACTCCACTGATGGAGTGAAGAGGTCAACATCCACTATAGGGATGACACAGATGAAGGTAAGCCTGTCAGTCATAGGATGAAAAATGAAGTCCTCACCTCCCATCTAGTGTATAGTACCTCTGCTTGCTCACAGTGAGTCTCATCCTCCATTCCCTTGCCTTGTTTTTGCTTTGGCATAGCTCAGCTGACATTAGCAGAGTTGCTCCCACATTTTCCCAGGGATCGTGCTCTGCCTGACTTTGACAGGCATGTCACTTCCAATTTGGAGGAGGAGTGACACATAAACATCTGCACAGCCCTCTGCAAAACCACCCCTCTCATGCAAGCATCTGCCAGCTCAGAAATTCTATCCCACTAAACAAAGCACTCATCAGGTTGGTGTCAAGAGGGGAAAATAAAAGCCAATATCCCCACCCCAAATGGGCGACTCCATGGAAAATATAAAGCAAACAGCTCTCGGTCCAGCAAACTGCTGCAAAAGCACTCTGGTTTTGATCATCTGATGAGACAGAAAACACATGGGAAGAGCTGCAAGAGGAGCCATAAAACTGAGCAATTAGCCAGTGACCCACTCAGATTTGCTTTGTTTGCTTAGCAACTGCACAGCACACACAGATATCTATCTGGACCATCAAGGGGAGCAGTGCCAGTCTGGCATCTTGCAGTATTGCCCCCTCTTTTTGCTGTAGACCCCTTTTTGGGCATAACTGTCAGGGTTTGGTTTTTGGAGGGGTGCACAGAGTGCCCTGCGTGAAACAGGTCAGAGGTCACCCCGTACTAGTCCCAGTTGTTCCCATCAGCTCTGCAACAGCCAGCACTGACCCACTCCACTCCAATGCCACAACAACTAGTCAGAAGGGTCCCAGTCCTACTGCCCCAGCAGGCATAGAGAAGGATGGCACCATTGGGGCAGGGGGTTTCAGAGGGAACATACAGGGAAGTGTGAGAAGAGAAACAAGAGGAAACAAGGCAGAAGGTGTGAGGATGCACAAAAGGAGACACAGGAGGGGACAGAGAAGCAGATATAGAAGGATGCATGTATGTGGAAGGGGACACTGCTGGGGAAAAGTGCTAGGAACAGCTATGGGAGGGAGGCATGCTGTACTGAGGGGGAATTTGGAGATAAAGTGGTTATGGGGGACCCACACTAGCAGTGACATCCCTGAAGAGACTGCAGCCCATGGAGGACTCAGACTGTAGCAGGAAAAGAGTAAGAAAGAAGGAGACAGGGGAAAAAAGAGTAGAAAACCAGGAGCAACAGCAAGAAAGCATGACACACCAACTCCATCTCCTGCACTGCAAGGGCCTTAAAGGGACAGAACATAACGTGGTCAAAAGAGGGGGAGAGGGTTCTCAAGGTGGAAAGTAAAGTGTTGATGTGAGGCTCAGCCAGAGGAAGCAGTTGGAAAGTGGTCTGCCTCTGTGTTTGTTGCATTGCTTCTCTTCTTTTGTTTCTTAATTGCCAAACAAGGAATTAAAAGTTTGTGTTAATGGGCAGTAAATTAAATGAAGTTAATTTGCCCCACCAACCCCAGGCTGGTCTCTAAGAGCCAGTCAGTACAGACAAGAGGAAACTTTATGTAGCTGCTCAAAGAACAGTTAGGTGAGGAAAGTCTGGTGTGTGTTCCTCCCCCTTACATTATCTACTTGGACACCATGGCTACCAAAGTCTGTGAAGTCCATCATGAAAGGGAACTGAAAATAGGGTTTGTTTTAGTGTGTGCCAGGGGCAGCCTTTATTCTGCTGTGTGTCTTCCCACAGCCTGACTGCATGGGCTTCATTATCAGTGTTTATCAAGGACCTCAAAGCGTGCTGTTCAAGCCCTGTAATTCCTGCACTGGTGAAACACCTAATTATCATCCTAAATACATCCGTGGAGAAATTGAGGCATTAATGAGGTAGGGTGGGGGAAGCGACTTACTGTGGGTAATATGAATGACTGACACACTAGGAAGGGTACCCAGCAGCAAACCCCCCTGGCTTGTACTGCCTCAGAAAGTGAAAAAAATAAAAATAAAAATAAACAAAACCACAAACAAACAAACCAAAAAACCCAACAAAAACAAATAAAGTAAGAATAAAAAAAAAAAAGACAACAGGAAGTGAGAGAAGGAAAAGAAAGAAATAAATGCAAGATGAGAAGGAGAGAGCACACAGAGTGAGGAAAGCTGTCAATGAAAAAAAAGGCTGCTTCAGTGCATGCCAAGCAAGAAATGGAAGTGACAGCCTGAGCTGCAGAGCGAAAATGCCCCAAACTAAATGGGAAATAGCCAGAGTGTCCTACCATAACTTCCACAGTAGAAAACAATTTGTATTTGGGATGCCTTTAGAGGAGGCAGGAATCCCTCTGACATTTGCATGCCTCAGGGCTTCCCTGAAGGGCATGTTTCCACTGGCAAGGAGAGCACTTGGGACAGTTGGATAAGATGCTGTGAACAAGGCTTGCAGCATTTAACCTCCATTAGGAAGGAACAATTTACTCACTCACTACCAGTTTCCAGGTGCCAGGGCTGAATTACACAGGAGACTTTAACGGAAGGAGCATCCATACATTATCACAGCAAACAAGTCAGTGTGACTTCCTTCAAGGGTATCATCCACCCTGGAACCTATTTCACATCTCGTTGGCCAGCTGAGTGAGAACTGATTGCACACACTCCCTTGTTTCTCTGTCTTCGTGTATTGTAGAGGAAGACCCCAATTCATTAAAGGAAACAGAGCGAGGTAAAGAGCTAAGTCTCTCCTTGTTAACCTCCTCCAGAAAAGCAGATTCCTACAAAACCAGGAGTCTCCAAGAGAGCTTTTGCTTTTCCTCAATCTCCCCAGTGTTATGGCACAGCAGTGACACCAGAGAATCTCTGATGTAATCCCTCTGCTACTTAATTAAACTCTGTGAAACACAGAGGTTTCCTCCACTGCCCTGCTGCACTCAAGGTGATTCTTCTATGTCTTGCCCCTCCACCCTCCCCATGACACAGATTCTGGCTGGGTTTTCCAGGTACACAAAGCAGACTAGCTCCCCACATGTTATCTATTTTGCAGATACACGATAGAATCATAGAATCATTTAGGTTGGAAAAGACATTTAAGATCATCAAGTCCAAACGTTAACCCAGCACTGCTAGGCACACCACTAAACTATGTTCCCAAGTGCCACATCTACACATCTTTTAAATATCTCCATGGATGGTGACTCAACCACTTCCATGGGCAGCATGTTCCAGGGCTTGACAACTCTTCTGGTGAAGAAATTTTTCCAAATATCCAATCTAAACCTCACTTGGCCCAACTTGAGGCCATTTTCTCTTGTTCTACCCCAACCTTGCTATAACCTCCTTTCAGGTAGTTGTAGATAAGGTTCTGCCTGAGACTCCTTTTCTCCAGACTTTAAGTAACCTCAGCTACTTCAGCTGTTCGTCATCAGGCTTGTGTTCCACATCCTTCACCAGCTCTGTTGCCCTTTTCTGGACATACTCCAGCACCTCAATGTCTTTCTGGTAGTCATGGGCCCAAAACTGAATGCAGTATTCAAGATGCAGCCTCACCAGTGCCATGTACAGGGTGAGTGATCACTACCCTAGTCACATCATCACACAGCCTCTCCTTGCCTGTCCCACCATCCAAGTAACAGCCTTAGTACCACCAGCACTTATTCCCTGGGATATTCCTCCAATGTGATTCTCTCTTGAGATAAAGGGTAGGATGGTTAAGAACAAGAAAGTGATATTTAGACTGAATTTGGGAGGAGGCTGGCCATCAGAACCCTTGGTTTCTGCTACAGCCTTCCAGTTAGGGCAGAACACACCACCTGCTTGTGGAGTAGAACTTTGTATGTTCATTACAGGTACCTGTGATAGCATGGGATCACTTCTGAAATGCACGGGCCATGTGCATACCCTGAGTCTACAAGCCTTCTGCAAGTAACTTTACAAGTAAAGAGTTGAGGTTCAGAGAATACACCCCCACAGCTACTTGGAAGCTTGATGCACAGCACAGGATTGGATCTAGATACCCCAAGTAGATACTAAACTCAGGAGTGACTTTCCTGTCTACTCTAAAGGAGAGAAAAGCCTCCTTTCCCTCCTGCCTCCCTCTGTCTGCTCAGTCAGGCTGGCCTGATTGGCTGGATTTCCCACTGCCTTGTACCAGGAGCAGCCACTGCAGTTCCCCACTGAGGATTTTAGCAGGAGTGCTGCCTGTTTGCATGCTGCCTGCCACACACATTTTGTTTGCTCTGCTCCTGTACTTCCTCAGTGGTGGGGCAAAGCTTGCCCACAGCTGGCGTGGCAGTATGAGCCAGGGACAGCCTGGCTGTCAAAGGAGCTGTACCTCACCTTCACACTTGATGAAAAGGCAGAGCCAGGTATATAGGATGACAATGGCAGCTGGAAGTCAGCTGTGTGTGCTGCTCTCCTGGCCAGCCTGGGTTCCTCCTCTCCAAATCCCACAGCCCACAGCAGGAGGTGTGCAGCCATTATAAGACACATTATATTGCAATGCCTTCAGGCACAGAAACTCTGCCAACAACTAGCTACTTACTCTGGAGAAACAGGGAGAATGCAATTCTTTTTTCTTTTCTTTCCCTTTTTTGCCCTGTGGATGAGGTGCAACCTATTTTTTTAACCTATTTAAAGGCTTTGATTCTGCTGTCTGTCACAGTATTTGACTATCTGCCACAATAGTCAACAGTAACATGGAAGTCCCCAACAGTCTTCTTGGAGCTCTAAACATATTGAGGCAAGCCTAACACAGGAGATATTTACTTCCTTCTCTTCTTTGTATTGGTTGTTGATCTGCAGTGGTTTTGAGAGCAAACTCAAATATGTGTGTGCCCTTTGCACATCAAACAAGGAAGAGGTCAAGCAGGCAGTCCAGCTGCAAAGGATAAGAAAAGAGAGCTGGGATTGTACTGTCAAACATCAGAAGATCTGCCCTTACCAAGGGAGGTGGAAACACGCTACAGGAGTTGCTTGGGGCACTATTTTCCTGATCATTCCTGGGCCTTACTGCTGACACCATACTACTTTATGTGTGGAGAGCTCCAGTTAAAGGTTTGGAGATGTATTTCTTCTTTTCGCCATGAGCTGCTGAGAGCTCTACTAGCTCAAGAAAGGGGATCCTTCTTCATATATAGAGCCCAAACCCTTTTAAATTCAAAAGACAGAATTACAATCCTAATTTCCACCCTGGACTTCAGCAATGTAAAGGTCAAACACTGAGTCAAGTCCTAATGGTACGCTAGACTCCCTTCCCTGTGGTTAACATTTGGTGGGTAAACCCTTGAGGACAGACAGGAAGACAGAGGAAAATGCTTCTTATAACTCCTAATAATAGATGAAACAAGCTGCACCTCTATGCAAAGTTCCCTCTGATGCATAAAATAGAAGAGGAATTTCTAGTGTTTAGACAAAGAAGGACTGAGAGGCCTCAAGCACCTCACTAGTGAGAGACTGAAATGAGGAAGAAGCTGTTTTGTCTCAGGTTATTTGGAACCTTTAATGCTGATCCAGTTCTCCTCCTGCTTGCACAAGCATAACACTATTTGATCTTCTGGAGACAATCAGAATCATGCTGTTGGTAGAGGCATAAACACAATTTTCTTAAGAAAACAAACTACAGCAGAACTTACATATGAATTTTAAGCTGATAAAGGTGGTGGTGGTAATTTACTTTCCTAAAATAAGACATTTAATGTAAGTTCATCCTGGAAAGTGTTCAAGGCCAGGTTGGATGTGGCTTTGAGCAACCTGGTCTAGTGAAAGGTGTCTTTGCCCATGGCAAGGGGATTGAAATGAGAGGATCTTTAAGGTCCCTTTCAACTCAAACCATTCTGATTCTAGGAGTCTATTATTCTTAACCTAACCCTTCCCCTATGAACAGAGAGTAATTTTGAGAGGCCCATTCATTCCAAGCATTTCCGAGACTACCCCAGGTTAGATACCTATTAGAGGGATACAGTTCAATGAGGTAAGTCCCACCCAAAATTTGTGCAGTCACAAAGCTTGCACTGACAATGTGCTGAGGATGACCTTAGCAGTGTCCTCACCAGTTTAGTCCCCTAGGATCTGAATAGAGTGGGCAAAGCCAGGTTCTGGTATCAGGGTTCATCAACAGCCCCAGACATGGTAAACCACACCCAGGGTCTAGGCAGGAAGACAAGGTCAGACAGAAAGTTAGAGATGTGCTACCAACCACTCAGGTCCAAGGTCCATCCAAAAGGTGATACCAGAGACATAGATGAAGATGGGCACACCTAATACACAGATCCAGACCTGACCTTACGTGGAGACCATGGCCACAGGGTAGGTGGATACCCCTGCAGAAACTGGTCAAGGTCCAATTAGTGCACTCAGGCAGACAATGCATTTTCTGAAGAAGTGGCTCCCAGTAGGGAGGAAGATGTCAGACCTGTCCAGAAAACTGAAGAAGGCATATGACATCTCCATCACTATCCAGCATCAACTCTTGTGTTAATAAAAATATCCAGTGAGGATGTATTCAGTTATACTAATGCCTTTCCACACTAAAAGTATAGTCAGTTGGAGCATTTTATATGCAGAATGACTAATTGGAATGAGCTGTGCAATTTTCAGCTTAAACCAGCTTCTTTATGCTCAACATCCGCCCAGCATCTAATGATACAGTTTATATTTTCATTGAGGATTCAGCATCCGGGCGAAACAGAGAAAGCTTTACGAGTCTTCACTCTAAGTCAATTAGAATTTAAATGTAGGTCGAATGCTAGGGAGAAGAATGGGACCTGCAGCAATTCAGATCTCAGATGCTCATGTACTCTAGAGACAGAAGAATCATTTGCACACTCGTTCTATCTTCCAGAGCTGGGGGCATTCGGAAAGGCAGGTTTGTTCTCTGCTGCATATGTAATAGTGTTTTGGCCAACTAGTCTTTAAAGTTTCTAGGAAATTACTCTTCTACCTTTGCCCTTGGGAGGCTATTTCACAGCTGAATACATCCCATTCCTGATCTGCCCTTGCTAGTCCTAGCTATGACCTCCATAGAGAAGTACACAACTCCTTTAAATACCTGGTGAGTCTCATAGTTGGTTGAGGGTTATTTTGCACCTAGATCCAATTCAGCACACCCCAAGACTGGTCTGGAAAACATCATGAGCTACTTCTGTGAAGTCAGTGAAATTGCACTGATATAAACCAACTCTCAAACACTACACGAACACAAGCATGCACACACATATGTCTGTCATCCACTACGAGAAGTACGACTTCTAATCTAAACTACTTTTTATTCCCTTCTCCACTCTCTCTGCTGCTCATTAAAACTCCTCTCTCCCACCTACAATGGTGAAGAGTCAGCAGGCTGCCCAGGTAGCATTTGCTAATGGGAACTGACAGCCTGCCACCATTTTCTGAAGGCTTATGTTTTTGATACCTGCCTGTCTTCCAGCCTGACTAATTCTGTGGAAGACTTTTATCACAGGGAGACTGACCTCAGGCAGAAGACATTTTGTGTCACTGTGAACAAGTGAAATGAAGACACGATGGGGATGGCAAGAACTCACTAGCAGCAAAAGGGAAGGAGAAGAAGACTGATGTATGACAAGAATACCTGCTTTGCCATGGCAGACAACTCAGTGATTGGTCCTCTAATGAACAAACTCACTGAAGAACCTGAACTGTGGCACACTTTGAGACCCTGTAAGAGGCAACATTAATTGATGATAAACTAAAATACCAGTCAAGTTATAAGAAGCGTTTTCCCACTGATTTACAACAGTGTGGATCCAATTAAAGAGTTCCTCTGCCAGCTAGTGCCTCGTGAGGTTCACAGGATGCCTCACAATGGCTTACGGGGACACAGTCTGGAATACCTCTGCACTTGGGTTTTGGCAGAGGAATTTTTACTATGTTTTACTGCAGAGATGTGGAAGCAAAAATAAAGTTAAAATGTTCACAGCATGGATACCTGTTCATACTTAGAGAAAATAAACAATGCTGTTAGTGTATTTCCCTGCTGAGGTGCCATGCCCCACAGGAGCTTTAGTCTGGAGGGCTCTCTATTCTCTCCTTATTTCCAAAGCTCAACATCCCTGGCTGAACTATGTCCTTCAAGATACACTTCAATCTCCTCTCCAAGTGAAAGGCACATCCTTCTCAAGAATCACAATTTCATCCCATTCCAGGTTTCTGAGGCTGCCATGAAAAGAAAAAGCTATTCATCAAAAAAAAAGATTACATTCCTTCTCTCCCTGCATGGTATCAAGTGTGCCCCAGATATACCTTTCAAAAAAATCAGGTCACGCTGCTGTCAGCTTTATAGTACCGGGTTGGAAAGCTCCCAAGAAGGCATGACTGGACAGCTCTTTCCATCAGTGGTCTGAGCTTCCCCTTCCAGAACAGGCCAATGGCTGAGCGTACCAAATCAAGGAGGAATAAAAACTACAAAAAAAAAACACAACAAAAAAAAACCCACAAAAACCCCACAAAAAAAACCCAAAAAAACCCACTTGGGGGCTGTAGCATCCAAGACAATTTTCTATTACATATATTCCCTTCGTGTCAGACACCACGCTTGCATTCTGCCTGAATCTCCTCTAGATCCTAAGAAGTCTTCCTGCAAGTAAACCTTATATATAGTCAAGCAACTGCCCCTTGTATGGAGCTCCACATTAGAAGTTTCAATGACAACTGGTATAAGCCCTTTATCTCCCCTGACATCTCTGCAGATAGATGAATGCTTTTGCCACTTCCCCCTCACCTGAATGTGCCTGCATGGTACTTAACCCTTCTGTTCTGAGGTTCTCCTTTACATCAATTATTCTGCTTGGCCTGTCTGCTGGATTTACTTCATTCCCAAGGAGGCATGATGTCTATTGGGTGGGCTTCTGACAGATACATACAAGAAATGTACCCTTACAGATTCTTTTCCTTAGGCTAAGTGACACAATCAGTAGACTCAGTTTGCCCTCAGTAGCTCCTGATGAGTTTGCAACTTCTCACCAAGATTAGGTGTTCACTATTTCATTAGTGGGCCAGCAGACATGTAGCAACATATAAGATGCATCAAACAGTGGGAATTTCTTCCTTAAAGATGGGCTGTAACAATCCTTGAAGAGCCCAAGTGTCCTGTAGCAGCAAGGAATAAGGAATAACCAAGTAGAGCTGAGTAGAGCTGCAAAGCTGCAATTCAAATTCATACAGTGCTGAGGGAGGCTCATCTCTGGGACAGTGGTTTAAGCTCAGCTTGAGATATGGGAATTAGGGCTAGCATAGAAGAGGAATTGTGATTTTTGTATATTACCCAACACTGTTCACTCATCTCTGCAATCATCCAACATGCCCTAATTGCTTCAGTATGTCCCTGCAAAACAGAAACTGAGAGTGACTTGGTAAGAGACAAAGACACAGATTTAAGACGTACAAAGAAGCAGTCGTCCGATAATGATGACCAGCTGTCACAGGCAGCAAAAACCTCCTGGCAGTTGGCACTGGTCAATTTTCAAATACCCGCTGGTTGCTGCTACCCCATTAATCGTGGGCATTTTGCCCAGTCCACATTCCTGAACAGCTTTTTTCTTCTGTTCCCCCTCTCTCTTACTCACAGACTTCTAACACAGTTAATAAAAAATTTATCAGGGCAATGAAATAAACACCAATTTGATTTGATCTGGGAGCCAAAGAGAGGAGAGTTTCTGCTGTTCAGGTGCAGACTTGAGAGTTTCTGCAATTGCTGAGAGAAACATGCCCACAAACCCAATAGGATTGAAAAAATGGAGAAGGAGAAATGTTTTTTGTTTTTACAAGGGAGTGGAAAGGGCTGGAAGGGTGACCAGTCAGCAGTGCGCTCTTGAACCTCAGGAGGAAGAAGGCAACACTTCATGGGGAAATCCATAGGACTTTGCAGCACCAGAGATGGGAACAAGCATGGCAGCACCCAGCACTGATATGCAACAGGCGCTGCAGCTTCCAAGAACTGCTGGTCCAAGTGAATAAATATCTGCAGTTTCTTTTTTAAATCTTATATAGTTCTACCTTCAGGGAGAAGAAAGATGATACTAAAAAACATTTGGGTCTAACACTACTGATATCTCAAAGGAGTTCAAGGACTAGAGAGATGGGCCAGCAAGAAATCCAGGAGAAAAATGGAGTACTTGGAATAATTTGGGCTAAAAAAGCATTACTCATCTTGTGAAGGATTTAGCCTGTGCCTCAGGCTCTGCTGGGCTGGTGGCAGGAAGTACAGAAATCTTTTCAGAGGAGTCCCTTACCCTCTGGCACTGTGGGAAACAGCAGGCAAGGGTATCGAATCAAGGAGATAGCAACCTTCCACAGGGAGAGCTTGTATGAATTTATGTCAGGCTTAAAGCAAGAGATTTGGAGGGGAATGCAGCTGCCCATTGCAAGGACAGGTAAATATGTCAGGGATTATAACTGAAAGCATTATCCAGTGAAGAACAGATTATAGACTAAAACAAAAGGTATTGTTATACTATTTAATGTCACACAGTCTAGGTTATGGCAAGAGGAAGAGTCAACACCTGTCAATGCAGCTGACACAGTATTAGATTGTGGCTAGTGCCAGAGTCTCTAAAGCTACTCTTTTACATGGTTTCATCTTTGCTGCATAAATATGCAGGGTGAATTACTGTCACCAAATTTTAGGCATTGAAGTTTGCTGTGTAAATCTAAGTTAGTCATTCACATTCCTCTTGTAGTCCACAGTAAGAAGGACTTCTGGAGGATGATCCATCACATTATCTCAAGGCAGACAGAAGAAAGAGTAAGATGCCAACTTCTCACAATAGACTACAGATGAGGGCCAGATGACTAGCTTACATTTGTGCTACTAATACTCAGATGTCTGAGATTAAGTGTGATGAATCTCACCTGTAGTGTACCACTTCTGTTGGCATGACTAAAAATCCATACAGACAAGAGATGCCACACAGTCACACTTAGACAAAATGACAGAGATGTGTATCTCTGGACTTGGACTTTAGTCCTGTCTTTGATAGGACTCCTGTGCAATTATTTAGCAGAACCATGTAACTACATGTTTGTTAAAATGAGGTGAGCCTTTTATGACCTTGAATAGCAATGTCTATACTGCTAATGTGTTTTTTTCTCTTTTGCTCCAGAGAGCAAACCACAGTCTTTTGGTTTTGCTCCAGTCCTTTGGACAGCCATGCACACAAACATGAGATCACTTCCAGGCTCTCTCCTGGAATGAAGTAGTGCATCCCCTCTCAGAGGAGGAGAAGGCACATCTGCTATGGACAGTATGCTCTAGACATGCAGACAATGCCAAGTTTGGCTTTCTCAACCAGAGAAAGTCCACCAACACCAACTGCACAGACCCTGGGCTTTCAAATTCCTCCATACCTTCTTGTGCCATGTAACACATGCTCTTGGCACCAGGTTATAAAAATATCAGTCTGCCAGACTGTCCCAACCCTTGCATAATTTCAGGCACTTTTAACTAGAAAACAAAACAAATCAAGCAACCAAAAAAGAAGTATGTCTCAGGGTCACAGGATCACCACAGTGAGCATGGAGGAGGCCAGTCCTCCTCTCCCCATCAGTGCCCAATGTAGTGAGGACGTGATCTATCTATTCCAAAAAGTAGAACCATCAAGTGGCATGAACATGAGCCAGTCTATGCCATCTGCCCTGAAGTACAGGGCTTTCCCTGATACTAACCATAGAGTGTGTATAGGCAAAACCAAAAACAGGTGTCAACCTGAATTGCAAAGGTGGTCCACAGACTTTGTGCAGCTATAAATACTCTCCTGGAATACAAGCATGCCAGGAATTATGTGAAACATATTCACAATAGTTAAAAACACAGTAGAAGCAGCAGTCACTTCCACTCTCTGAACACTCCTTTCAAACAGGTTCATGAGGGATGGTCTCCCTATGAACTCTGGTTCTTAAACCTCATTCCTGTAGGTCAACATATGGATTAATCTTTCAGGTAAAATCATGAATTGGGAGCTCTATGCATTCATAATCCCTAAAATCATAGTTGGATTTGTATAGTCAAGGTCATAAGGCTTCTACCTTGCACAATCTGTTCTGTAGCTATTTGGGGAGATTTATCATACTTCTCAAAGAATTTTTTAATTTTTTTTGCATTCAAAACAGGAATATACCCAAAAGTCACATTCCCATCAGCTTAACAAGGGGACAATCATTTTGAAGAGACTCTCCAGACTACAGCTGCTGCTGCAGCACCTGCGTGAGGGCCATGTGGAATTGAGGTTTAGGATCTTGCTTCTTGGCTTCTCTCCCTGCAAAAGGCTCCTTACTCAGTGTGTTTTACTTTGCCTGTCTACACTTAACACATTAATGGATATACTTGCTGTGTACTAAAGCCAAGAGCTGAACCTTCCAGCTAATAAACCATGAGCAGATGTCCTGGTCACTCACTAACTCAGAGTACAGTTTACAGTGCTCTAGCCTTAACACAGAATTTCTTCTGGTAGCCTAGTTCTGGTCTCCCTGTAAAGAATCTTCTCCATGCATCCAGCAGCCAGCTCGTGATCCCCCTTTCAGACAGAGTGCTACTAAGCTCTCTTATGCCCAGGCCAAACATGAGCAGATGCCCCAGACTCACCACATCACCTGCACCCTGTGCAGAGCTGAGTATCCGTATGCCCTGACACTGTGAAAACAAACTCTCTGCTCTTGTAGTCTGAGCGTCTCATAAGCTGAGGGCACCTAAAAGTGAGATGCCATTATGTTAAAATCATTGCACCACAACAGTCCTTTCCCCACACATTCAAAGGAATGTCTCCTTACCTTATTAAAGGCAAAAGGCTTTTCTTATACTAGAAGACTCAGAAAGGAATAAAGAAGATAATAGGCTGCCAGAGGCCCAATTTACGCACCCCAAAATTAATGAGTCATTCCAATTAAATTATTTGCCCTAAATTAAAACTTATCACCAAAATCCAATTCTCATTTCATTAAAGAGGACCTCCCTAGTTATCATCTTTTTTTCTCAGAGATTTTTATTTTTTTTAAAGGTAACCTTCATGGAATGGGGAAAAAAATGTAGTTGTAGTCTACTTTACTGTTTGAGGACCCCCAAAAGTTTTGTTTTTTTAAGAACGGTTCCTCATCCTTATATGCCCACATAATAAATTAAGACATTCCTAAAGGATTTTATGAAAGATTTGTGAAGCACAAGACCATGCCATCAAACAGACAATGTAAGGGAGATCTGATCCATGAAGAAGGAGGGAATTTTAACAGTAGTGTTCCTCAAGCCTCAGCAGTCTCTGCCTTTTGATACCAGAACTGAGGAAGCTCACAACCCCCATTTGAGGATCTCCAAAGGTCCCTTCAGGAAAAGGCAGGCAGACAAATGATGGCACTCCCAATGCACCTTTAAGAAACAATGTGGTCTTTTGATTGTATTCTCAGACTTTCACACATCATTACAACTTCTCAAGCAGGGCTTGGTTCCTGCTAACCACAGGTCTGCCCACTGACAGGCTGAGCTGCGACAGGCGGAGACCCAGCACTGCCAGTGAGAGCAGCCATGTGCTTGTGCTCCCTCAGACTGCCAGTGTCAACCTTTGTTTCCTTCCCAGGAGCAACCTTTTTCCTGTGTTCTGTTGGAGATTAACACTTTTTAACCTAGTATTTGCCTTTTAAAAGACATTTTCAAAAGCTGTGGTTGGGTTTCGAGAAAGTGCTCACTATCTGAATACTCTGTAAATGGAAGCCATATGTCTAAGTATCTATTTCTTTTTTGTATATTTTGTTGTGTGCACATTTGGCAAGTTATTTTTTTTTGCCTTAACTATCACATCTCAGGCTTTATTAAGTGAAACTGCTATTCTGTTATTTTTGTGGGGTTTTTTTTTCTTTTTTTTCCAAGCAACTGACTACTGGCATTTTAGCAGCTATACAGGAAATGTGATATTAAGTAATTATTTTCTCAGAATGTTTCTTCACTTTCTGGTGAGTAAGGAGCTGCTACGGGGGTAGCAGTTCCAATGTTTCTAAAGATAAAAAGAAGAGCTGGAGCTCTGATAAAGCCATCAGAATCCAAACCCTGAAAACCTGTTACCTAATACGATTTATCATTTGTTGTTTTTGTGGAAAGCAGCTGGAGGCTTATCCTACAAGGCATAGCATGCATACACACCACAAAGACAGACTATGCATCCGTTCAAGAGTGCTGAGGGCTAGCAACTGCATAGAGATAAATGGCAGGAGCACACAGTTCCTGTGGGTCAGCTGGGGCCAAGTTCCACCGTGCAGACACAACGATGTGGTAGGAAGGCACAGCACAGAGACCAAGGCTACCTGCTTTTCCCCACTCTTCAAATCCTTGAGTCACTTTTAAAAGGGCAGTGTCATTGTAAAAATGCCATCTCCTTGTTCCCTTTTTCTTTCCTTCCTTCCTTCCTTCCTTCTTTCTTTCTTTCTTTCTTTCTTTCTTTCTTTCTTTCTTTCTTTCTTTCTTTCTTTCTTTCTTTCTTTCTTTCTTTCTTTCTTTCTTTCTTTCTTTCTTTCTTTCTTTCTTTCTCTTTCTTTCTTTCTTTCTTTCTTTCTCTCTCTCTTTCTGTCTTTCTTTCACATGAAAGAATAAAATCAAAATCTTTTAAGGTAGGAAAGAAATTTGCTTCTTTCTGTAAGTCCTGATGTTATTTTTGAACTGCTGGCTCAATTTAGGTTTATTTTACAATCTGTTTCTAGCCAATTCCAATTTCAGATGAAATCTTGGCTCCAATGAAGCAAAATTCCCTTTAACTTCACTGGAATCAAGATTTTGATCCAGGTTCTCATCCACTAACAAACAGCTACAATGAATATAGATAGTAACACAGCAGCCAAAAACAAAGAACATGAGCTGGTGGACCCCAGGAATCTGGAAGGTCATCCCATATGGAGTTTTGAGCATGGCAGATTTGCAGTATTGACTCTACTGGCACCAATGAAATAAGAAAAACAGACAAAAGGAACACACTGTTCCAGAAACACTGGAATTCACAAGGCTTGCTTTACCACAGCTACATGTCCTAGTTCCCAGTGCTTCATACCTTGGAAAACCTTCAGCGTTCTTGACCAGTTTTAGGCAGGGTGGCAAACTGCCAGCTGTCATGTGCGTGGCTCCAAACCAATCTGCAACCACAGAGCCTTTTACACATCCCATTGGTGAGGGGTGCAGAAGACCAGGGCCCACTGGGAGCATTTGAGGGGCTCTTGTTGGGGCAAGGTCACACCACGTACAAGGAGTGCTGGAGTAAGCTGAGCAGAGGACTGCCAAGCAGAAAAGCAAACAAACAGCATAACTAAATAAACCCATGCACACTTCTTGTTTCCTTAGGAAGCCAAACTACTCTCAGTACCTCTAGGGTTTGGATATAATAAAAGCTCAGCTGAGCGAACCACAAATCTGGCTGATCTCAGCCTGGCAGTATTTCTTTCAACTGAAAGGAAGAAAATAAAATGGACAGTAAAGCTACGGCAAAGGTTGAGCTGAGACAGAGAAATGAGGAGCATGATTAACCTTAACTTTCAGTCACATTGCAAGTAAAGAGACAAGCTGATCCTAAAGTTTCTAATGGAGAGTAGCTATATCCTTTCTCATTATTTTGTGTTAGAAATCCAAAGCTTCAGATCGGATCTTTTTGACAATTTTTTAAAAAACAGATTTTTGCTCATTTTCAACCTACTAAGCAGTTACAGGCCTGCTATGTAAAATGAATAAGATATTTATTCCTGATTATACTAACACTTTTTTCCTAAAAAGAGATCTCAAGAGGATGTGGCAAAAAAAAAAAATACTCACTCACTACTGACAAGACACAGATTATGAGGAAGGGAACAGAAAATGGGAAGCTACAACCTAGGGTGTCCAAGAGGACATATCCTGTTATGAGCAAATTGGGTCAAATTTCAAGGCTTGCAACAAGTCAAGGCACCCTATCGTGCTACCACAGCTCTTTTTCAGCAGGGGGAGCATAAACATACTTGGCTTCAAAACTGATGGTTATTTGCACTCCCAAGGGTTGGTGGACTTGGTGGTGGGACTAATTCTTGCTGTGTTTGGAGCTGAGATAAAAATATTGCCCCTGCTCCCCATCTTACAGTCCAGGCTGAGACTTGGGACTGTAGACTGAGAAATAACAAGGCAAAATCCTTCAAAGCACTGGTCTGAATCTAGAATCAGCTGATCTGACAAAATCACACACAATCAGCTGATACTGCTCTGAAGAGACCACTCAAGCGAAGCTGATTTATATCACTAAGAATTTCAATTATCATATCAAGATCCTTCCTCCCAGCCATAGGAAAGTATTCCATGTATTTTGTGCTATACTACTTTCACCAAAATGAGTAAGCATTTTTTGAAGTATTCTGTTTTTGTCTCCTGCTTGCACCTGCAAAGCAAGCAGCAAAATATTTCCAGAAAAAACCTCTTGATTTATGCACTAGGAAGTGCTAAGATCCAACCAATATAACAAGCCAAAGCCTATGCTGCATAGCAACATTCCAGCCATGCCTGGAGATGGGAAAACAGAAGTTAAGAGGCATCAGAATACCATGGGGAGGCAATAAAAATACTATATGAGGAGTAGAAGGAAATTCCTTGATAACCTATGAAACACCTGGTGCTTTTTCCTGCAGTTTATGAGTTTGCCAAAACAAACCAGTATAGAAAACCCAGGAAAAATTGCCACCAATACTATTGTGTGCCTGACATTCTGGAATTATTTTGCTGGCAAGAAATTAAGGCCCATGGTAAGAGCAAAAGGGGTGCAGCAAGATCCAACGTACTTAAGTTCCCCAAGTTTATTCCCTGCTCTTTCAGCTTATTTTCCCTATCAAACTGGTCTGCTGTCACATCCTTCCAAGCATACTGGACTTGTCTCTTCCAGTCCCTGTAGTAACCTGAATTTATCTTCTCCCTCCAATCTCTTTTTTCTCCTCCCCCATCATTCCCACTAAAATGATCTTTTTTTTCCTACGTCCCAGAAAATTCACACTCCCATGTTATCTCATTATTCTTTGCAACAGCATACTAAATACGATGTCATTTTCCCATTGGGGCTATGTCCTGAAAAAGACAAAGTGGGCTGTGCTTGTTCTTACCTACTGCGTACTCCCTGGAATGAAAAGTGCTACAGTGTTAGTGCTCAGAAAGATCCCTCTGATTTCTGGGCTCTGCACCCATAAAGCAGGGAAGCCAAAATCTCTCAGAGAACAGCATCTGACTCCAACATCCTTACTGCATAGCTAGATAAGGAAAAATAGCTTCAGCTGTCTTCAAACCACTCTGCTTCCAGAGCTGGCCGAAGAGGTGGGAAAGCCAGGCATGCCAGGGGAACGTGGGCTCCCACCACGAATCTGCTGAGCTCAATACCAGCCTGGCTCCCGTCTCCCAGCAAACCACTGCAAGTACTGACAGCCACCAATGAAGTATTCTGGCAGGGAATAAACTCCAGTGAGGATTGACTGAAAGAGGTGTGGAAAGGCTTAGGGCATTCATGGCACCAAATGGACTGCTCCTTCTGGGCTCCAGCCAGGGGAGGGATGATCACATTTCCATTGGTCAGTTCGTCTGATGAATTTTGGATGGCTATGTAATGATGAACTGGACTGTGACTGAGAAAAACCTTGTCTCCTCACTGATGACAAAGAGAGTCCAAGACAAACTACTGCAATGGTAACATCTACATTTGGTCGGAAGACCCCCACTCTGGTTCACTGGCTCGGGTCCCAGGCTGGTGACCAGCAGAAGTGACCACCACTTGGTATCTGACTTCAGGCTCCTAGAATACACACTCATATGCCTTGCTTCAGTTCTGCTCAGAAAGCTTTCTCACAGTCCCAAAGTCTAAAACATCAGCTTTCCCTATTACTGTCCTAGAAATGAGGGCAAGGGCTGGGCAGATCATAGAATCACAGAATTGTTTAGGTTGGAAAAGCCCTCTAAGATCATCCAATCCAACCTTTAACCCAGCACTGCCAAGTCCACCACTAAGCCATGTCCCTAATCGCCACAACTACACATCTTTCCAATACCTCCAGGGATGGTGGACAACAACCTCTCTCTTCAACCCTAGACCCAGCTCTTGCCAGGGGCTTGCTAGCAGAGCAGTTTGCACACTGGGGAAGCCAGACAGGCTTCAGCTGCCTTTCTGGGTAAAGGATCTCTCTCTGCCATGCTGTACCAGTCACCAACACAAAGTCCTTTAATTTCAGGAGAGCGGACTGAGAGAGAGTACAGCTAATCCACTCATAGAGTTAATAATAAATTTTCTATGGTTAAATCCCAGCAACAACAAACACATCTTTATACCACTTTGAAACTATGACTAGTGAGTCTGAATCTTTGCAAGCAAGGAGCTCTACAAAGGGCTCTCTCATATATTGGAGAAAGGCTGTATCCTGTGCTCCTTTTCACACATTAATGCCTATTCATTAGAAAGAAAATATTAAGATTTGGCCTTAGCTGCTATGCATTTGACTTTGGGTTTGTGATTAGGGATGGGCAGAAAACAAGCATGCCTCTTCGTGAACATTTGCTGACATTTCCAAATTTGTTCTTGTTTTGCCAAAATGACAAAGTCCTTTAGATTTTATTTCTTTTTTCATGAAATAAATGTTAAACCAAGGGAGAGCCCACATTGTTTGAACAGACAATAATTTGGAATCACAAGAAATGTTAGTGAGTCTTCAGGAGTCTCAGGCTCTCAGCAAAATCGTGAACATGAATTTTCACACCTCAGCTGAATGCTCTAGCTTTTAGATAGACTGTGGCAATGCTATATCCTTCTGTCTTCCCAATTTTGAAAACAAAAAGCACCTCAGACCTTTGAAACCTTCCTGATTAAGTTAAAATTTAGAAGTCAAAAACCGTGGAATGTTTTGGTTTCATTAAAAAGTTCCCAATCACCTTCATTCACAATGATGCCTAGCTGTAAAGGCTCTGGACAGCAAATACAGCAACCATCTGCTTCCTCCTAGTAGAATTATTCCTTTAGGATGACTCGGACAGGTCTATGTCTTTATTGCAGAACTTTTAAACCCTACGCATGCTAAAATCTCTGTGCCCTCGTGCCTGTGACCCTGATGGGGCAAGTAAAGACTACAGGGATTTCTCTATTGATAGTTAATGCCTGAGCATGAAGATATAGCCCTAAAAGAATAAGAACCCAAGGTAATGCTGGGAAAGGGGCAGCCACTGCGTACCTGTTACGACTCAGTTCTCCTGGAACAAGTCACTCAACATACCGGAACAAATGATTAAACATCCCATTGATAAGCACCGAGAGGATACTAATAGAGTAAAGGAAAAAATAAGCAATGTACTTTTGGCAAGCACATATCATGCCATCCCAGCCTCATTTCCCTTTTTTGTAGGATATCTGGAGTAGTAGATAATGCAGGAGCAGTATGTGTGACTATGTGATATATCTTAACTTCAGAAGACCTGACAGTCTTCAACAAGCTAAGAGAATATAGCAGATGCTAAATCACCATCAGGATGCTTCAAAGAGCTGCAATCAACTGATCACTATCCACCAGGGATGGAGGTTTTTGTAGGCTCCTACCGCAGTCTGCTTTTGTGTCCTGGTCTCTACAATACTTTAATTAACACAGTCATAATGGAACAGAAAGAAGGCACCTGACTTTTGTCGATGACACCAAGCTGGGGGCAGTTGCAAGTGCTTTGGAGACCAGGATCATAAGTAAACTGAAGAAGCAGTCTCCATGGAGAAACCAACCAGATGGCATGTAACAACAGTGAGCACAAAGCACTGTACTCAGGAAGGGGGGAAAAACAATTAATGTTCAACTACAGAAGTGGAGAATGAGCTGCAGACCAGTAAGAGGGTTAGAAAGCTGCAGAGAGATTAAGTGAAAGCAATGAGGCACACTTATTTAAAAAAAAAAAAAAGGTAAATTAATTTCATTCTGGGGTTAGGTAAGTGAAGTGTGATATACAAAACATGGCCGTGTCTTCATGACTGAATCCTGAACTGGAATTCTTGTCTTGGTTTTGGACAGTACTTTCAAGGAAATGTAGGCAAATCAAACAGTAGTGAAATATACATGACACAAAGATTGGAAAATAGGACCTGTGAGAAACAGTGAGTCTGTTAAGCTGGACTAGAGGCAACTGAGACACAAGAATTAATGAGTTTCAGACAGATAAAAGGCAGTTCTGAGGAAAAGGAGAAGAAATAGCCACCACATATCTTGGAAGAACGAGAAATAATTGGAAGCAAAATCAATTTGGATCATAGGTTACTACAAGCTTTTCAAATGCAAGGAGAGTGAAATAATGGACATGTACAGCTATACAAGCACAGGGGGTCTTCAAAAAATACATGTTAGAGGCAACCACTGTAGACCTGGTCTTGTCTGACTGCAAGGGGAGGGACCATCTCTAGCAGGTCCTTCCAAGCGTTTGTTCTTCTGATCAGATCCCAAGAGAAATATGTGGAGTAGTAAATAGAAAGTTTTGCTAGTGGCAATTACACTCCAATTGAAGCAGCACGAAATGCTTTGAGTGAAGTGGTGGTTCAGAGCATTCTCTTCATGCATTCACTCCAGTGAAGAGAGTGCAGTACCAGCATCTGGTAAAAACTGAGCCAGGCAGAGACAGCTTCCTCCAGTCCAAGCCACCCTGCAAGCAGTGCTGCCCACCTGGGTCAGAAACACAGAAGAGATGGCCACAGTTGTACTGATGAATCTTTTGGCAGTGAATTTCTACTTCTACCAGCAGAGTTGGCTTTATGTTTGAAAAGCAGGAAAGACTTATGAAGACAACTTTTTCTACTTTTAGCTGCCCATGAAATTCTGGTTTTTTTTTCTTAAGTATTGTTTCATTACATCCTTTTAGACCTCTGCAACATGCCTCAGTTGAGAAGGATCCTATCAGTAGATATACACACTTAAGAGGGGAAAGGAGCAGACTAAGTAGGCTTTTTATGTAGAGGCTGGTGGTGGCTGAAAAAATGTAAAAACTGTAAAACTGGCTCTTTTCTTGGAAATACTAAAGGGCATGGGCAAGGGCACATAGAGAGGTGATGTCCCTCTTTCTGTGATACATTTCTGCATCTCTGGTGAGCAGAGGTCACCAGGCAGAGCTCAGAGCTCAGCCTCAGAGAAAGCTGATTTCTCAAGGAAGGAAAGAACCTGGTTCTAGAGGCAACTCCATTAGACTGCAATGATCTAAATGCAGTGTATCCTCAAGATACACAAAAGCCTGTCTATTTCAGCTGGCATTGTGGACATGGAGTGGTCTCTAGTTATAAGGGCTCCAACAGCACTCTAGTATCTGCCTACCCATTTGTCAGTTTCTGATATAGCTATCCCATTTGCTCCTAGGGGTAATAGAGGCTGGGTTTTCACAGGGGCTAGAAAGATGAGGGAGTTGAACAAGGGGAGATAAAGGACTTGTATTTGGTATACAGTGCAGTGGGGATCAGAAAAATGCATGACAGTGCTGAGTGAGCAGAATGGGAAGCCTGGGCATGGCCCTAAGAGAGCCTATTGTTTCCAGGGCATGAGCAACTGTCATTGCAGAATCTTCCACTGGCAAATCCAAGCAGCAACTGTGTGTGCAAAGCCAGCAAGGAGTCTCTGACCCTGGCTTGTTTCTGTTTCCCTGGGGTTTTTTTGAAGGGAATCACTGACCAACATTACAGAAATCCTCCTCACAGATTTCCAGACAGATCAGTTGACCACCCTGTCACTTAATGTTTCAGGAGCGATATTTTCTTCTATTTTTTTATTTTTACATTTGGGATGCTCAGAACTTCATATAGCCTATGTTTTGAAATTTATGAACACAAAAAAAGAGAAGTAAATAAACTACATTAAATAAATAACAAGCTTAGCATGACTCAATATCCAAACTCCTTTAATTTGTACTAGCAGCAGAGTATTTTCAAGCAGACAACCTGCAAATCTGAGAAAAATTGCCATCAATATGACTATATGATACTCAGAGACAAAAAACGTTATTTTCTAACATATACTGTTTTTCTAATGAATGAGTATTATGAGTTAAGATCATTTTTAAAATATGGTTTAAAATGAGACTAATTCTTCCAAATTGTAAAGGATTTTTTATTTATATTTTGTTTGTTTATTTTTTTCCTGATGAAATGTAGTTTTAGAAAAATTAAAGCTATGAGTTTCACCTAATTACAGGATTACAGTAGGCATGACATCACAATGGGTCTTTGGCTAAATCTGTGGCAGCTGTTAGAACAAAGATTACCCACAGATACCTTGTTTACAGACATCCAGAATTTAGGTGTGTCAAAACTTAAATTTTCTCATTCTCAGAAAGGTGGCAGTAGTTCAGAGCCAGATACCCATATATTTAAGTGAAAGCTAAGCTAGAAAACTCAATTTTGCTGCTTAAGCCCATACCTAATAGGCACAAATAAAATTAATAATACATGTGCACGGTTCTAAAATTCATTTGTCCCTATATTTTTCTTGACAGGTAAATGGAAATTGTATGCTGTGAGATTTTACCCGCAATAAACCACCTACAGATGGTTAGCTATGCACTGCTGTAGCGAGCAGTGAGGCAGGATACACCTCCAGGGCTGGCGAGTGCATTTCATGCCAGGCGCACTCCTGCAAACACTCAGCCAGGCCGGGAGAGCTGCTCTGTGTGCTGGTGTGTGCCACTCTTCATGCTGCTGGGGAAGGATTTTGTGCAGGAAGACAAACCAGGAGCCTTCTGTCTCACTACGCTTTGTGTGTGAAGCATCACCTCTAGCCATACATCCAGACATCTTCACCTTTCAGATAAACTCTTGGTATGATAGTTAGGCCCCCCCCAATTTGCCAAGTAGTACCAGCAGGAGGAAAAGGCCCTTCATGTATGTATTTGTATTCAGAGCTATTCAGAAACTTGCTGAGAGAAACCAAATCTACAGCCTTGGGTTACTAAACAAATCTGTAGAAATAACAAATTCCTGCCTGAAAGATAATGTAGAAGTTGAATGTATCTGTAATATGTATCAAATGCATTCATACATACCTATCACCTAAGCTGCTCTATAAATATTTTAGATAAATGGGCAGATAGACATAATGGCATGAAGATAAAGAGCAAAACAACACAAAACTGAGTAAACTCACTTATTTGGTATTCTGGTCTGGACAGGATGGAACAAGTAAACTTACTAATGCCCTTACCAGTGATCAGTGAACCCCTTAATGTGATTACTCTCTGTTATATTATAAATGCAGGCAGATAGATAGGACAGTGTTGGTTTGCCAAGTTTCCGGTTCCCTAGAACACACACAGGAGGAGGGCAGCTAAAAAAGGAGTGGGCAACATAAGGTACATGGCAGCTATCTCAGGTACTAGGTTTCACACATGCCTAGTGACAGCACACTGTGCAAACCAATGACCTAGCATAGAAAAACACCCAGGAAAATTAATTCCCCAGCCTTGCGAAGAGTTGACAATGGAAGGCCAAAAAACACAGCACAGTAGCTTGTTGACACAAGAAAAAAGAAAGGAAACCTGAGGAAGGAGGAGGTGAAGAAACCAGAGGGCTGTCTGGGAAGAGATGAGGCAAGCACAATGTTCTGACAAGTGTCATTATAAACAAATGCTTTCCCCTCAGTGCCAAAACAACCAGAGCAAGGAGCCAAGTTTGCATTATATGAGAATATGTCTTGGCATCACTGGTGTCCCCTGCTCTGTCACTACTTTTAAAAGGACAAACTGACAGGAGAGTAGAGCCATGCTGTGCTGCAGTGGTAGGGGATAGACCTTCTGGCTCCTGTTGTAAACATAAGGGACGCACAGGCTACTGACTGGAGTTCCTCTGACAAAGATACAGATCCCCCCACTTGATGTGTCTTTTGCTCTTTGCTCTCTTATCAGGTATGTTGCTTACCTTGCACGATCAAGTAAACCTGGGAAGTCTTAGGGTGATGCTGTGTTTGCACTGAACACGTATAGGACCCCTCATCATAGACATCCACTTTCTGGATCCGCAGGCTGTATTCCAGGGGGTTTCTCTTCTCCAGCTCTACTCGAGGGTCCAGGGACCACTTGTCCTCTCCAGCAAAAATGATGCCGGAACGGTTTAACCAGGCCACCTTGGAGCTTCTGTCTTCTACATAACACCTGCAGAGGATGAGAAAGGTGAGGGGGAGATTAACAACCTGCTCCATCATCTCCTTTTGGTCCCTTCCCTTTACTACTTTCCTTGGAGATTTTATAACACACTCCTGCCTTGCCAGTGAACCACAGCATCTTCTCATCATTGCTGTCCCATGGACTTGTATTTCACAATGATTTTTGAAGGGTTTCAGGAACTTTTGGTTAATGAAACCATGGAACTTGGGGTGGCCATGTCTCCTCTCTTCCTTTTGTCTGTGGTTTACACCTACATCAAAAATTTCTTTGGAAGGCCACAGGAGATCCTGATCACCAAATCCCTTCTAACTCTGCCAGTGAGAAAGGTCAGAAAGTAGTTCTGCCTGTGCTTCTTCCTCACCTTCAAAAGTCGAGTATACAAGAGAGATACACCCCCAGAGCTCTTCCAGCCTGGAGGGCAAAGGTTCAGAGCTCCACCTTTGTCAGCTCAGGGCACAGCCCCTCCATCCCTCAGCCTCAGCAGCACAAGGGGTGGGGACTATAGCGTATCTCCCCTTTACATCCCTCTGACCAAAAACAGCTTTGTGGAAAGAGGGATTCACTGCTCAAACATCACCCTTCTAACAACACATACAAACACACACCCCCTTGCTGCTGCACATCTCCCTGCTTGTGCAGGCAAGTGCAGATCTCAGGCTAAAAGGGGAGGCTTCCAGGGGTGTAATTTCCATCCCTGTGAGACACACAGCATGTCCTGTGAATTTCTCAGGTGAACAGGAAAGGAGGAAGGACAGCTAGGGGTGGCAAGCAGAGGAGCAGCAGGAGGACCAGCAACTCCCATGGCCCTAATTGCCAACCACTGCAAGGCAGAGGACAGACTATCCCTGTTGCAACTGCATAACAAATATTTTGTTGCTTGACAAAGCAGATGAGGTGCTGCAAAGACAAATACATTTTTGGCAAAGGCACCTCTGTGCACCACTTCCCACCACCAGAAGGAAATTTTCATGGAGTAGATGAGGAGATGCTAATGAGGAGGTACATCCTACTCACTCTCAGCTGTGTCTTATTCAAGAGGACCAGGACTGAAGAAGACATAGCTCCTCTTTCATCCTGGCAGCTGTACCTACCAGGGTGGGCCCAGACAGGTTGAGAGAGTTTGCCCTGCAGCAGCTCACAGCACATTTGCTCTGCAAATAAAAGGGGAAGCTCAGTCTCTAGAGCTGTTGCTCCTTCAACTTTCAAAGCTCTGCCAACAGTGTCACAGCATCCAAATAAGCCAGCACCTCTCCCCACCACTATTACAGAATCACAGAATGGGTAAGGTTGGAAGGGACCACAGTGGTCAAGGGACCACCATCTGGTCAAACCTCCCTGCTAAACCCGAGCCTTCCTAGATCACATTGCACAGGATTGTGTCCTGTTCACTATTCATGCATTTGTTGTATTTGAAAGAAAAAAAGAGAGAGGATAAAGATTATTGCTTCAAGATAAGACAAATATTTGACAGTAGGCTTTCATACAGCCTTTCAGCATGGGTCATACATTTTCCAAGTTCCTCTATTTGAATGCATTTCATTCATGGTGTGCTGCAGCTGCCGTCCCTTGTGATGTGACCCTACCATTATGGCCAGCACCTCTCACCCACTCCCTTTTGACATGCCCATGGATGCTGTCCAAGTTGTTCTGGGGTTACTTGTGGGCAGGAGGAAAGCCAAGCTGCATGGGCATCGATGAGAGGCACGCCACACTGCCGGCCAAGCTGTAAGCAGCTCTGTCTGATCCGACAAACACTTGCTTTAGAGAGCAGCCCAACAGATCCCGCCCCTTACTGCTGCTGTCCAGCCAAGGCGGGGAGAGGGTTTGGCTCTCGGGCCAGAGCCCACTCTCCCTGCCAAGCAGGCACTTGTCCCCGAGGTGAGCCCTCAGGTCTGATCCCAGTTGTTTTTAAAAAGCTGCTCTTTGTCAACTAGAAAGAGGCAGGGGAACCCATGAGCAGCCACTTACATGTAGAAACCAGTACCACTACAATGGGGCATGGCTCCAGTTCAATCGGCCATCCCAGGTTGTAATCACCAGTGACAGGAGGGGAAAGCAAGGGCCTGGAAAGGCAGTGTGCCCCAGTGCTGGGAGCAGCAGCCCTGTAGGAATATCCAGACTGCCTCCAGAGCTGCCTGCCTCAGGGTCACAACCCCTCTTGCACACGCATTTCTGCATAGTTGTAAGCACTAAGAAACAAGAGTTAGGTCTTTTGGTAGTGAAAAGCTAAGCAGATTAACAGCTGAAATCAACAGGAGCTGAAGTCTCTCAGTCACTTCTGAGAATCTCCCAGAACACCTGTATGTGCTGCTGGGCTCCAGCAGATCAAGGGCAGTGCACTAGCCCACCCAGGCTGCCTTCCAAACCTACGGCGCAGCAGCACAACATGGCTCTGTCCTGCACCTAGTCATTACAACCCTCTGTTTGGAGACAGCAAAGAGGCACCTGTGATGTGCCTCGTGTCAGTAACAGCTCAGTGGCACAGTTAGGACCATCCCTCCTCTCTGCTGAAGAAAAATCATGTCATTACCTGTCCTACACCCATCAAGGTCAGCCCTAGGACAGTGGTCAATAGCTACAGACAGATAACCTTGCAAATGCCCCCGAAATAATTTAGCAGGTGCTACCAAAATAAAGCAAGCAGGAGATGGGAGAAAGAAAGGAGGAAAATAGGAAAAGTGAAATGGATTTGAGCTCTCCTTTCACCATACATGTTCCTCTCAAACTGTCAGGGAAATCAATGTACAAATGTGGAAATTCCAAGTCCTGATGAGCTCTGAACATGCATCCATGCAGATGATGCATCTCAGTCTGTCTGTCTGCACACACGCACCCTCTTCATCTGCCAGAGATGCCACCCAGCTGTATGGATCATGCTTTAATAAGGATTTATGGTGATGATTTTCACAGTGTAATAAGTGCTAATTCAATACTAATGGAATATTAAATGGCATGTTAACTGACATTTTAACTGCAAAGCAATAGGAGCACGGCATCAGCACGATATCAAATGACTCTTATCGTTCACTAATAATCAATAATCAAGTTCACAGAGACAGTCAAACGCTTTTCATTAGGCTTATTGAAAGTGTTACCATCAGCATCAGTGAAAGCTAATAAACGACTTGTGATCCATTAATTTTGCTTTTCCTTACAGTTTCAGGTTTAATTTCTTGATATCTCTGAGGTGGCTAACAAGAGGACCAGTGAGTGGTAATGGTCATGCCTTGCATGTTCACTGCAGGGCTTGTGAACTATTGATCTTGCACCAATGCAAACCACAGACACTAAAGCACAAATAATGTCATTGCCATGCCCCATTAGCCCTCCTTGCCCCCTCATAAACAAACATAGTAAAGTATGGCACATGAGGGTTCTTAGTGACATCACCATTTTTAGCTGCTACAGATGCATTTCCAGTTCTCACACAGTGACTACCAATTGTGTAACAACCAGCCAGGAGAGGATGGTTGAAAACTGGATGTGGAGAAAGGAACACAGGAGAAAGGAATCCAGGTCATCCTCACATTCCTCCTTCAGCCTGTTCCCCCACATGCAAATGGAGAGAGCAGAGGTGAGCCACGCCACAGGAGGGAGAGGAGAGGGTGATGCTTTTGCTGCAGGAGAACGCTTCTGGACCTTCAGCTGTAACCATTGTCTTGAATGGGATGGAGGGCTGCCCACAAACATTCCTGGTCTCTGGATTTCAGGATGGGATGGGACACCTGGCAGCATGCAGGCAGGGGGAGGGCAGGAGCCAGGAGTAGGTCCTGCTGCTTGTTCTCTCTCCTCCCACACCAGCCAGTCTAACACACAGTGCTGGGCCAAAGCAACACTCCCGTAAACCTGCTTTTGGAGGCTTCAAAGAAAACTCCATCTGGATAGAGGAGATGTCTTTTCTTTTTCTCTTCTTGAAAATGTTTGGGCTTATGCCTATTGATAGGTGGGAAAGTGAGCAAAGTAAGGGAGAGTGAGGCTCAGGCATCTGCATCTCCTATCCTGCCGAGTACCAAGGCTGGAGGTTTCACTGCCTGTTCTGTTTCACTCAGGTCTTGGTGCTTGGTTCTTAGCCCCCGTGACTGCTGCTCCTCCTCCCATTGAGGCACTGCAGCTCAGTGCATTGATTTCCCAGCATGTTGCTGTAACACTCATCGCAGTTTATGTTGTGCCTGTCACTCCAGCAGCTCTCGGCCCTAAGCTTTCCACCCTCTCTTTCCTCAGGCGAACAGACGGGCATGCTGCTGAGAGGCGGCATTTGGTTGGAAAGCCGTAGCATGGGTTCCCCAGCCTGGCTGCACCCTTGCCAGGACGGGGGCTGCAAGGGGTGAAGAGAAGGAGGAGGAAGACAAATGAGAACTGGGGTCTCAGCAACGTTTTTCCCATTATGCCTCACAGAAAACAGAACAGAAGCTACGGCCCTAGCCTATGGAGATGGAGTGGGGGTATTTAATTTCCTTGGGAAGGAGTGAATAATATTTAGAGCCTACAGTGATGAAAAGGCAGGAAGGAAGCCTTGTAGGACCTTGTGAAGCTGCTGTTTAAATTATGACTTCAACATGATGGGGATTTTACAGCATTATCAATGATATATTGTGTCACCTTGAGCCTGGGATAATTGTTTGGGGTTTTTTAATTGTTGTTGTAACTCCACATAAACTTTTTTTTTTTGCAGCAGCAGCAGACCCAATCCCACAGTTCTTTCTCTGTCAGAACCCCACTATAGCGACAAGAGGCAAGCTGCTAGGATTAATGAAATATGGTGTGCTGCATCAAGCCACAGCTCTTACCTCATCTGAGGGAAAAATAAATAAATAGGGGGTTTATGGACTGCGTTTTCTGCCATCTTTCTCCAAAGTATGTTGTGGTAACAGGTCTGTGTCATAATTCCCATGCTGCTCTTTAATCATCTTTTTTCCATTAACCCTTTGATTATCTCTTCTGTAAGACAAAGTCTGTGCAGCAGGCCAGAACTCAACAGCCTGCTGCACACACAATCAAGCACCTGAAACCCACCCCACTGCACTCACTGAGGGACACGACCCCCTTTTGCCAGATGATGTCACAACCCGCCC
The DNA here is from genome assembly GCA_013396755.1 of Sclerurus mexicanus. Classification (NCBI taxonomy): domain Eukaryota; kingdom Metazoa; phylum Chordata; class Aves; order Passeriformes; family Furnariidae; genus Sclerurus; species Sclerurus mexicanus. Next base: position 136,767 of record VWZF01001878.1, on the reverse strand, counting down.
TGCATCAGATCTCCCGCCTTCACCTCAGCTCTGTGATGAGCCTGCTCTAATCTTCTTACTTCACACACACTCACAGGATTCAGCTAACAACTTCCCCCACTGCCCTCTACCCCCGGCAGCAAAATGGCAAGAGGGAAAAGAGAGAGGGATCAAACACGGCTTGTTCAGCACAAAGCAACGTCAGCTCCCGGCTGCCAGCTCTGAACGTGCAAGACAAATTCTCCATTGTGTTGCAAAGTATGAACCTGGAAAGCTAATGTGGTGGTTAAACACAGCACTGCTCCCAGTCCTGTGAGGAAAGCTCAAGAGAAAATCAGGTTCCTGCTGTTTTGTCTTATCTCCTTGAGCTCTTCAGTCCTTCCCTGCCTGGCAAGCAAGGACTAGAACACAGCCATGGTCAGCCCCTCCACTATGCCCCAGCAGGGATGTGGGCAGCAAGGGCTAAGGACACACCACAAGCATGCCAGCCCTGACCCTCCCAGGCAGGGTGCTCAGGGAAGAGTCCAGCCAGGCACTGCAACCCCACTGCAGTACCAGACCCTGCCAGCATCTCAAGAGCAACGCAGCACTGCCACTGCTGCTGCAGCAGCCAGCTCCCTGTCCCTGGCATGCAGCCCCCACCAGAGGAGTACACTGGCAGAGCACACAGGAGCACATAGTCCAGAAGAGCTGTTGGCCCTGGGTGATTCCCACTGCTCCAGATCAGGGTCTCCTCAGAAGGAGATGCTACAGAAAATACCTACGGCTGAACGTATCTTCATCTTTGAGAAGGCAAGGGCCCCTTAAGTGGATGGCAGTGGGTGACCACATCAGCAAGCATCTGAAACCTGCTTTCAGCCAAACAGCAAAAGTCTAGTTTTGCTGAATTTGAATGCACATGGGCATCAAGTGTTGCTCAAAATTCTCCTCCCCACTGTCACTGCTCCTCTCTTTCCCCAGCCTGGTTCAGCTGCTACTCCTCCTCTTACATGCCATGACACACAGCAGGGTCACTGTTGGAGAGCGAAAGCTGTGCTACAGCAGGATGGATTCCCAAAATGTGGCATAAATAGCTCCTGAGTCACCACTGCCAGCACGATAACACAGGCCCTCAGAGGGATTTAGAAAACTACTGCTTAAACCTAGTCCTGTGCTGGAAAACTGGCAGGAGGGGGAAATGCTGCATCTGTTCAGCCCACACTTTCTTTCAGCTGTATTATGCTGTGACCTTGATTGTCACACCTGTCTGCAGCTCCCTGGGTATCTCAGCACTCAGGTGACAATTTTCGGCCATTCACCTATTGGGAGGGTGCATGGCTGATAGGATGCCTGCACTTCTGCTCATCCTCTTCAGTAAATTGCCACTTTGGGAGCGTGAAGCTAGGACAGGCTTACCAGGTCACAAAGTCCCAGCCTCTGCAGGCACAGCCAGCTGTACCTTATCATCTTTTTCAGAGGTGTAATTCATTCTACTTTAGCCTAGTGTGTTTGACCGGGGGTATCCTCCCTGTGCTTTGTAGGTCAAGCTGCTCAAAGTCTTTCTGTTCTGCTGATTAAAACCTTTTTTTCTAACTCTAAGTCTAGATTTATTCATGCTTGGCTTATATCTGTTCCTTCTCATGCCAACACCATCCTTTAGCTTAAATAGCTCTTCTCCCTCCCGGGTGTTTATCTTCCAGTGTGTTCACAGAGCAATCATATTCCCTCTCAGCCTTCATTTTGCTGGACTCAACAAGCCAAAGTCTCCTGGTTTCCTCCTGTATGATAGACTCTCCATTGCCCTAAACATCCCAGCAGCCCTTCTCAGCACCTGCTCCAGTCTGAATTCCTCTTTTGTGACCAGAATTTGTACCCAGTTTTTCAGATGAGGAGTCCCCAGTGCCTTGTACAGAAATGTTCCTGTCTCACTGTCTCTACCATCAGCTCTTTTAATGAAAGCAAAAAGAATTGCAACAAGTAAATATGAGCATCAGTGCAAAACTGCTCATGTGCTGTAAGAATCCTCATCTCTCAATCCATGTGATATGCATGGTAAATGAAACCCAAGGGAATTTATAAAAAAAATGCTGGCCTAAAGAGACAGCTATCTGCATGGGCTCTCACTAGCAGATACACAGCTGGTGTCACATAGGCTTTCTTTCTGTTAAAATGACTATTTAAGAGAATAGGTTCCTGTTTGTGTAGGAAAAAAACAAACACCAACCAACCAACCAAAAACCAACAGAAATCAAACCCAAAATTACAGTGATTTTTATGCCGGTACTCTCAAGGGGTGGATGTAACTGTATCAGAATAAGAGAATTTATACTGGTATGATTTATTGCTCTTCCCATCTTCTGGGGATCAGTATACCTGCATAAACAACTTCAGTTCACATCCATTCCAGTAGAGGAACCCTCTCTAAAAATATCAATATGAGCTGCTATGAACAAAATTAACTCTATTCCAGCCACATCCCAGCACAGTTTAAAACTTCAAAATACAGAAAAGCCTCAGGGTGAGGCCTACCATCACAGTGCCACTTTTCTTGTATCCCACCCTACCTAGGAAATACCCTTCCATTTCTTTACAGCATAGTCAGGTAATCCTTGGACATGTTTGTGCCCATTCCAGGGCACATATCTAGAATGACTGTCTCCAGTCACAGGTCTCCTGCCAGAGGAGACTCACTTCCCATATGTGTGCAGAGCGGGGGACGAACTGTTCTCTGGCTGATGCTTGCAGAAATGCCAAATGCTCTGACAGCTTGCATCAGGGTCTTGCACTGAGATCAGCTGGGAGGTTGAGATTGTTGAAGAAACAGACACTGAGCTCCCTCTTTCCCTTTCGGGTTAGCTGAGGACTTGTCAATGTCCTTTTTCGGTCCAGGCAGAATCCATGCTCGTCAGTTATTGATCACTTGGTCTTAGTGAAATGTCCCACCAGGAGTATATGCCTCACTCTGCTGTCCATGGCTTCCCATAGCATCCCAGGACTCCTGTACCATCAAAACAGGAAACCAAGGAATAGAGCAGATGATGCAGAATGGCAATGGGGAACATTGCCAGATGATTTGCCTTTTTGTTGCGCTGCATTTACTCTAAGGATCCTGTGCTTTTGCCTTCACTAAGACACAGGTTGATATTTAAAAATGTGTGGTCATTTAGAACAGAAACTCATCAAAATACAATGAGAATTAGTCACTTATATGAACTGGCTATTGGCTCTCATGCCAAATTTGTAAAAGAAGTGTAAACCAGACAGCCACTGACAAGTCTCTGCACCATTATAACTTTTTTTCCAGTTGGGGGATACACCAAAAATGAGAACAGGACCACTAATAAGGCACCCGTACAGACTATCAGTGCCTTTATTTTTCTTCACAAACTTCAGTACTGGAAATCACCTGTTTCTTCTACCTGCACCCTCAGTGCCTTGCAGGTAACTTCTGTGAACTCCAGAAAAGCTAATCCAAATTTTTCCCTTGAATTTCTTCTAATAAAAAAAAAAATAGTAAGAAGAAAAGTGTGTTTCAGAGATGTGATCTCCTTCTCTGACAGGAGGGGAAGGGAGGGTTTTGCTGGGAAGTCCACGTGACTCTGTATCTGGTAATTATCCAGCCACAGAGGGAAACTGAAACGTTCTGTGCTGTCGCAGAGAATGACAGCACCTGGAGCTCCAGCACCCAGATAAAAAGCAGAGAGACAATCGGGCAGATGGAGAAAGGCAATGCTACATCATGGGCTGGCAAACGGGGGGAGAGAAAGAGAGGGGGAGAAGCAAATGCTAGCGAGAAACATTAAGGCAGCCGGCACAGCTACTGGAGAATGAGATAATGCCACAGATTAGTAATGCACAGGGCACCTCTGAAAGAGGGGGAAATGGAGAAAGAAAGAGTGTGAGGGCAGGTCAGGAGAGAGCAGGTGCAGAAAAGGGATAGTGCAAACACAAGAGGGAATGGGAAAGTGATGACAGACAGAGCTTCAAAGCATTTTGTGTGGTCTGGTGTACCTTCCTCCCACACCAGTCACAGGCTAAAAATGCACGAGGTATCACCACAGGCTGTCACAAAGCAAGGGGGAGATTTGAAAACCAGCGTCCCACAGCTGAAGTGAGATGTGGCACTGCGAATAGTACTTTCCAGCTTGTGGATTCCAGTGGTTTGCTCAGGGAAGAGGACTACAAAGCTTAAGACTGAAATAATAAAAACTGGAGCTTTGGGAATCACTCTTTGCATTTTGTATGGCAGACAGGTGAGAGGGAGGTTCCCCAACTCAACCTTTCACAGTAGCACACACAGAGGCACGTGTAAGCTTGCAAAACAGTCCACATGACTGATGCCATGGTGCCATGGCCCAGTTCCAAAACGCAAGGCGCTGTAGGTGCCATCCCCCACAGCAACGTGACAGCATCAGCACGTGCTCTCAGAGCTGTCAGAAACAAGGGACATGCCCACAGGATTGGCAGCATCCTTCAGTGGGTCAGGAAGAGCTGCCTGCCAGGTGGCACAAAGCTATGCACCACCTCTAGGAAGGTCCGTGATGTGGGAAAGCACAGCCAAACAGACAATCAGATTAGGGCTTATTTCTCAGGGACAAATGTTGGCCACTAACCTCAGTACCTATGGGGGTAGTGTCTGAGACAGACCTGCAGTGGTCCCACCTCTATGCAGAGGGAAGAGGAACTAAGTGCCCATCTGGGCATTCACATTCACACCTGAATGTTTGGGGAAGGAAAAGGAAACAGTATCACAAGGTCTGAGCATTGGGCCACATGGCCCAGTGACCATACTCCCATGATTAGTGACAGACGTTTCAAAGGAAGATGGAACACCTCCTAAAATGACAATGTAAATCACCTTCTACATAATTTCATGACCCTTTCCAGCCATAAAAACCTATAAATCTAGCCCCAAGAAAATCATAGAATGGCTTGGCTTGGAAGGGATGTTAAAGATCATCTGGTTCCACCATCCTGCCATGGACAGGGACCTTTCATCAGACCAGGTTGTTCAAAGCCCCATCCAGCCTGGTTTTGAACACTGCCAGGGATGTGGGATCCATAGGTTCTCTAGGTAACCTGTTCTAGTATCTCGCTACTCTCAAAGTAATGAATTTCTTCCTAATATTTAATCTAAATCCACCCTCTGTGTAAATTGGCTTCCTCTCCGAGTGACAGCTTGCAATCCACCTTGTAAGTTTGTACGCTGGCTTTCTTATCCCCAGGCATTTCTCAACCCCCTGCCCTTTTTTTCTTTTTTTAAACTCATTAACATCTTCATCTTGGTGAAACTTTCTGGCTGAGTATTTCATCAGTTAACCATTAATTGGTATAAGGCTGTGAAAGAATATCAGATATAAATGTTACATGAAACTGGCAAGTGTCTCCTGTGTTTTGTACCATATGAAATCGTTCCTTCCAGGGCCTGAGGAGCGTGCTACATGAGACATGGGAATTTGCTTTACATTTTGTGGACTCTAATGTTCATTTCATCTCACACTGCTTCTTCAAGCGGGAATATCGCATCTGAAGCATTAGCTCTTGTCTTGGGGAGGTGGGAGAGAAGGATCTGCACCAAGGAGAAATCAGTATTGAAATGTTTTGGAGGCGGATCAGTGTGGGAATGGGAGTGATAGCAGGGGAAATGCCTTAAGTTTTCCTTCTCTTCTGAGGCCATGAGAGTATCAGAGGTGTTCCAAACAAGTTACCATCCACAGACTGTACAGGCTGGTATTTTGAGATGAATGAGAAAAGGGGTCCATCCTGCCTGCTCACTCCCAGCTGTTGCATTTCAGTGAAGGACACCTTCTTGATGTGCAAACACTCTAGTTATTATTTACAGCTGACCTTTTCCTTCTTCAGCTCCCACTGCTGCGGCACCACTGGTGGAGTCAGGGCTGGTAGAGATTGTGGAGACAATGTGTAGCAAAACATGTTAGCTTCCCTGCCTGTGCCAGGGCTGTCATTAGTGCCACTGTGGATTGAGCTACACCCGTGCAAGCAACAGTGGGAAATATGAAGAAAAAAGACTAATGTAGACAAAGCCTTTGAGGAGCTTAACCCCTCTTCCCCTTTTCCATCTCTCTCCCACTTGAAAGCAGAGAACAGCTTCTGAGCAAGACACATGCTCTCATTTCCATATCTAAAGCCAGTCCTGAAATACCATCATGAAATAATGCTCTCAGGGAGGAGACCATGAAGCAGACTCCCTTTGAGAGACTCTGCTGCTTCTTTTTTTAATTCCATCCAAAAACAACTGCCACCAAATACCAAATGCACCTGGACTGGAACAGTCAATCCAAGGCACCTTGTTACCAGAATGATATGGGGAAATTGGAGGGAATTCAGAGGCAAGCAACAACAAAATTCATCAAGGGCTGGAAAGGGATCAGCATCTAAGGGAAGCTTAAAAACATTAAATATGTATAACTTGACTAAGAGAAGACTTAAAAGGGACATGTTGACAAGCCATACCTCTTTGAAAGCTGAAAGTACCAAGGGAAGAGAGGAATTATTTAGCAAGATGCATAGGGGTCTAGAAAGGAGTAACAGGTCAGAAAAAGAGGAGAAATAAGTCTGTTCTAAACTTAAAGAAAAACTTCTTGTCATCCACAAGTGCTAGTCTTGTAAAAAGTCTCCCAGGAAAAAGCAAGGGAGCTCCTATCTTTCAGAGGTTTGAAACAAAGTTGGCCTGAGGACCAGAGGACCAGTTTAAGCTACATGGGGACCAGACTCACAGGGGCTACAGGGAGAACAAACTATAGTGACCTGGTCTTAGTACCTTTACCACCACCTCACAGAGATCAGCAACATGTAAGGAAAGACAACCCCTTCACAAGTTTCTTGCAGATGAAGTGATGTTTTTTAGCTGTTTTCTCTTCAAATAAAGCTAAATATTTCTTGTCAAGACCTCAGCACTCTACATACTGTACTAGAGTTAACTGGCATAGGTTTGGAATTGTTCTCATGAACAGGATCTTCTAGAAGTCATGCACGGACAGGTTAAAAACTACTGATACAAAGACTAACAACATTGTTATTTCTAGAAGACATTGGCATATGGTTGTATTCCCAAATGTGCTCTGAGTGAATTTGCCCAGCACTTAAAAGTCACAAGTGAGACTTGACTTTTTAAAGTGTTTAGCACTGAAATTAAAACCAGATTTGTCAAAGCACTTTTGGGCCTACCAGCTCCCAAACTAACACAAAAGAACCAAATTTTCAAAACAGCATTTGGCACAGTGAGCTTCTTCACCAATATAACCACTTTTATTGCTGCCTAAAGAGACATACTTTTGAAAATCTGTCCCATCGGTGTTTTACAATCATATAATAAAGTGCTGCAAACTTCAGACTCCTTTGCTGTATTCATCCTGTGCTGAAGAATCCTTTATGTGGGAACCATAGCAAAGATGTAACGGCAAGGCAATGCTCAGCTCCTCTTTCTGTCCTTTATTTGCAGATTTGCTAAATTTTGCCTTTCCCTAATGCCTCACTTTTGTCCACCATCAGGTCTTGTGAAAGAAGGCATTTGAAAGACGTGCAGGGAAGGTAGAAAAGATGCTGTGAGGGAAAACTCCCAAGAGCTTTGATCTGAGTTTACCTTTATCTCCATACCACAATATGCCTTGCAGAGGAGGACATGTTTATAAATAAATAAATAGAGGAGAGGGGGCAGAGTGGAAAAAAAGAAATGTCAAGATATATTTGATGGAGTTTCTGCTGCTGACATGAAAGCCAGGAGCTGCTTGAAAACCTCATGGTCAGAAACAGAATGGGAGGAAGGTACAACTCGTTGAGAAAGGGGGCAGGAATAATTCCCACAGCTAGATCTTCTTGCCATCCTACTAATCATACTAATATCTTGCACAGTTTTTCCTCTGAGACCCTTGGAGGACTTGTTCTTGCAAGGCATCTCAGCACATGCTGAACAACAAGCAGTGCGGAACTAAATCTTGCCTTTGTGAAGAAGAAGTGCTCCAATGCCTGTTTTACACATACAGAAAGACACTGGAGAAGGAAAGAAAGAGGTTGTGCAGAGTCATACAGTGAAACTATTTTATTGTCAGAAACAAAGCCAGAGAGACCCGACCTATCTGATACAAAACTTGGTTTGGTGTGTACTGGTTGTATGAGTATAGCGAGAGAGAGGTAGTGATAACTGCAAAATAGCCTGCACAAACCCATGTGCCTCCTCCAGTCAGATCCAGTTTAGCACTACTGCAAGAGGCCATGCCTTTCTCTCTAATTGAGATCTGCCCAAGCATATGTAACCACAGCAGAAAGGATTGGCTGAAGCACAAGCTCCTCTTCCCCACGGTTTGAAGGCAACCACCTTGGGTCATTTGGATCTGTGCTCTGGAGCCTGAATCCCAGCCTGGCTACCAAGTGCAGTGCAGCCATAACCACAGGGACTGCTCTGAGGGTGTCTGCACCTGCAGTCTTCTGGCACTGGCAAAAGAAGTTGCACAAATCAGCTGGAATGCAGAATATAAACCCTTTTCATTTCTTAGCAAAGACAACGCTGCTTAATCCTACTGGATGCATTTACCCAGGGATATCTTATCTGGATCCACTGACATCCCTGCCTCTTCTCCCAAGAGCCTGCTGCAAAACGAAACTTCTCCCCTGTGCACAGCTTATCCACAGTATAGATAAACCATTTCCCCATGGAGCTCCCTTCTGTACAGATGTCTTACTGGTAGTTTCGTTTCTTATGCAGCTGGGTCTAAGGCTGCACACTTGGGCTTTGCCTGGTCTGAGACTGGATTCCTATTTCTGTTCTTCTGACAGGTCACTTGCTCTAAATAATTTCCAGAAACCCAGTACCATACGGAGAGATGCCAAACTGCGACTTCAGCTGGCATAAATCAAGGGCCAACAAGGCACCACTGAAGTAAATGGGGAAGCCTAGATTTACACTAGATGAGGATCAGCCCTGCTTCCTTGCACCAGACTCTAAATGAATTCATTAAATACAGCACTTCAGTCTGCTCAGCTAAAAGAAGCTCCAGCTGGCAGGAGGTTTCACATCCAGGGAATGTTTTAAAGATGAGGATTTGTAGCCTGCCCTGAGTTTACACTTGGCTAGAGGTAGGCTCTCATAGGCCGTGCAAAGGGGATGACATCATGCCCACCTGATGGGTGTCTGTGCACAGGATGACACTTACATGGGACCTCACAACCTTGGGGGGACAACCCAGGCTGAAATCCTGTCATGAAAGTGCTCAATTCAAAGTGCTACAGGATAGCAGAAGAGAGGTCCTGCTGTACCTCCACCAGACTGAAGGAATTATTTTTGTTTTTTAGGTCTTTTAAATTTTCACTGGTGGAGGGAGGTCTGCACTGAATTTGAATCTGCACTAGGGCAAGCACCAGCACCAGGGGCAGTAAGAACAGTTCGGGATTTTTGAGACAGGAGTAGAATGTTAGTTAATATTGACATAAAACCCTAAATAAAAGGAGTTAAAGTTATTCTTAGCTTCCAAAAAAATAGGATGTGCTGTGATCATCTGGCCTGCTCTCATGTATTGTACAGATCTTGTGATTCCTGCAGTTTAATCTCTTATTCACTCACTAAAACAGATGGTGTTGCAGGCTCTTTGCAGACTCTGACAAATATGACTGCATTTGGAATGCTGTTCGTATATCCACACTTGCTGTACAACCCTCTGGACAAGATACACTGGCTTGAGACGTAAGTTCACATCCAAAGCACAATCTGCAACAGAGAATAGATGCAATTCTCTTTCAGCATTGCTGATGAGGGCTCTAATATGCACAGTTGCAAACCAAATATCTTCTTATGGGTGCATATAAAGGTCAAAACAATAGAATCCTGCAAAATCTTTGTCCTGAGATCCCAGTCAAGTCCTCTTTCTTTGGCCAGGACCAGGGCGCACACTGTTTTTCCTCAAGGAACAGCTCTGCCTCCAAACAACGATACCTCCAATAAGACAGAAAAAAAGAGAACCCGAATTCAAACGAAGCTGCCACCAACCCCTCTCTGACTTTACACTTACTGTTTCTGCCTTAGGCTGAGAAAAGAGTGTTGGTCCTTAACAGCCACCAAGAGTCAGTGAGAGCATGCAAAAATATTTGTTTATGCTAGACTATTACAGGTCTTCTCTCTACCTTGTGTGTGTGTATGTGTGTGATCAGCCAACACTCGGAAAGACAGGTGAGGTTAACCGAGCTACATGCAGTGCTCCCACTAGAGCAGTATAAAATGGTGATAAACCACAACTGGAACCACTCCACAGTAAGTATGTGGCCAGAGGTGAAGCATGAGGTTACAGTAGCAGCTCCACTCCCCTATTCCCTGTGCCTGATGGATCCTTGGTAATAAACCACCCTTCTGCCTTTCCTGTCTTAAACCAAAACTGCTGGGATTCAGGGGAGATAAAGATTTCAACCACCTTTCAGAAGAGCCTTCACAAGAAAGTCCCTGTTGGCATAAAAGCAGACATGTAATGGGCTTTCTCTGTCCCTGAAAGTAGTTTAGCACCGCAGGAAAGTGCAGCCCTTTTAGCTCTCTTCTTTATTTAAATGGAGTCGTTAAAATAAACTGATTTCCCAGCCAATTAATTGTCAAATATCTGTAACAGCTTTCAAGCCCTGCCATTACTCCATCTCAGAGGCCCCCACAGGCGATGCTGAGCTACACTCTCCTTACCTGAATAACCACTGCTCCTGCAAGTTCGCTCCCTTTCCCTGAGCTGACAGCAGAGAAACAGCACAGGGGCCAGCAAAACCCTGGAGGAGAGCTGCAAACACCTGTCCCCCTCTCCTCTTCAACAGCAACTCCAGCTATGCATGTGCTGTGAGACAGGAAGCTTTACCACATCCTTGACCAAGACTCTCTTACCAGCTCTCTGCCATCCCCACACAGACCCCAGCCCCACTGCAGGAGCAGATACCCCCTGTCAGGACATCTGATGTTGCCAGTGGGATCGGCTGGTCCCTGGCAGCAGATGCTGCCAGCTGAGCTGAACCACAGATGCCAAGTACCATGAGCTCAGCCCAGTGTGGGGCATAAGCTTCAGTTCAAAGCATGTGCCAGGAACCAGCTGCTTGCCCAGATGTGGACAGGGACAGCTCCTGCCATAGACATGTTAACTACTGAAAAACCAGTCTTTACCTCTCAGGTAACCAAAAGGTTGTACTTACCATAGGTACATTAGCAGTGCCCCTACCATCTATTTTATAAGCAATAAACTGCACTCATATGTGGTTTCAATTAGGAGATTTCAAATGAGATTGAAGATAATGCATCCCATAATTACTCACCCTTCTCCTTTCTAGAAACTCAAGCAGAATCATTTCCAGGCCAAAATGCGGTATCTCTTGATTGATGACACTAATAAAATGGCTTTATTGTGATATAAATAGCCTTAAAAACGTCCTGGAGAGTCAATATCAGTGCTTGATGGCCTTATGCAAGCAAGGTCCTTATCTTATGGTGTGTTAACCTTAATGAGTTATGTTTCTGAGAAGCCTGACGTTGGATTTGGGCACTCATTTGGGGAACTACAGAAGGGTAGCTCCCAAATTAGACATGCAAAGTGGGAACTGTTTAAACACCTTTCCTCTTCCTTGCGCTCCCTATTAATAATCTCTTCGCTTCCTAGCTTTCCTGGTGCCAGTTCAAACACAAACACCGGCTGAGCCCAGCAGGAGCCATGGGAACACTGTGCTCCAGCGCCTCTTTGCTGGAAGGTTACCAGCCACTGCTACAGTAATTGGAAAACCTGAAATTTCTTCCAAATTGTGCGTGCTTCCAGATTCTCACAGCCCCTGTGGAGGCGTGCAGCCATTTCCTGAACAAAGGGCCTGCACTGACTTGCTCTGAAGCAGGTCTGTGGCCCCCATTGTGGCAGATGATATGTTTTCATTACCCCTTGTCAGGAGAGGCCACACAGCCATCCCCACCATGCAGCTGGAATGAAGCATTCAGGGCTTCGGGCTGCACTGGAAGCTTGGAGGTTGTAGAAAATCGACGTAATTTTTGAAATTAGTGCCCCCCATGCAATAGCCCACTCCAGAAGGCCAAATAGAGAGCCTGCCTCAGGGGATGAGAGAGAAGACCCCTGGGCATTCACAAGAGAAATGCCCAGAGTGTTCCTCTCTTTTCTGAACAGCGGCAAACCTCACTCTTCGTAAAGAAAAACACTGGTTGCCAGGCTTTATTTGAAAGTGGGATCCCCAGAAAACATGCCGTCAGTTCTACTGGGATTGTAATCTTCTGCATGCAGCAATATGAGACACCGCTGACCGTGCTTTCCAGTAGTGCTACCCTGGCTCAGATCCCGCAGCACACTGGGTGCTAAAGAGCTTTGCTGGGAGTGACAGAAGCATATACGCCTGTCAAAAAATGCTGATATCACAGCAACTGTGACAGTGATGTGATCAGGACCTGACAGACAGTCAAAAAGAAGAGGGAAGGATGCACGAGAAAGGGCGACCGAGAAACTTTAAGGGAGAACAGTAAGAGTCTGTGCGTGAGTGGATGTGAGTAAGTGACACTTGATGTTTGTCTGTGCATGGAAGATGGGATGAGGACTCTGGGGCCATGTTCTCCCCTCCCCCTGAGTAGTGCTTCATGTCTCTGAAGGGCAAAGGGACTATAAAATTTCGCAGCCCTGTCTTGCTCCCGTCTCTCCCCATCACTGTCATAGTTATATCCAGTCCTATATTTGAGAGCAATTTTCCCTTCAGTAATAAAGCCTTCGTGAATGTGTGGGTGGCCGTGCATGTGTGCCTATGCCTGTGAGAGTGCACATGTGCCGGGGTCTGCTGAGATGAGGTGGTGGTTTTGTGTACATGATAGAGCAGGAGTGAGGATGAGACTATCAAGCATGTGCGAGGATGAGAGTGAAACTGTGCTTTGCAGAGAACCAGACAGCAAGAGTGAAAATGAGAAGATGCTCGTATTAGATGGTGTGCGTGTCAGAAGGAAAGAAACAGAAAGGTCTTATTCGCAGCCTTCCTGCATGTGTTTGATGGGTATCACAAGTTTTAACCAAGAAAAATATGTATGTATTCAAATCAAACACAAAACACCCCTTTTGCCTGGAGCGCTCCTGCCTTGCTTGTTTGTTCTGTTGCAAGCTGCTTGTTAGAGGAACACAGGAAACAAGAAGATGGAAAAAAAACCCAGGCTGACATATTTAAACACAGCCAGCTACCAAAGCAGTAACAAACAGCGAGGAGAAAAGCAGGTGGGATAGTTGGAGAGCTCCTGTTATGATGTTAGAATGAGAGATGCCTGTGAGAGTTTCTGAAGACCATCCGTCAAGTGGATTATGATCACTTTTACTGTTCACACACGGAGTTGATTCTGGAGCCATCTACAAGGAAACACACTGAAAAGCCTATTTCTTACAGCCATTTTGCAGTAAAGAGTCAAAAGACAATGCAAGGAGAGCTGGGACTCTTGCTCAATCCCTTGCAAAGCTCTCTACTCTGAGCCTAGACAGCCCCTCTTGTCAAAACTGGAATCGAGGGACTTGAGCTGGATTTATCAACAGGAGAAAAAACAGTAACAACAGATTTAGTCCCAAATCTCCTGGGGCTAAAGGCCTTTCTAGGACTGCAGGTCAGATAAACATGGGTACAGAGATGGGGATGGCTTTGAAATTATTTTTCCCTATTCTGTTACACTTTGTTCTTGCTGGTAAATTTAAACACCTTTACAAGTTTATGGCTCTTCAATGCTATTGTAATCCTCGGGCCTACTCTGCCCACAGAGGAAATCCACCAATACCCACATCCAGTCAGACTTGCTAAGTAGCTTAAGATGCCACAGGCAGCGCATGGGAAGACAGGGGCATGCCAAGAACCGACTGTAGGAGTGGCAAAGCCACCAGACCAAAGACATGGTCTTGAGGAGATCCAGGGAAAGGGTCAGAAGTGCAGATGAGGCTCTATCTCAAGGCAGTTCACCCAAGCTTCACCTGGAGCACTGCAGATCACGGGAAGATTCCTCCCAAATAAGGGCAGCAGTAGGCTTTGTGTCCATCCCTCCCCCTCTTAAGATCAGAGTGAACAGCTCTGATTTATAGCTGTAAAACAGAGCTCTCATGACACCAAGGGAAGGGAACTACTATCTTCATGCTGGGGCTACAGAGCTGGTGTAGAAAAAGGAAAAAGTGCAATACAGAGGGCTTGAGCTTGGGTGTGGCCTTTCACAATCACCCCTCCAGCATCCGACCAAATGAACACTTTTCTTTGGCTATGGAGACTAAAGCAACCCAGGTCATGTTGGCTCCTGCTTTGGGCAGGCAGTGTGCTTTGCAGAGTGGGTCCCTTCTGATGGGGGTCCCTGGGGTGCTACTGCATTCTCAATAACAATAGTTATTGTTCAAAAAATTACCTAGGAATTCAACAAATCCTTCTGCAGCGTTTGACACTCTGACCTCAGGAGGCAGTGTGCATTTCACAGACCATCTACCTGCTGTGTGAAAAAGTGTCTCCTTTCATGTGATCTAAATTAAGCCACCATTAGCATCTCCAAGTGACCTCTTGTTCTAGTATTACAGGAGGACAGAAAAAGGAGGGACTGATCAGTTTTCACCACACTCTTCATTAGTGTAAATAACTCAATTATAAGCCTTTAGTGTGTCTCTTCGGGGAGGCTGTGGATGGCTGATGCTTGCCATCTCCCATTGGAGTGGGCCAGGAGTGAGCAGAGGCAGTGCATGCTCAGGGACAGTAGAGGGCATGGTGGCAAGACAGAAGATGGGAGAGCTACTGGAGAGGAGAAATGGCATTTTTGTGAGCTTGCTAAAATGAAAAAGAAAACCCTGTTCAGTCCAACTGACTGCCTTCTTGTAGGTAAATCTCGCAAGATTACTAACCATGCTTCATGGTCCTCTGGTAATTCTACATGCTGTCATAAAGAAGGGTGTAGCCTGTGTTCAAGATAATGTCATTTTTTATAACATATTCCCTATTGTCTTCCTGTCCCTTAAAGGCAACCAAGCATCTTCCACGCTTTTGGAATTGACGCAACCCACTGAAGAAGCTTTTATCGAGTTACTCACCATGACTCCCAATCTCTTCCCTCCAAGGAGCCTGGGAGCTGAGCGCTCATCACGGTACAGATGAAGTGGAGACTATTTTTGCAGTCTGAATTACCATACGCTCATCCACGTTATAGCTCATCCGTCATCCTGCTGCCCTGTCCCCATGGTGCCTTTAAATCCTGCTGACTCATGGATGTGGCAGCCCGCGCCTGCCTTTGGCTGGCAAGATGGTGAGGGATGCTGGGGCAGGGGGAGGACCCAGCTCCAGGGGGGAGATGCTGGGGCAGCCAGGCCAAGCCCTGGGAGCAGATCCCACTGGCCCTCCATGGCCCATGCAGCAAGCCTGCAGAGGATTAGACGGGGTGGGCCTGCTCTTAATATTTCCTATGGCTTTTGACAACCCTGCTGCATTTCTCACCAGTCAAACAAGGAGTTGTCACCAAAGTACCAACACACCAGCCATGTAACACAGGGCAGACTAAACACCTCCATAGTGTGTGCTGACTCCCATTATTAACTCCTCTCCATGCAAAACAGCAACTATTCTTTGCTAATTAGCAATCCACTGCGTTTTAAACTGGGAAAGGACCTTGACCCTTTGCCTATGGCTATTTATTTCCCTTCATAATTATGTGTGAAAGGCCTTATCAAAGGCTTTATGAAAATCAAAGTACATTATGTCTGCTGGGTATCACCTTTATCTTATTTTATTAAACTTTTAAAAAGCCCCCAAAAAACAACAAAACCCACTTGCAGCACAAAAAAGGCACAATTTTCTTTTCCAGAAGCCATACTGGATTGACCCTGTCATGTTATACTTACCCGAACATTGTACTAGTCTGTCTTTAATTAGCTTCACAATCAGTTTGGCTGGAACTGAAAGAGAGCTCATAGATCTGTAATTCCCAGGATGTCTTTCGATTATTAAAAAAATAATAATAGCACTTAGCATGCCTGGAGCGCTCCCTCTCTGAGGATCTCAAAGCACTCCCCACCAGGGTGAAGGCAGAGTGGGCTGGAAACAGCCCTTCAGCACCTTCACCTTGCAAGCAGGGAAGGAGAAGGGAGAGCAATTGCCCATGAAGTCCATGTCACAGCTGGATATGGAGCTGCCATCCTGCTCTTGACCCTCTCAACTGTTATCCCTCTTCTAAAATCACTTGCTGATCCTTGGGGGTGAGGAAGGGGCAGTGCATCCCCATCTGCATCATCTTGCCTAAACACAGAGAGATTTCAGCATTTTTTCCCCCAAATCTGACCCTGCAATATTAGCAGCTCTGCATTCGTTAGAGAGATGCTGTTTATAAGGATCCGTCAGACACTGCTGTCAGTACATTTCATGCATTATTTACTTCAGAGCCCTGAGACTAATGCTACCCCAGTCCCAGTGATTTACTGCATTTGAGTTTCTCAAGCTGATCCATAACTTTGGGTAATAATAACAATAACAAAATACTTCGTATGCATATATCATACCAGTCAGCAAAAACCCACACAGAGATGAGCATATGATGCCAGAAAAGCTGCTGCTCCAAGGTACCAGAGCATCAGACCTTTGCAGCTACAGCTGCCTCCTCGCACAGATGCATCTTCCACACCAGTTTTAGAATACTTTGCTTTATGTCCAGCACATGTAGACCCTTCAAAGTGAAAGTTTATATCCAGGGGGTTTCCCCCTTGCCAGGAAAAGTTCAGCAAGCCCTGCAGCACATCCCTTGGCAAGGACAGACCTGCTAGTGCAGAGGAACCTCATGAACCTGTCCCAGCCCACAGATGGGGATGCCTCTGCCTTGGTGAATTAAAAATCCCAGAGTGCCTGGGATGAGGACTCTGCAAGCAGCTCGGTGCAAGCCGGAGACTCAGCATCTTGGCTTTGGCTCAGATCTTTAATTGCATCCCCACCTGTGGCTCCCCACATCCTGCTCCTGGCGTTGCATAGCCACAGCGCCCTTGCCATTCCGCTCACTCCTTCTCATTTACACCTTGCCTACTGTTTCATCTGACCCCCACCAGTTTGACCATTCATTAAAAGGTGCTTGAGAAACCCTAATAAAAGTCCACGCTCTGCTGTGTGACTGCGGATCCTTCCTGTCCCCTTTCAACACTGTCCTCCTACGTCCTCCTTGCACACCAAGGCAGTGATGACCTCCAAGGCAAGTCCAGTGCTTTTAAGGATTGTTTTTCTTGTTTGCTTTAATTTATTTTGCCCTTCAGCCTCGTGTTTGCTCTCATCCTTCTCCTCAAGTTTTCCTGCTGCCCTGTTTGAAGCTCACCTATCGTGCACATGCTATGTGGGGGGCACACCTAAGAAGGTGCAAACCCTCCTGCCCTTGCCTACATGATGCAGACAAGTCCTTGATACTCCCACCTCTGCGACTTCCTACTACTGCCCATGGCACGCTACCCGCTCCCTGACATCTCTGCTGACATGGCTGAAGCCTCAAGAAAGGGAGTGCTGTGTCCCAGCAGGCTCTTAATATGCCACAAGCCCCATTATAATAATAATAATAATAAAACCCACTGAGAGATGTCTGCTCACCCAGGCAAGACTCTAGCACAGAGGCCAATTCCTGCCACTGTGCTTGACACAAAATCACTGAGATCAATGAAAACATCAACTAAGTGCTGCAAAGGACGCTCTTCTCCCTTGCCTTTCACATTTCATCCCTGAAAAAACAGTTTGTTTCTAGTAGCAGAAGTAACCCTTCCTGGTGGTTTGACAGCTTTGGCCAGATCTGAGCTGATGCAATATGCCCTCATGCTACCAGGGTAGGGGAGAGAGAGGGGGCTGCAGAGCTAAGTGGCTGCCTTTGAGAGGCACCAGCCCCAGGATGTGGCACCGAAGCAGAGGGCAGGCTTCCCCTGATGCTGTCCAGGGTGTGGACACCACAAAGCTGCGATGGCACAGACTGTAAGAGGCCACACAGGGACTGGAGAGACAGGAGATGCCATGCAGAACTGTGTGTGTGCACTGTGCCTCATCAGCGTATGTGCTCACAGCAGCCCAGCCACAACTGTTCTCTGCCATGAGGAGCATCCCAGGAGTCCCACCTGGAGAGTAAGTACTGCTGAACGCAGCCTTAAATCCTCTCTTCCCACACAGGCACCAAAATAAGCTGCTCAAAAAAGCCGTCATTTATGGTGTCAATAAATCGCCCCTCCAAATCATGCCCAGATGTGCACTTTGGGGCCCAGTCACCTTGCCTTTTTATTCTAGCCTGCAAAGTCTCTGCTCTCCTACAGCACTCCCTGCCTAATAAATCATGCCAAAATACATTAAAAGCACCCATTATTGTTACTAATTACTATTATTGCATTAGCAGATTTTACTACTTCCTTAATCTCTCTAACAGCTGAAACCCTGCGCTTACTGAGGAGGGGGCTAGTGGGTTGGGATCCTGTCTCCAGGGCAGCTCTCAGCCTTGTGACATGCCGTGCCCTAACACATGCAACCCCTCCCTCCATGGAGACGGGCTGATGGTGGCTGACAAGCCTCCATTCCAGACATCTCTCTGACACACATATTTGGGACTAGCATTTTCCAGGTGAAGGGAGGGAGAGAAAAATAAGTTACCCAGCTTATCTGCAGGCTAGATAATAACATAGCACAGTGAGTTGCGTAGCCCACAGCATGTTTATCATGTTGTCCTAATACTCAGCAAGCACAGTGCTACTCTCAGCATTGAAAATGTGTGAAATATCAACTCAACCAGGTCAAAGCATCCCTCAGTCTCATTTTTTTCCTGCCCTTTCTCAGCTGTGTCTATTTAATTTGTACCCTCTTCAACACAGAAGGATTCTATACTTTTTGGTCCCTCAGAGGCTGGATAGGACATCTGGCTTTCCACAATGTAAATCACAGTTAAAAAAGCATCATAAAATTCTCTGCTTCTTCTGCACAGTCAACCAGAAAGAAGGTTGTATTTGATCATCAGTAACCTGCATGATGGGACAGAAAACACCCTCAACAACTTCAAGAAAGAAACTAAATTCAGGAGAGCGGCTGACTCGCTGGAGAGCAGAGCTGCCATTCAAAGGCCCCTGAGGACCTGGAGAAATCTGATGACAGGAACTTCATGAAGTTCAACAAGGATAAGTGCAAAGACTTCCCCCTGCTGAAATGATCCCCATGCAACACTGAAGGATGAGGACTTGTTGTCTGAGGAGTAGCTCTGGAGAAGACCAGAGATTCCCAGTGAGCAAAAGTTGAAAATGAGTGTACCAGCATGCCCTTGCATCAAGGAGGGCTAAATGCATACCTGGCTGCAATGATGAGTGCAGCTAGCAGGCCAAAGTAAATTATTATTCCACTCTATTCAGCACTTCTCAGGCTGTATGTGGAGCAATTTTGGGCTCCCAGAATATTTGGTTGGACATAAAAGAAAAACATTTTCATAATGAGGGTGGATCAGCACTGGAATGGGTGCCAAGACAGGTTGAAGTATCATTGTCTTGGGAGATTTCCAAAATTTGAGTGAGCAAGCTAATCTAATGTTGAAGTTGGCCCCACTTTGAGCAGGGGCTTGGATGAGAGACCTCCAAAGCTCCTTTCTCACTGAAACTTCTCAGTGATTTCAAGGAGGATGCTGTAGTTCTTTCTTCTGTGTGCTATAGCTGTGTCTTGAAAGCTGCATTTGGAAGGGTAGATGGGAGATTTGCCCCACATCAGTCCCCAAGAGCCTCTTTTGGGGCTCAGAGCTCTGCCATCTGCCAGCACTATGTATGCAGGGGCCAATACACAGCACAAGCAGGGCTGGCTCTGTTCACCCTGCTGCCACACAGTCTCACCAAGAAAGCTGTTGTGAATGGGCTGGAAACTTCCAGGCACACATCTGTTTATGAAACCAGAGGATTTCTGTGCATCTCTGAAAGTATATGTTGTTCCCCAAATATGGAGGGATACCCTTTTAAAAGGCAGAGAATTTTCCTAGAAAGAAACTGGGATGGACATATAGAAATGGTGTACCAATATTGAAGAGAGGCCTTTGTCACAGTTGTTCCATTTAGCACAGAGAAGGAGCTACTTCTGAGTTAGATCACAACAGTCACGTAACACATTTCAGTTCAGAATGTGAGATCCTAAAGCCACCAGAAGAGAGAGAGGAGGTCTCCCCACCAGGAAGACCCTGAAGACACCAGAATGGGATGGACAAGTAGGTCAGGCTGCAATCAGCCACTCTGAATTTAGATTTGACTTCTGGGATAACAATCTGGAACTCAAACTCAGAGAGATATTTAATAGCTGAGACAGATGAAAATGTTGATTTAATATCTCCTTCAAAACACAGCTGTCCGTTATTTCTTCCTTTGAGTCATTACTCTCCTTTTATTCCACTTCTCTTCCATTCGCAAACCTGAGCTCCTCCTCTCTCCTCAATTTCCTCTGTACTATCCTCTCTTTCAGCTGATTTTCGCAAGTCACTTTCTTATTGCTTCATCCTTTCCAAACTTTTTGGCATGACTCTCATATCTCAGTAACACCTGCAAATGACCATGAAGCTGCTTGCAGAGAGATTAGGAGGACCACTTGACAGGAGCAGGGCCAGCAGTTCCTCCTGGCTGCAGAGGGACATGTGGCTGGACTCTCTAATGTGATGAATAACATATGAAGTGTGGAGTGATGGCCATATGTTGTAGTAATTCCTACATACACAATGTCCTCTGCAGAGCAAACAGCCATGATGGAGGGCACTGACAGAAGTGCAGGCTCATGAAGGGCTTGCACTTGGGGATCTACCCTTCAGAGAAAGAAGGTAGAGAAGGAGGAAGAGTAAAACTGGGTCTTGGAAGTGACTTAAAATCATCTATGGTTAGGACAGACTGTAGCCATATATGTTTAGTTAAAAAAAAAAAAAAAAAGACTAACTTCCCTAACTGATAGGGGCAGATAGGGAAAACCGGGTGATCCTTCAATATCCCTGAACAACTGCATAACATGACATTTCAAGGGCTCTTGAAAGCTCCTAGGCCCATGCCCACATTTTGGCACAAGTGCTGTGAGTGACAATTACCTTTGCCGCTATTGGCTTGCGAACAACTGGCAAGGACCCAAAATTCTCCTGAGTCACCTTCTCCGGCAATTCAACAAGCCAAGGACCAGAATAAGCACTTGATGTAGCTGGGATTTCTCTGATGACAGCAGGCAAGGAGAGGAAAATAGAGATTCTAAGCAGATTTCATGGGCTGGACCAACTCCAGTTCTGCTTGGAAGTGAAGGGTATTAGGGTACATTTTCTGTGCTGCACAAAAGAGAAGAGTCAGCACTTCCATCCAGATGCTCAGACCCATGGGCCAGGCAGAAAGAAGACAGCTGCTCTGCTTCATACTTGGGATTGCACAGAGAAGGAAAAGCATAAAAAAATCCCTTGCTGAAGAACAGGGAAGGAAGGAGAGGAAGATGTGTCATATGAAAGAGAAAAGTAGAAACTGAGTGACTAATGGCACCATAGCTTAGTTGTCGCATGTTCGAGTCTTAAATTGCCCACAGTGGGAGGAAAATCACTTTAACATCTCAATATGGCACATAAAACTACTGTTTAAAGAAAGAAACCCAACTGAATATTGTGATGGGAATTTGATTGTTTCAAAGCTGACTGTACCAAATTAGGGGTTGGAACTAGATGATCCTTAAGGTCCCTTCCAACACAAACCATTGTGTGATTCTATCATTCTAACTTGGAGCCTTCTGGTGAGAGGTGAGAGCCCCCATATTAGCTGACATACCGAGGTGAGGACTAATGACCCCAGAGATGAAAAGCACCCACCACTGTTGCTTGAATGCTTCATCAAGGATTGAAAGTTCTTGTCTTCTTTGGGCAGAAGAAATAGGAGTGCAAGCCCTAATATGACCCTTAGCCATCTCCAGAAGAGGTTCTGCAAGGCAGGAGAAATGTATGGAGCCCACCTGGGTGGATTTTATTTGATCAGATAGGTTTTGATGGCCCTAGGAAACACAGGGCCATCAGGGAAAAAGGGAGAATGGACAGGACAGGTTCTCACAGAATCAATAAAACAGGAATGGAAAGGACTGAAGGAAACCATCAAATGCACTTCCCAACTCTACAGCAGAATCAACTATGCACAAATGATCCTAGGGAAGAGCTTTTCCTAAACTGTTCTCAAACATCAGCACTAAAGGAAATTCCATACCCACTAAGCAAAACTCGTCACCCACAGGAGTACCACACTCTCCTTCCACTTTGTGACCAGAATGTGAAGAGCTAATGTGCACACTTCATGAGATCTGAGGTAGGTGAGGCTACTGTGGCAGTGAGTAATTTTAGTAAGATGTTACAGAGGGTATGAGACCATTCTGAAAATGAACAGGAGAAACTGTTCAAATAAAGATGTCCTCAATTTTTAACATGTTTTGTGCCTTCTCATTTTATGTGCTAGTAAGAATTCTGTGGTGAGTTGGCAACTAGCAGATAAAGTTGTTGACAACAAAGCCTTCAACTCAAAATTAAAGCCAATTCTGTAGTTGTAAAACAAGAAAAAAATGTAAAATAAAAAGATGGCAGGTTAATTGTGATAACATCATTAAATTTGTACGCAGTCCTCAAAGCACATCATAGTTATTTAGAGGCAAGTGATCTGGGGAATCAGCAATGCAAGCGATTACAGCATTTCACCTCTTGGGGTCTATTTTGCAATGAGACACAAATAAACTGAGTTTGGCAGTCAGAAATATTCTCTGACAAAATATAATCCTACATCCCCACGCTGATTAAAGGAACAAGCTGGGAGAGAGAGGTCAGTGGGTAGGCACACAGATAAGCAATAGATAAGATGAGAGAAGACAGTGCTTGAGTCTATGTAGTCAATATCCTGGAGATGATAAAAGTTCCTTACTGCAAGCAGCTTCTTCTGCATGGCTTTTCACATCAGATCTCAGCAGACACTGCTTATCTGAGACCACTTGTTAGATTAGGCCCCATAGCAGGTAGTATGCACAATCTTGCATCTAATTCTCCAAGCAGACCCAGTCAGATTCCCTACTGCTCAGAGAGGGCACAGGTAGGCAATGAAAGGGTCCTCTACCCAGATCTTTCCACATTTCTGGCAGCTGTCAGAGAGCAGTGACGAGATTTCTGGTGTAGAGAAATGCTGAAATCCCTGTGCTGTCTAGACAAAGTGCAGTTTTATCCCTAGTCAGCAGCTGTATTAGTCTTGCCAGAGTACACCTTAACCACAGTGGTCCCCAGAAAAGGATGGGAGGATGAAAATGGTTATTTACTTACAGCTTTTGACCCTCTCATACAGGCTGGAGATATAAACAATGCACCTAAACTAATATAACAAGTTACTCCTGGCAATAGATTTCAACAGTGACTGCATCTCTAGTCCAAGTAACTGATAATGAGAACTGGCTGACAGCACAGGAGGGACTAAACTCTTCTTTAACATCATTAAACATGGAATAGATCATGATTCAACAAGTATCGAGTTCACACTTGGCCCCATGCCTGCTCCTGCCACTCAAACCATTCCCAGCAGCAGTGGAGCAGTGGAGGAGCACAGTGTGGGGTCCACTGGGGACAACCATTATCATGAGTAGGACATTTCTCCTGTGTGAACATGCTATATGTCTCTTCCTGGCTTCCTACCACATGAGTGCTTCCATCCTAGTTGAGGTGATACAAAAAGGGAAGAGGGCACAGAGCCAAATGCTGTGCTTGAGCAATTCCAGTTGCTAGGGCTTACTCTAGCTGACAACTACAAAGGCACTCTTTGGTTTAGTGAGGTTTCAGACATCAGCTCCCCTCTGCAGCATAACATACAGGGTTAGCACAAACACCAAGCTCAATGGGCAGTGCCTAGAATCCTTTCCTTCCCTTGTTCCCTTGCTGCATGTACGGCAAGAAAGAACAATCCTTCCCACAAGCAAATAAGGACATGAGGAAAAAAGTAGGAGGCTTAATAGGGGCAAAATGCCATGTCCAACATGGCAAAAGAAGCACAGGCAGAGCTAGAGTGGTACTCAAAGCATCTGAAGATGTCACTTTTAAAACCCATAAAATGGGCAGGGAAAGTTGAGCCCACACCATGCGTGGGATAAGGAAAGGTTAGTTTTGAGCGTGGCCCCTGTCCACAGCATACAGTGGTGCCAAAGGGAGATCTCAAAGATCGAGAGCCAAGAAGACAGCCTTAAATAACCCATCCACGGACCTA
This sequence comes from Sclerurus mexicanus, assembly GCA_013396755.1. Lineage (NCBI taxonomy): Eukaryota > Metazoa > Chordata > Aves > Passeriformes > Furnariidae > Sclerurus > Sclerurus mexicanus. The sequence continues at coordinate 112,612 of VWZF01001878.1, read as the reverse complement.
CTAAACAAACTATACTTAACCTTTCCTTCTGCCTTTCCATTGCCCTGTACGTCCCCTGGGCGACCAGCCACTCTCTTCCAAAATGTCACACAGGGACTGGCAGCAAACACCCCTGACAGAACACAAGGAGAACAATGCAACATAGCCAATATGCTGGCTCTACTGCTGTGTCCCCTCTTGGTCTAAATCAATAGTTTATGACATCTACAAGGGGAAACTGTAAATTTAATTTTGTCCCCTGCAGTGCGATTCATATCTTGTTTGCTGGTAACATAATGAATGTGTTTGCCCTCTAGACCCCCTGCCCAGTAGACCAATTTAAGGATAAAGGGAGAGAAAATAGCGAAGTACAATTAGGGAGGTCGATTAATGCTGGATTAACCAGTGGCTCAGCTAAAGATAGCTTTACAATATACGTAAGGGGCAAGGGAGAGAAAGAGACACAAGTCTGCAGAAGGAATAGAAAATAAGATAATTCTTAGCAATAAAAACCTTACAGGTGACTTGAAGGTGCACATTGCTTGCTAAACAACTGATAGACCCTTGCATCACCTGCCAGCTCAAAGCGACAACACTGCAGATGCCTTGCCCCACTTGATGTTCAACTGATGTGATCTAGAGTAAAACACAAATTGCCCCAAAGGCTGGAGATACACAAGTTAAACCTTTTTGAAACTCATAGGCTTACTTGCTCCTGCAAAAGCCACTTGAGGTTGTCACCACAGTAGTTAGTGTGCATAAGCTTGGAATTGCTAAGAAACCTTGCTGGATATGCAAATAGCAACCAAACAGTGAGGGTAGAAAATGTGACAGCACTCTGAAGATAACAGAGAGGAGAACACTGAAGAGCAACAAAGATAACTCAGCAGATGGGAGTCCAGGGAAAGGGTTTCTCACATCAGGGTACTCACTGCAACCAAACTTGAGCGGAGGATGAAGAAACTAGCTCTGATTGTTTGCTCCCTGCTGCACGACAAAAAGCAAGACTTGATACATTCTTGTGAACAAACAGACCTTGCCAAAGAAACCTGACTTCATTGCCAATTTCTTTTTCCAGCTGGCATAACCAAGAAAACTCCAAATTAGTTTGGCTAGGTAGATAGGGCAAAAGAAATAATAATATTTCTGGCCAAAATCTAGAGATTTTTGATACAAAGAAATGAAGCAAAAAAACCACCCCAAAGAAACAAAAAAAAAAAAAAAAAAAGGGGCCAACCCACTAACCTGTGGACAGTACATCCAAATGCCAAGAGATTTGGATTTGTAAATGCATGGCCTACAGCTTTCAGTTCATGTCTCTACTTTGTGGCTACAAAAGAGCTGCTAATGCAGTGTGCCTAGCAATACTTCAGTGCTTTTGCTCGTTGAATTAAAACCACGCAGTGAAAAAGTGCATGGAAATTAAAAAAAAAGCACAAAAACTCAGTTCTCAGAGAAGACTTAGGTGAGAGGCTGAGGACAATCTTGCTGTTTCTGAATTGATCTGTCCCTCTCCACTTTAAAACAGCTTCTTTTCCTGCTTTAGCTGCCTCTTTAAAACACCATGCTCCTTTCAGCTTCAGAGGCAGCTCCCTATGGATAGGCATTTTTAGATGGATACAGTGCGATCTTTACCAGTTGCTGCAAATTGGCTCTGAGGGCACCTTTATATGTCAGTTCTGCCTATTTTCTCTATAAACAGAGAGACAGGGATGGAGAGGATGAGGGAAAAGGGCTTTACAAATAAAACAAACAATAGGAGAGCAAAAAGCAAAGTCACAGCAGAGTCACGCGTTCCGACCTGAAACCAGGGCTCCTCATCCCAGCACCATAAACAATCTCCCTGACATCAATTATGGATGCTGATCAGACACGCATGCGGGGAGCTCCATTCATACACAAATTTGCAGTTTGCACCGCTTGGGAGTGACCGGTTTGTGACACTCCCCTCAGATCGTAACTGGCAGCTAACAAGCTGTGGGGAGGCAGCACATAATTGAGCGTGCAAAAAATATGGACATCACTCAGTTTTAGTGGCGTGTAAACCAGCCGTGAGCCAAGCAGCTCAGGTCCAGCTCTCTCCCCTTCAATTCATCGCGATGTCCTCAAACTCACCAAACTTTAAAGACATGGGATAAAACAGGGCAAAATGATGGAAAACCACATCCATGTTTGGACCCTGTAACAACACAATATTCTGGACACAGATATCTTAATCTGTGCTCTACTATATTATTTGAGGGCAGGACTGAAGGATCCTAACATTATGGTTAGGATCAGAGAGAACAGAGAGGGAAAAACCTTTTAAGTGCATTGGGTTTGTAATGGCAAAACATAGCTCATCTCTACAGAGAAACTGGTTTCAGCTTATTGAAAATGCTGGGCATCTTACTAGACAGCAGATGCAATCACTGTCCCTGGGACTGGAGCAAACATTATTGTCCAATATGCTGCTACAGTAAAGCTTGGATGAATGATACTGCTGGGCTCATAAAACACTTTAGGTTGGAAAAGACCTCTAAGATCATTGAGCCCAACCATTAACCTGACACTGCCAATTCCAGCACTAAACCAGGTCCCAAACTGCCACACCTACATATTTTTTAAATACCTCCAGGAATGCTGACTTCCCTGGGTAGCCTGTTCCAGGGCTTGACAGCCATTTGGTGAAGAAGTTTTTCCTAATATCCACTATAAACCTCCTCTGGCACAAACTGAAGCCATTTCCTTTTGGCTTGTCACCTGTTACCTGGAAGAAGAGGCCAACCCCTCCTCATCACAACGTCCTTTCAGGTAGTTGTAGTAAGTTATAAGGTGTGTGTGTCCCCCCCCACCTCGAGCTCCTTTTCTTCAAACTAAACAACCCCAGCTCCCTCAGCTGCTCCTCATAAAGCTTGTGTTCCATACCCTTCATCAGCTTTGTTGCCCATCTCTGGACATGCTCCAGAACCGCAATGTCTTTCCTGTAGTGTGTAGTGTTGTCAGGGACAACAACAATGAAGTGAAGGCTCAAAGTTCTGTGTTCAATGAAAACACAGAGTTAGGGTGTACTGAAGAGCTAATGGCCTTCTGTGTATCAAAATTTAACAGTGTAATGCCACTGCTGTCCTTGCACCACATGTTGGTGCTTGCATTCCCTTGTCTACACAAGGAACTCTCTGCATTTACAGCACCATGTTGTCAACATTGCCTGACCTGACAGCTTCTGGTCTGTCCCTGAAGATACGGGTACAGTTAAGGATGATTGTGTGGAAAGGATTTAGTGGGGAGGATGAGTTTTCTCTCCTGCATTACTAGGTGGAAAAAACAAACTACTTTTTTCTTCACTGGTCTCCGTCTGTCTGTCTAGTTCTCAGCACTCACACCTTCCTCCGTCCTTACACTGCGATTAAGTTTTGTAGAGTTTTGTCCTTCCAGGACAATGTTTCCTGCCCATTTTGAGAGCCTAACATACTGATTAAACACTTCTTGGTCTTCACAGTCCCATACTTTCTAGTACTGACAGTTTAATTTCCAGACTCCAAGTTTTTCTGATTCAAAAAATGCCAGATTGTGCATTGTCATGGCTAAAATCAAATTGTTCCCATTTATTTCCCTGAGCTGGACAGCTGTCTGAAGACTTTTTTTTTTTTATTAAGACCCAAAAGATTATTTCCTAGTATCCGAGGCTGCAGTTTGTAACTACAATTGACTCCAAGTGTAGATTCCCTACAATTAACCATTAAAACAACAACAAGACCCTGAAAAATAAAGCCAAACAATTCAATTTTTTTTTCCTATTAAGAAGGATTCAAAATTGCTTCCAATTGTATTCTACCTCACCTACAACAGACTGCACATAATTATCAACAATAGAACCAATGGTGATTCAGGTACCAAAAGGACCAAGGAGGAGACACAAAGTGGATAAAAGCAAGAAACACATTACTCTGACATGGTCATCCTTTCTGTGAGGTTCCTGAGGTCTGGTAACAGCTGCAGTTGGCAAGGGCCCCTGTTTTACTTCTCTATTGGGGGATAATGTTGTATTTGCTAGTATTAGGTGAATGGAACAGTAAAAGGAATTGGGTAACAGTTTCAGAAACAAAAGAGCTGAGTTTGAATAGCTGTGGTTCATGCTCTCATGACACTTGGTACTTGTGAACATTGACAACTTGCTGGGTGTCACAGGAAAATTTGTGAAATGCTAAGTTTTCATGCTTTGTAACACAAAAGCTAATTCTTACCAGAGAGAAAGCTAGTTGTTATTCATGGGACTGGCCAAAATAATTAAAATAAATTAATTCCAGTGCATGATAAATTTTGAAGTTCTGTAATTTGTTCTCATGTTTTACTACAATCTTTTTTCTTTTTTTTCCTTTTCTTTTTTTCTTCTGCAAGAAAGAGCCACTCCTGAGCAGATAACAGTCTTGTCATTAACTTGTTTGGTACATGCAAAAAATGGGTACAAGTCTCTGCCTGATTTCTGTTACAAGGGTTTGGCCAGAGTTTTCTACAAACAAGATCCCCATACATTAGGTTACTGGCCTTTTTTACCCTGTCTCTCACCTTTTCACCAGAAATTTAAATACCGATCCTGAAAAGCTGAAGGTCGCTGCATATAAAAATACATGTTTCTGTAAAATGTTTTCATTCTGACATATCAGTATGTCAGATGGAAAAATATATCTCAACAACTTAATTGAAAAAAAAAATAATCTGTTCAATATATTAGTTACCCAGTCGAGAGAGATGACAATTAGCATAATATTCAGTTAACCAATAAAAGAGTGCAAATACTAGGCAAGGAATGATTCACTGAAGGAAACATTTTGTAAAGAACAGCTGGAGGCCTAAAATTTACTCTTTTTTTAGTGAGCACTTACTAAGCCCTAAAACACTGGAAGAAAATCTGAAGCTGCTCACAAACAAATTGCTTATCACACAGTGACAATTCTTTAACACTCCTCTGCTTTTCTCATATCCTTATTCTTCCCACCATCACCTCTGAGTGAAAACTTTCCTCAGTATCGGGTGCTGCATGCTGTAAAAACAGCAGAACCTGGCCCTGACAAATCAGATTTGTAACTAATATTTCAGACTTCTTTTACACTGGGGATAGAGGGTCAATAGTGGCTTGTGAGGACACAGTGACACTACTGAATCAGTCCATGAGTTACCTTGGCTCCAGTGATCAAGTCTCACAAGCAGAATCACTCCCGTCAGAGCCTGACACAACAAATGTCCCCAGTCTTTGAAGAGAAAGAGACAAAGCACCGCACATGAAAATGGAGCTGCCACTGAGCCTGTGGGCATGGGCAAAGGGATTTTATCATGCTGCTGAGAAAAGACTGTTACCCCAGGCCCTGCTTGCAAAGCTGGGAGGTCTCACTCTCGGAACATGTATTGAAAGATCACACCTCATAGCACAACCCCCTCACTCCAAACCAGACATTACTCTGCCCATCAAATGCCAAGTGTAGAAAGTAAAACTGGACAGTGGGCAATTAATGTTTGTGAAACACATTGGAAGGATGTGAAATGCCCTTGCTGCTCCACAGTGCCAAAACAAAGAGGCTGTGCTCAGTCCCTACTTCCTGCACACACCAGGCTTCATTGCTTGCTGTTTCATCCCAGCTGAAGAGACTGAGGTCACTTATTTAAGACTGGCAAAGCTTGATTCTTTACTGAGTTGGAGGAAAGGAGAGCCTATCCTTAGAGTGAAATGAGAAGGCCTAAGTGAAACACCTAATTCTCTTGATGACTGTGCAGGAACCCAGGGTCTGGGATTAATCCTTCTCTGGCTAAGCCTGCCTCAGATGCCTGGACAAGTGAACAACTGAGCAAGACTCCAGTTCATGCAGAATGCTTGTAAGAGCATTGAAATTAATGCAAATGCCCCAGGTCTCAGGCTACCAGTATAATCGCCACCCTTGATAATGTCTTCTCAAGGATGTTTGATCTGTACTGCAAGGAACAAAACAGGTTTTGGGACACGTCACCTGCTTTCTAAATCTAACTTCAAAAACTGCTGGGGAAGCTCAGCCTTTTCCATACAGCTTGAGCTAGGCAACTGCCCTGCTACCAAGAGGCCATATCACCCCAATGGCACTAAGAAAACAAGTACTGGATCTCCAGAGAAAAATTACAGTAGTCTAAATCCTGGATGGCTGAGACTCCAGTGATCGTATGAGACCTGCCTACCAACTCAGAAGAAATACCCTGTGAGTACGAGCCAGTGCCTAGAGGGACAAGTGCCCATCTTAGAGACCCAGGAGCCTGCTAGACAGGTAGTTTCAGTGGGGAAGCCAGTAGGCAGGGAGGCTGTAGAGTCTGGGCCCTGTTCTCATATCAAAGCAGGGTAGTTTAGGTAGAAAGTAGCATAAGGAAGATGCTGGCTGGCTGCAGTGGAAAATGAAATGTGCTCCATCTTTGGCATTGCTGATCTATTCCTGGTCAGGGTGAAACACATTTAAATGTGATGTGGGGATTGATGAGCAAACCACTTGGAGATACATGTGCCACTGCTGCCTCAGACTGATGCTTCATCTCCTATCCAAGCAGAGATTTGAGAAACAAATGATACATTCTCAGAACCCAGCCTTCAACAGCAGGGAAATTGAGAAAGACCACAAACCTCAGTAAATAAGCTGCAGGAAGACAAGTTTCCACAACCAGAAGAATTCATGAGGAGAATCTTATTCTTGTGTTTGCCTGCGTTTCCTCCTTCAGTCGGCGATTTCTAATGCTCTGTCAGCACATCTGTCTTACTATTTATTCCCCAGTTGCCTTCCTGGTGTTTCACTGATTCTTCTCTGGCATTGGAGGCTATTAAGCTTTACCTGCTCTGGTCAGCAAATGAGCCAGCAGCACATCTCTGCACTTTCACAGCTAGTGACTGAACCCAATGCTTTGATGGCCAGTTTTGGGAACAGAAAAGCAGTGTGGGAGAGGGAGGAGACTGCAGTTAGATCCAGAAGGAGAAGGAAATGCCATTGAAGATCATAATCCTGGGGTAGTGAGTAAATCAGACGTATTCCACTTACTGTGGGTTCATTGCAGTTTTGGTACCAAACACAAGAACAACTTGTGTCCTGTGGTCCCAGCCAGCCAGTTTATCATGCCCATGGCCTGAATAAGCCAGGATGGGTGCTAGTTGGGTTTAATCTCTGAAGCTCCAAATACAAGCCTTTGCATAGCATCTCCAATATTGAAGTGTATCATCGAGTTTTCAAGTGTTAACAAAAGCTCTGCCTGGGAAGCAGCCCTCTCCTGTTTCCTGCACCATAACCTCTGAAAATGGCTCATGGCTCTGAATGTCTCCTTGTGGAGCTTCCCAAAAAGGTGACAAAGAGGACATCAGAACTACCTCTTTCTGCAGCTGCTGTCATGCAGATCCTTTTAGGAACAGCTCATTTTAATAGCTGCAGGTTAAGATTTGTCATATCCTCCTCAATTTGCCTGTGAGGGTAACACGGAGGGTGGTGACTGCATGGCGTAAGTTGCACAGTGAGGTAGAGCAAACGCTTGTGGTGGTGTGTGAGACAGGAAACTATGAGGAATTTATTTCTGAACCTTTCTCCATAAGATGCTGCAGTGAGTCACAGGTTAACTTATTTGCTTGTGGGCTTAAGTTCTGAAAATGACCTTTTCCTTGAGTTTTTCCAGAACACAAAAGCTGATTCTTTAGCCTGTGGGGGACAGCAGGTAAAAGAGGATGGGGAAGAGTGCCAGAGCTCCAAAACGTGCAAATTCTGGGAGTAACACAGAACATCAGGACTAAATCATGATCTGCAGAATGGCACCCAGCATGCTTTGCTCTGCAACTTTGCTATTAAATGCTGAACTTCTAGAGGTCACTGTAACCTAATTAAGTCTCTGTATCTGGTTAAAGCAACAGCTGCACAGTACACATGAGTTCAGGGAAGGCTAAAACCAAAAGACATGTCCTTCATTTGTTTCTCTAGCCATAACTGAGTTGCCCATAGAGAGACTCAGTTGGACAACTGCTGGGAAACCAGATTTGTGTTTTGGTACAGCTGTGCAGCCAGTGTAGCTGGGAACATGACATTTGGTGTTAACTCCCAGCATGCCAAATGGATATGTAGGCCTGTTGGCTGGAAAAAGCAACACAAGGTGGAGAGCCCCAGAGAGCTGCATTGCATCATTCCATTCTGGCCCTTTAGGAGGTGACCTTGAATACATTGTCTTTGAGCTCCTGTTGAAAGACACCACAGGCTTGGAGCCCCTTCCATGTCAACACAATTGCTAAGAGGTCCTGACAAGAGGAATTTCATTGTCCTCAAAAGAGGAGGACCAAGAGCGTACAATCAGAGTTGAGCGCAATGTCCTATGTGACATACTTAGCATTTGTAGGACATGCACAGAGCCTTTTGCATGGAGCACAATGTCCCATCAGCATATCCCATATGTCTCATTTGCACAAGTTATCTTGGAGAAGATCTTGACATCCCTTTTTTGGTTGTCCCTGCCTTCTGTCCAGGACAAACACCAAACTACCAGTACTATAATACAGGGTTTTATTTTAGGAGGTAGCTCAAGAAACTCTCTCAGCAACTTTGCAGAGTGATGCTGAGAAAACTATGATATGACCACAGCCACAAGAGAGCCTGCATTAAGATGTACCAAAATTGTCCTGTCAGAAACATACAGATGATGCACTGAACCATCCTGGAGAAGGCAAAGGAAAGGAACGGACAATTTCAAGTAATCAGCCTCCTTGCAGCAGTTTCCTTCCCCTTATTTATAGCCGCTCTATGATTCAGTCAGGTTGGAACTGTGAGTGCAAACACGTTTTCTTTGCTCCTGGCTCTCCTTGGACTTCATTTGCACAGCAAAGCATCACCCAGTGCCAGAGATTTATGATATGCTCAAAGCCCAAACAAGGCTGGATCTGAACAGCCACATATCCTCCAATTTCCTGGTAGGAAACGTGCCCCTGGTGGGCTCCCAAGCAGCTCGTGTCAGATTCACTGATCCTGACTGCACCTGTGCATGTGGAGCTCCAACACAGCCCGCTCTGAAGAGGCACAGACTCAGCAAAATTGAGTTCAGCTTCAACCCTAGGAAAAGCTACTGGATGGATCTTACCTTTTGTCAGCAAAACTTTTGGCTCTGGAAACTTAAAAACTTGCACAGACTCAGATCCAGTGCCAAATCTGGCAAACCAACTCTTTACACTTCATGTTACAAGCTTCATGCTTGTAACAGTGGGTTGCACCAAATAACCATACTGACAATGCTGTCTGCTCCTGAAAGCTTGTGAAATACGTGTCTGGGACTCAAAATTTCACAGCTGCTGCTCTTCATCAGGATTATCCCAGTCTGCACTGTTTCTATATGGTAGTACCCTCTAAGCTTCAGTGCATGAAGTTGTCCTGCAGCTTGTACAAAAGCTCAGCAGAAAGACATTTCCTGCCCAGAGCTAGATTTGGTACTACCTTGCCCTAATACAGTCATTCACAGTTCCCTATACTGCAGACACAAACCTCTCTTTCTTCAGTTTCTCCCCACACCTACCACAGCCCACAAGTGACAAATGAATTTATAAGAGAGGAGTCTGTCCATCTCTTTTTTTCAAAGCTGGAGAGAAAAGTAATGATCTTGTTCTGGAAGAAAATCAAAGGCTGCCAACAACAGCATGATATGTCAGCTCTTTTAATTTCATTTATTTATTTATTTTATCCATTTGCTTTAATCCTTGGAGTTTAAAGGCAAAGAATGAATGCAACGTGCTGGAAAATGAAGAGCATGTGACAGTATCAAAGAACAAAACCAAAGGAAAGGGGGTGTGTGTGTTATGGGAGCCTTGTTAGGAGACACATTAAGGCAATCCAGCTGATAGATGAAACCTTTTATAAATGAAAAGTCTTTGTGTCACTTTTTATCTTTCTTTTTTTTTCTTTTTGTTTTTTTTTTTTCCCAACTGTTGTCTCTCTCTTTCCCCTCCCCTTGCTTTCCTATCCCGCCTCTCCTCTTGTGGTCTCCTGCCATAGGTCCCACTTTACATTTGAACTGGAGAGCTGCTGTAGTCATGGCATTACAGTCTTCCTCTGCCCAGCTGAGGACAGTAGTACCCACCACTATGAGATCCTCAAAAGAGACTAAAATTCACGTTATTCTAGTCAGGCTAGGATGGTGGTTCACCTCAGTCTCTAGGCACATGGCAATCAATCATAAGCAGCAGGAGTCTGAACTCCAGAGGATTTTGGTACAGAGGTGAGATAAATGCAGCACAGAAAAGTTGGTGTTCTGTATATAGAAGTTGCAATAGAGAGGTAGGTAGGGGGAATGCAACCCAGAACTGCCTTTTATCCTTGAAAGAAGAGCAGAAAGACAAGGAAACCGAATCACCACATTCTTCTCTTTCTGTCGTAGTTTTGACAACGCTTGGAAACAACTGCACTGGAGAAACTGCTGTTGGGTACTGTTTATGATGAGATTCAGCAGGAGTGACTCAGTTCTCATTGTCTCACACACACACAGAGCTTATTATCTGTGATCTTTCTACCTAGTGCATGTAAATGTCAGGCCTGACTCCTTTGAAGTCTCTTGGGCTTGGTCAAACAGGAGAGTTTTACACAGACCCAATCTCCCCCAGCAGCTTTCATTCCTTGCTGTGGCTTCTCTCTCCTAGCAGAGGTTTCAGAGCCTCACTCACCATTACACACCTCTGGCCCTTGTGGTTTCCAAACCAGGTGCCACACCCCACCAGAGACCGAGTCATGATGTCTCACTGCTCGTTGGCATGCGGAGTTGGATGGGAGCTATCTTCTCTCCCCTGTCCAAAGACTGACCCTTCAAGATCACAAGACAGAGTCTAATTTTGAGTCTCTTCCAGCCTGAGACATATTTGACCCCTTATCCTCAGAAGCATTTGTTTCTGTTTGGTTTAACCCCAGCCAGTAACCAAGTACCACACAGCTGCTCCTTCACTTCCCCACAAGCAGGATCACGGAGAGAATTGGAAAAGCAAAAGCTAGAAAACTCATGGTTTGAGATAAAGAGTTTTTTAGGAAAAGCAAAAGTCGTGATGCAAACAAAGCAAACCAAGGACACTGCTTCCTATGGGCAGGGAGGTGGTCAGCTAACTTCAGGCATAAGTTACTTTGGAAGACAAACACTATCACTCCAAACGTTCCCCACTTCTTCCTTCTTCCCCCTAGCTTTATATACTGAGCATGATGTCATATAGTTAAAAATACCTCTTAGGCTAGTTTGGCTCAGCTGTTCTGTCTGTGTCTCCTCCCAATTTCCCATGTACCCCCAGTCCCATCACCAGTGTGGAGCACAAAAAGCAGAAATGGCCTTGTCTCTCTTTTGGGACTGCTCAGTAATAACAAAAGTATCTTCTGTATTATCAACCCTGCATTCAGCACAAATCCAAAACACAGCCCCATCCTAGCCACTCTGAAGAAAATTAACTCTACTCTAGTCAAAACCAGCACAGCCTTCCTGTGAGGTCTCAAGGTCACAGACTCATTGTATGGAGAGGGGAGACTGTTGAGTGACTGAGCGAGCAGATGATGCATGGCTGGAGGTGGCTGGGGTTGCAGCAAGACCAATGGGCAACCCCAGCTCTTCCCTATCCAGAGGAGCTCCTATAACGGGGAGTGACAAAGGGAAGAGGGTTAGCACACACAAGGCAGGTACTTAAGGTTCTGTCAACATTGGGCCTCTGGGTGAACCACTTTTAACCACACCTCTGTCTCTTCAATAGCGTGGGAAGTGTGACTCCCTAGCAGCACAGATGGGAACGACGGGTGGATTGGCAGATTCTGTGTTGAGGCTACTGCACTCTGACCAGTTTCTCTGGTTTTCTAGTTCCTGAAGTGTGTTGCTTGGGATCTGTATGCAAGGTCTCCTGGTCTTACAGTAGGCTAAGTAGACTTCAGAGAGACTGCTAATTTCATCTCAATGATAATAAAACTAGTCAGTCTCACAGAGGGGCAGCAAGCCTTATATTATTAATTTTTGCAAGGTGCAAGAGATCTGAGATCTTTGTCAGAAAGGTCCAGAATATTTATTTTTCCAAGGTGCAGTTTGTCCTTCCTTCCCCAGCCCTAAAGGAACAGGGAAAAAGAAAGAGGAGAAACCCAAGGAGAAATGCCACAGAGTAGGCACAAGTCAGACTGGACTTAAAACGGCAGAAGGGGCCACTGGAAGCAGAAGAGAGGAAGGGACTTGTTCCCACAAGATTGGAGTGAAATGCAGTGTGCACCAGGGTCATGCAAATGCATGGCAGCAGGACCTATGCATCAGTCCTGGATCGCAGTGACTCCCAGGTGCAGAGGGAGACACAGGATGGACACCATATACATGTAAGACATTTTTAATCTTTTCAATACCTCACAAAAAAAAACACAAAAGGGGGGGGGGAGACAAAACCTTCAAAACGTATTGACTGTCAAGCAGGAGTCTGGAACAATTAGATACTTAATTAAACATACTCCCATAGAATGCAGGATTGACCTGCTTTCTCCATTTTAGTATAGGAAGTCCAGAGATAAAACCTTTGAGTTACGAGTAACTATGTCCTGCTGAGAAAAGTGATGGAGTGCTATGCTCCAGAGAACTTAACCAGGCCCCAGAAAATGTGGAGTTGACACTTACAGGGTTTTCTTATTATTATTGCTGCTGTTATTATTATTATTATTATTACTATTTTCCCTGACACTAAAACTCTTCTTGTCAGGTTCCCAGAGGGAGATAAACAGTATGTGCCTGCATTTTAATGGCAGTAAATGGGGCCACTCTACTTTCCTGATGCAGAGGGTTCAACTACTTTGTGCTAGAGGAATTGTTGAAAGGAGGCACACTTCAGTGAATGCTGGGGATGGCTGAAGGGCTCATGGGTTTTATTCAGGAGAGAAACACAAATGTAGGCCTTGGGAATGCATGATCAGGGCTCTGCTCTGCTACTGACTTGACGAGCTTGGACAGGTTACTTAGGTTTCTGTGCTCTGGTTGCTTCCTTGTGGAACAGGAGTAATAGCACGATGACCCATGCTATGCCAGGGACACGGTACGAACAAGGACCTAAAGGTTTTCAGCATGGTGATATAAAATGGATCAGAGTGCGATGTAAATACTTCATACAAAGTGAGAAATGGTCCAGAAAGGAGATTTCCTACATTGCCTTGAGTATTCACCCACTTGCTGGTCACCTTCAGGCTCAATGAGATTTAGATACATTTAGTAGATAAATCATATTGCCTGTTACAGAGATTTTGGTGGACATGCTCCAGTGGCACAATGGTGTGTCTTCTCCTACTTGCAGTGAGGGTCGAGTGCTCAACAGTTTGGGGCATTTCCGAAGTTGTAGATCAAGTTTTGTTCTCAATTTGCTTTGTGCTTTAACATGAAGGTAGCGTGAAGCGGCCCCCACCCTTTTCATAGAATCATAGAATTGATTGTCTTATGGTGCTTCTCTCATGTTTTCAGTATCTTTACTGATGATGTCTCCGTAGCTTAACTCACTTCCCTGATGCTCCGATCTTTTCCAATACATAGGACTCAGTAAAACACCTTGCATGGGAAATACCTCTATACGCTCACCTTATCTTTATCCAGACCTCACGTCCCTGTGAATTCTCTGAAAACGCTGCCCATGACACACTAAAAAGACAGAGGATAAACTTGGCAGACTTTGTTCACCTCCTCCCTTTGGCTGCTCGATTTCCTGTCACTTTGCAAGCTGTGGCAGCCCTTAGTCACAGGTTCAGCTGTTGTGGGGCTTGCAGCACGGAATGAAGGAGAGAAAAAAAATCTGATTTTGAGCTGCGGCACATCCTTATCATCTTCTGCTCTTTGGATAATTTTACCAGGACAATAGTGGTAACTTGGGAGCATTTCCTGATACTGCCTTCTCCCAAAGATGTTTGCTGGCGTGCATACTATGCCCAAATGCACCTTTGTGAATGCTCAGGTGCTGTGGCCAAGGAAGTTGCAGAAGAACTGGACCAAGATTCCCTGACCTCTGAGACAGAAAAAGTCCCACACATTCATTAGGTTCCCCTGTCACATCTCATCATATCTACTGGCTTAAATTGTTGTGACAAGAGACCTCTCCTTCCTCTTGGAGACCTACTCTGCTGCCAGGACTTGAGCCAATCTCATCATCAGAACACTTTAGCACAACTTCTTTCAGCAATGACACCTCATGTCTTCCAATTACACAGCCTGGCACCTCCCCTAAGAAGTCCATGTCCTTCATGTTATTTACCTTTTGAGTACTTACAGTTCATGGTGGGAAGCACAGCACGCAAGAGAAGGTTTGCTAGGCATACAGAAAATGAAAAATGCTTATCAGAAGAAGTATAAAACGTCAACTTTTTTTTTTTTAATAAATATATTAATAAGGGAGGGGGAATACCTAGCAAACCGGCTGAAAAAAACCCCAAACAAACAAGAAAAACAAAAATGCTTTCAGGGACTGCAGTTGTAGCCATGTTCTTCCCAGCAGGCTTGTCTAATCTCTGCTGATGTTCACAACATATAGAAGGTACAATCCTCAATGGTGCTGAGCAGACCCTGAGAGCATCCTTTGCTCTCAGGGAACACAAAAGGTACTCAGCTCTTAATAGAAATTGCTCATAATGACTGAACCTCTGAAGTACATAAGCTGCTCTGAGGGGAGGCAAAGCCATTTTCTTGCTGAGTTTGAAACTAAAAGCTCTGTCTGTTTGGCAGCTGCCATTCAAGTCACGATCAGATCTGGCCTTTCATGAAAATGCAAGCTCATTAAAACATCCGGCAGAGTGTCCAAAGCTCCTCTGAGGAGGGAGGGAGGGAGGGAGCGGTATGCGGTGTAACCCTCAGCTAGCGGGATGAAAAGAGCAATCACAGTCAAAACCAGGCCTTGATAAGCTGGTTAAATGGCAAATCAGTGTGGAACAGCCACTAAGTGTGGCTGCAGGGAGCAGTTATAGGCGAGCAAGGGGAAGGGATGAAGGGGACCAAGGCTACATAGCAGCCACAGAATATTTCCTCTAACTGTCCTGAACAAAAGCAGAAATGGGCTTTTACCATTAGTTGTTGTTTTTTAGGGATGTTTTTTCCCTTTTTGTTTGTTTTGTCTGCCTCCACAAACACAGCTTGGCTGCTGAACTTCACAGCAGATAAATGACTTAGATCTGGTGGGAACTTGTGGCCTTATTTAAACAAAGGCTAGATAGAGTTATCTGAATTGGTTGAGCCAATGCTTCCTTGAGCACTAATTCAGGTCAAACAGCTGCCACTGAGAATAAGCTCAGCTGACCTCACTAGGAAGTGACCAGGCAAGATGGAGACGTCAAAAGCAGCTTTGGACAGGGCTGCCGACTGGGACAACTTTGCTTCCATGTGAATGCTACTTTACATAAGCAAAGAGTGGTCTCAGACTGGCAGATTTATCTCATTACACCCCTACCTAGCAGCTTAGCTTAAGATCAGCCCTGCTGGCTTGGAACAAGGGCCTCCCTAATCCTTTTTTCTGAAAGTGGGCAGTGAAGTATGCTTTGAGTAAAGGGGTTATCCATCCCCACAACATCCTCTCAGCTTCCAGCAATCTGCCCTAACTGGGCCTGCCTTCATTTTAGCTGATACAACTTGGGAAAATGTTTAAACTGAACCAAATCCTCCCATGCACTACTATATATCAGTGTATGTGACCACTCTGTTACACAATCACCCAATTATCTCTATCCGGTAACAATTCCCTGTGTGCCTGTGTGAGCTGGGGAATACACCCCATTAAGTCACACACTTTCTTAACTCTCTTTCAGTCATTAGTGCCACTTGGGACTCCTCTTGCCACTTCTGCTGACTATTTAGAGCGCTGGAGCCTGAGTCACCGCCTCTGATTCATCGTTTTATGCCAGTGTGACTCTCTGGGTTTAATGGAGCAGTGGTGAATCAGGCCCTATGTATCTCGGCTGGCAGCAACTCAATAGCTCCCCATTTTCTACTCCTCTCCCTCCTGGGGCCTGTAGGAAATGCAGAAAATGCTAAACTTATGCCAAGAGCTAAGCAAGTTCAAAGCAGGGGTGAGCAACCACATCCCAAGGAAAGAAAGTACATCTTGTGAAAAAGCACAGGGTGAAGCTTATTTCCAATGACGCCATTTTGCAGAATCCAACATTTGTACCCCAGGGTCATATCTGTAGCACAATTACTGGTTCAAAACAAACTTTACATCTTATCAACAGCTTTCAAAGGCACTGCCTCATCTGCTGAACAGAGGGAAAATGCAGAGGCATGAGCAGCATGAATCTCCATATGTCAGATTAGCTTTCCGGCACCTTGGCTTCCAAGACAATTGAGACTTGCAGACTCAGTTTAGCCCATCTTTGATTGTGATGCAAAAATCACTGCCATGGCAAAACAGTTTAACAGAATAACCCTCTCCTCTTTCAGAAACCCACTGCGAGTATAAATGGAGGGAAATTGGAAGGTCCTCTTCTAGAACAAGAGGACCTTTAACAGGGGACTAGATGGGGAGAAGTCACACAAAATGCTGGCAAAATCACAAAGTCAAAAAACTCCTGACAGAGAGCAGCTCTGAACTTTTGTCTCCCAGCAACTGATAGCAACTATCCCCCTCCTCATCCCCGCACACCAGCCTTGCAAAGCTGTGGAAGTACAGTTGATGAGTAAGCAACAAAAGCCCTTGTTCCTGAGCAAAAAGCATGGTGCTGAGCTACACCTTTAAACATCTGTTTAAGATGCAAATTCATCACAGGCATTGGCAGACCCTTCCTTGGATTCCCCTGTGCTGAGGGGGGTAGGCGAGCAGCCCCACTGAGGTCCCATGACCTTGGTGTTGTTATGGAACAAGTAAGAAGGCGGGATGCATGGGGAGGGAAGGGCGGCTTGGTCACAAAGCTGGTCTGTGTGCATGTGCACAGTTGTCCATCCCTTTCTTGCTGTTGTTTTTAGATAAATATGCAACCAAAAGCTTGTCTGAAAAGTAGTCTGTGTTCCTTCTGCCTTGTCAAACTCTTCAAGGGAAACATTATCGCCTTAATTGCTTAATTCCAATTTGCATAATACAGTGCTCTGACAACTGCAAAAACAGGGATGCAAAAGGAAGATTAAGAGCGACATGTGCATGCTTCCAGCCTTTCACAACTGGGAAAGCAAAGCTGAGGACCAGAGCTGGAATTAGCAGCCCTGCAGGCTCCCACCTCCCCAGTCACTCCCTGGGAGCCTTTCTCACCCCTGTGGCCCCCAGATGTCTGCACACACGAGGTTTTCACTGCCCTCTGGTGGGGTTTCCAACTTTACTTCTCCACCCAGATTTTTTATCCATAGACTGACTGGTCCAGAACCTTTCAGAGGGTCCTGATCGCACAAGCTGTCCCTCAAAACCTGAGAAGGCAAAAACCGCATGATATGCTGCATGCCTTGGGTGTGGAGACTTGCCTTTCGATGGCAAAGTCTACACCTAGACAAACCAATTCCTCTTGGATCTCCTATTCTACTGACCAGCCCTGCTATTTGAAAATTTGATTGATCATTTACTTCACATGTCAGTGCCTTTCCAAATTCCTAAGTATTAGATTCTGGACTTCCTAGATATTCTCAAGAAAGTCTGTTCTCCCAACGCTTCTTTCTTGACTAGGAGCAGATGTAGATGTATATAAGAAGACTTTCAGAACCACAAGGTTCCCACAATTACAAGTACAGGACATCTCCTGTGAGCCAAACTCATTCCCACTTCTGAAATACAAGTATTAAAAAGGCAATGAAACCATTTTCCTACTTCCAAAAGTCAACAGCCCCAAACCTCCAAAACCCAACTGTGATGAACGCACAGCAAGCCAACAGGAAGGCCTGAATTTTCAGCATCAATTCTGTCCATTTTTTATTCTACCTACATCATCTTCACACCTTTTTCCAGAGTGCAGTGTTACAGAAGTTCTGTGCATATCATGAGCTGTGTTTTGTATCTTGTGGTTTCATTATTCCCTCTCTTTCCCCATACAGCTGGCCTCAACATTTATGCTGAAAATGAAGCTGAAGATTTATGTCACAGCTAACAGAAACAGCATTGATTTCATGGAAAGGAAATGTGGGATTAATGACTCTGCAGATATAAATGGGATAAAAATTGTAAGCTGGACTTTGGCTGCAGTTGAGCATTCCTGTACCAGAAAATTGCATAGCACTCCGGTTTACATGCTAACTTTGGAGGCATCCTGTTCCTAGATTTGGCACTACTAAAGCAGCTTTGAATGGTATGGAATACGCCTCAAACGTGGGCACAGTGATACTCCTACAAAGGTATGTGTCGCTTATTCCTCATATATTTATATAGTTGCAGTGGTGCAAAAATATTGAGGCAGACAAGCCCATGGGATTCAAACATTCATGCATTTCTGATCTGAATTTGTAGCTTATGCCTGTCTATACATAATTGAGACACTAACTGAGATGGCAACAATACAAAATAAAACTAAGAAAGGGAACATGTTCCCAGAGGCAGGATTTTGCTGCTTCTTGACACAGTGTGTTGAAAAGGTATGTAACAGCCAGAGGCTATTCCTGGTCTGGGGCACCTGGGAAAAATGAGCCTTGTATCCTGACTGATAAATTGCGCTCAAAGTTAGGGGAATATCTCTAGTAAGAGTCACCAGTGGTGTGACCTCTCAACTGAAATAAAACAAGCAGCACACAGGCAGAAGTAAGAAAAATCGGAAGCCTGCTGGCTTCTCTGTTTGTAATGAGAAGCTACACTGTTTTAGTTGGACTACAAAGCATTTGCAGTAGCAAAGCAGAAGATGCTTGTGGAAGAGGTGCAAACAGTTCTCATTTAGCAGCTGGGTATGAAAAAATCAATGAGCGGAGATGTGAACCAAGCAGATAAGTCAAGATATACAGAGCAGGTAAGCAGAGGAGTTTTAACAACAGCCAGTCTCAGAGGAAGGGAGAGGATCAACAGACACTTGAGAATGAGCAGAAACAAATGGGAGGGAGATAATGAAAAGACTGAGCAGATAAATGTGAATGTCAGATGGCAGCAATCACTCTGCATCACAGCAAGAAGACTTCTCTCTTTCACTCTAAAAGGCATGGGAAATAGAAGGGAAAATTGGACCCTTAATACCTGTGGGCACAAGGAGAGCTACCCTTGGTGGGTTATAAAAGCTGCAGCATTAATCCCTGCCACACCAGAGTAGAAAGCAGCCATTGTCTTTGCCACTAAAGAGAGCTTCTTGAGGACTCAGGCAGTGGGTGGATGAGTCAGAATCATGAACTTGGGTGGCATGGCTTTTTAGGATGGAAGCTTTTCCAGGCACTGTTCGAGCTGCACATAAGGTACAAGCCTCAGTAGCTGCCTCCAGTGCCCTCCTCCCCTCTTCCAGCCAAGACCCAAAAGGGCAGGAACAGCACCAAAATGGAGCCTCCTGCACACAATGCAATGTGGATGCCAGCAGTCAAAGGAAGAAAAGGAGTGCTTGGACTTTGGCTTCAGCTTAGAGAGAAAGCTTCTCGGTCCCTGCAGCGGGCAGCAATGGCCCTGAGAAAGAGCTGCTAGGGACGTGCCTTTCAGTGACTGCAGTGGGAAAGGCCGACACCACGTAAAACATCACCGGTTTAAAAATGAAATTTACGAAGTGTCCCACAGGCTCTGAGTAATGAAGAGGCTTTGACAGGCTGGAACCAATGTAGAGCACAAGTGGGGATGTGGTCTTTCAAAGGCTGTGCTTAATTACAGCAGGCTGCCAAGAAATGATTCCCGCGCTGGAATGAGAGCGGAATGAAGATGCACTGGAAAAACACTGCTCCTAAGTGAGGCCATGTAACATACACATTCTCAGCCCTTGCACATAAATCTGTTGCTGGCCCTGATCCTGTTGTAGTGTGTCTAAGGGAGAGATGGGTTTTACACTGCTGCAAACATGCCCATAAGGCTGGGGAACTTCAACCCCCTCCCCAAAACTTCCTTTCACCCTCGCATCTTTAATAAGCTGAAGCACAATTTCACAGCCCAACAAACTTCTTCACACAGATGCATTATAGCTGTGGCTTTGATCAAGCTTAGAACCAATGACTGCAGATCCTGCATAAAGCACATGAGGAAGTTATTTATTTCTTGCTCTCCTCCCTACCCTCAAGCACTGTAGGACTGTCCTCTCCTGGGGCACAGCGGATCTACGGTTACAAACCGGACTGGGATGAAGTGGACGGCTCTCTCCCACTCCTCTATCCTTCCTGGCTGCTCTTCACCCCCCCCGCCCCAGCTCTCATCTGCAAGGTGCCCTCTTCATATTGCTCTTCAAAGTAAAATGCTTTTCTCCCTGCCTCTCTCCTGATGCAAAGCATCTGAAACCCTGTTACAGACCTTGTATGCAATGCCTGCTTGGCTGTAACTCATAGTGAAAAATGCCCCATTGCCACAAGAGTCTCCCTGAGCTTTTTACCTATCTCAGTATGCTACATCCCCACCACCCCCTCCCTGCTTTCATTTTCAATTGCATGTAATCAGTTTTCAGCTCTTTAACCTTATTCTGAGTGCTCTCTTTTTTAAGAATTTGCTATTCCACCCTAAAGCACTCGAAGGGAAAGAAACACACACATTTTAATTAAATTTCTCTCAGTTTTTTCCCTTTCATTTGCATATTTATTTTTATTTTCCCTCCATTTCCATCCCTGGGGAAGATAAATAAATAAATAAATGCAAAAGGGAGAAGGATGTGGAACAATGCTGGGAAGGTGACTGGGATGCAGATCAGAGGCATGGGCTGGAGGTGAAGGGGACGACAGCAAAGGAGAGGGGGAGGACAGCAAAGTAGAGAGAGGCAAGGACAGCAATGGAGAGAGAGGGGAGGGGTAATCTAGCAACTAAGCTGAAAGTGAGGTCAGGTACAGCAGAAATCCAAGGGTGCTCATGAAAATACTTTTAGGAAAGGAAGGAACAGGTAGAGAAGAAAGACTGTTTTGAAATGTCATAATAAGTTGATGAATGTGAACCAGCTCCTCAGACTATGACCTTTAATGGGTTTCTGACTAGTTTCTGCTCCTCCATTGGATTTTCAATGTGTACACCCAGTAGTGTGTACTTTGGGATGCTGGGCAGAGCCCATGCTAGGCTCCTGGAGCACAGGATGATAGGGCAGTGCCCCTCATTTTGGAAATGACAAAAGGAAAAATAGATCAGCAGAAAGTCTAATGTGAGTGACAGAAAAAGGATATTTCAGAGTGGGTAGAACTAACAAAGATAATTAAAGGGGAACACCAGAATTGATTAAGATAGTACAAATGAAGACTTGATCATTAAAAAAAAAAAAAAGGATACTTTGTACCCTTTGTATGATCTTTTCTTCTTTTCCTTTTTTTTTTTTAAATGTTATTAAACCCATGCATTTAACTGCACTTGTTCCAATTTCCTTTTTGTTTCCAAGTTTTGATTTTAATTTGAGAATATGGTATGACCTCTCATGAACCTCATAAGGGATGTCTTCTTGTAGGAGTCACCTGCTGGTTCTACAGATTTTCATTTCATACCTGGTCTTTCCAGGTTATTCTTGCCCCAGAGAATCTGTGATGGTACTAAGGTGATGATCCGGGAATATAAATTCCTCTGTGGAGGACTGCAAGTCAGATTTGGGACTTGCCAACATGGAATCTCTTTGCAATAACCTGGAGATCTGCCACAGCCCCATTTTGCACACAGTTTCATTATTACTCACATATTACCCAAGAAAAGAGTCATCATCTTTTCTCTGCAAAATGCATTCTGGGGCACTCAGGGTTCTCTTCTGCCCTCTAGTAATGACCAAGTCTTTTCTGCAATCTCCATTTGTCCTGATTACCTCCTTAACTGACTCTCCCTGGGGCTGCCGACTCTTGGTATGTAAAGAATTTATTATTATTGCTTGTGTTATCTTTGGCTATTTGTTCTTCAAATTTTTTTCCTAATCTGTATTTTACATCTCAGTGCTCCATTTTATGTTCTATTCTATTAGCATCACTTGGATGGAATATCCAATTTTAAAAGAATCCTTTTTCTGACTTGAATAAAACAACACTTGGTTCTTAAGTGCACGAGTTTCTCTTACCTTTTTGCTTCCAGGTTTTTATTTTGATTTTCATGTGAGGGTATGGTGCTACCTCCTGTGACTCTAATAAGGGATTTTTTTAGAGCACTTTCCCTGCTGGTTCTTTGGGTTTTAATTTCATAACTTTTTCCCTTCGGGTTGTTTCTGACTAAATTCCTTTTTTTTTTTTTCCAAGTTCCTTTTTTTGATCTTCTGTGCCACAGAATTTCTTGCTGGAGTAAGAAAATGATAGACATTGCTTTTTAAGGGTCATTTTCACTCCTTACAGCTGTCCTTTCACAGTCACGATCTGACTGTAAGGCAAGGCCATCCAAAGACACCTCTTTCCATTCTTTCAGAGAGGCTTAGAATGAGACTTATTTTACAACTTAGCAGAGAGGTTTGCCATGGCAGGAGCAGATAAAGCTTTAGCCAGAAACAGGCCAAAGCAAAATGTGGTTCAGGAACCACATATTAAAGCTTCATTTTGTGGCCTGGCTCCCCCGCTCCTCAGCACTTGCTGGTTTATCCCTAATGTAATGGAAATAACAGAGTAGCAGAAGCAATCCTCCTCACACACTGCGTCATCTCCCCTTGCTCCATTTGACTGGAGAGCTGCCTTTCCTGTACCATCCTTCCTTTTCTCCAGAGGTTACTCATTGCCTGGTAAAGGCAAAGCCACCTTCATATTCCAAGTACCAGTGCAACATGGGCATATTCAAGTGTTTCTCTCCTGTCCTCAGCTGATTCTGCATCTTCCTCTTGGAAGAAAATAAAAGGAGCCAAGCCAGATGCCTCCTCATAGCCCAAGAGGGACAGCCAAGAGCCCTTCTCCTACTGCTGTCAATGCTGTTCACACCTCTTCCTCCAAGCCCAGTCCTCTCAGAAAGTCGGTTCCCTTGGCACCTGATGTGCCTCTTCTGTACCACCATGAATCTGAGAAGAAAGTACAACCCTTGTACCAAATCCCATCTTTTTAACACAGAGTACTTGGGTTTATGGTTTTTGTTCTGTCGTCAGGGTCCAGGGCATTAAGACCTGAAGCAAAGGGTCTCCTCCACCTTCTGGAGGTGGGTTCATGTGCAATGGCTGGACAGAGGTCAGCTCCCTACAGTCACCTCCACTTGCTCAGCTCATCAAAGCTTTGCAAATATTCCATGCCACAAGGATCCATTTAGGAAACAAGGGTGAAACTTGAATGAACTACCCGACCAATTGGATTTAGACTCCCCGTGCATACTGGGAGTTCGCAAACATCCATTAAGATTGAAATAGGTTTAGTGGCATCCGTCTTGGGAAAAGGGATGGACTAAATGGTCTTTTCCTGTCCCTTCCAATCCTATAGTTTAAGGATGCTCTGTTGCATCCCTTTCAGATGCCATATTCCAGTGGATCACTGGAGTGCATTTGTGGTTTAAAAAAATCTCAGTCTGTTTTTTCCCAAAGTGTGGCTCTTCTGTGGTGAGGCTGTTATACAGACAGGAAAAAAAAATAAAAAAAGAGAAAAAAACCACCAAACCCTTTGCAGCTGTCACGGACGCTCACTGCCTCAGTGCCTCCAAACGCCACTTGGCTCCCATGCGTTGATGCATTAACTGTACTGGTAATTAATGCCGTTAGCTTTGTAATTAAAAAAAACAACTTTTTGCCTTTATACTTGGGGTGATAACGCTGCAAGTAAAAATTAATTAAAATGAGATGAATTGCCTTCAGTTAAACCAAATGGAAAGAGAGGGAAAGGAGGGGGCCATGGAGGGGAGGGGGTCATAGTGGTAGCGAAGACAGAAGGAGACACGCAGGAGCCCTGCTAATGAAGCAAAATGATGCTGTTGGCATTTTTAAAGATTTTCCCTTTGGCTATGGTACCTTCTGTTGGGTTCTGGGTTAATGGAGCCTAAAGCTATACGTCTGGCAGGGAAACACTCTGAGTCACCATCGCCCCATCTCTTTCATGAGGTCTACAAACACACCCGCCCATGTTTCTTCAAGTCCCTCCTCCTCCTCACCTTCCTACCCCCCACCTGGCTATGAAGGGTAATGGGCTGTGAAATTGGCTTTTCTATTATTATTAATTAGATCTGATGTCAGGCTTTTTGTTTTGGTTTGCGTCTTGTTTCTTTTCCCCTGCTAAAGTAAGGAAAATACCAAGATTCCTGAAAGAGAGGGCAGACTCCTTACAGAGCTGTTGCTGGGAGTCAGTCCTAGCAACCACAGTACACTTTTTATATAGGACCAGAGCCCCTCTCCCTCCTTGTAGCCAGATGACTTGTCTGTTCACTGCTGAACTTTTTCTGCCCCACACAGGAGTCCCATCTCTTCAGACAGACTTGAGTGAGAGCTAACTTAGCAGAAAGGGTAAGAAGTAACCTGTATAAGAGATGAAGGAAGCCTCTGGCAGCAGAGGAAGCAGAAAGCCTTGCTGAACGTAAGGGACGAGAAACTGCACAAGGCAGGAGAAACAGAAACCTTTCAGTAAGTCTTGGACAGATCCAAATGGCTCAGATCTAACTGAAATCCATCTCTGGAAATTACTTTGAATTTCACCATTGTTATGCACATCTCATTTTCTTACTCCTGATATGTAGGAATTTAGCAAATGAGGGAAGAAGAAATGAACAATCTGTTCAAAACCTCCCCACCCAACTATCCTGTAGCACCCATTGCTTTTCAACCACTTCAGCCTGGGAACTTCAGAAGTTTCCCTGTACAGACTGTCTCACTGCAGACAGCAACATACTTTTCCACCAAACAGCTCCCTAAGAGTAATACATGGATGTCCATGGGGACTGCAGGCTCTACATAGCAAATAATAAATACCCTTCTCTAGATGAGCTATCTACAAATACTTGCCTATTCTAGAGTAAATATTAGACTATTTAAGTGCCCTGAGTCAGGAGGAAATGCTGTTACTAAGAAAAAGAGCAGCAGTGCCTGCGAACTCTCATAAGATCTGAAACAACTGAGATCCTGTAGCCTAAATTTAAAACTCCTGATCTGTAAAAAACTCTGAAGCTTTTTGAATTAACGCTGCCCATCCATTCTCCCATTTTCCCTCCAGAGCACCTTGTCACCATGATGGCCAGTTTTGGACATTTGCAAACACACTAAGAACCCGAGTCCTTAGGTTCAGCCCTCTTGTCTAGCCTCTGTAAGGTCAAAGAAATGTGGTTTGACAGCAAAGCCAAATCAGATAGACCCCTGTGGTGAAACTCAAGAGCAAAGTCTTGACTGTTTGCCCCAAAAGCCTCTGCTGTCTTCAGGTTGAAATTCAGCTCGATTTCAAGCAGCAGCACCCACCTACACCCTGAAGAGGGTTAATGGACTTTATTCCCATGTAATTTTCATCTCTTGACTCCAGGGTTGTATTGACAAGACACACCATGAAGATGCTACTGATTCTGCCATGGCTGATGGGAACAGAGTGCTTTGCATGCCTGTGCATGACAGGAATGTACTCTCTTAAGAAACAGCAGCCACACTTGCCCCATACATGGGGTTGAGATGGATGAACACCTGTGTGTTATTTGCACTGTTGAGAAGGATGCTAGAGCTGCCACACAGAGAGAGCTGCTGGGACTGAGGAAGAACTAGACCACCTCACCTTCATGAAAGCTTTCCATCCTGTTTTATGTTCTCTTAGCTGGAAGTGTGGTGTGGCCACTGCATAATGAAAAGGGATGGATAGGTGACATGTCCCCCCAAAAGATTTCAGAGCTAGAGAGTACTACAGCCTTAGTCTAAAACCTGCTGAGTCTGGCTCCTTGGAGCATGAAGGCAGCTCTGGAGTACACACTGTGTGGCCCTGACATCTCCTTCCCAATCCAGTTCAACATGGTTTAATTTTTATAACTACAGAATTACACTAATTCTTCTTATGTAGGACACTAAAAGTTCTGCTGGTGAAAAGCAACATACCAGAGCAAGTCTTTGACAACCTGGAGAGCTCAATGCAAACTCTGGTCCTGCGCTGGACTATCTGCCTCAGTTTCCCTGCCTATAAAAGCAGCATGGTAGCACCCTCTTTGCAAAAGTGAGACTGTATTATTGATTGACAAGGTGGAGCCACTACCTTAAGCTGAGGCACTGCCTTGACCTTTGCAGGTTATTCAGGCTGTTCACTTCGAGTTACTTCAGAATTCCAAGTGAGACCTTAGACTGGCTGACAGCTTTCAAAAGAGAGTCAAGCAAGCAGAGCAGATCCATGGAGGAGTGGAAGAGCTAAGTCCTGACCTTTTGAATGGGACTTTTGTCAGCTGTGGTTTGGCTGAACACATACCTGGGGACTGATGGCTGTAGTGCCACAAACTTCTGTCAAGTTACCTCTGAGATGCTGTGCTATAAGCAAGAGCCAACACCATCTCCCCCAGTATGTACAATTGAATCTGCTGATGGCCCCAGCACAGCACACACAAGCTGGGAGGAGATGGGCACATGCAGCATAGCAGGGGATTTACAGACATTGTGTGAGAAAGCAGGGGAGGATGATGTTGAAGCAAAGGGTGGGGTCTGTAGTATAAAGAGTCTGTGTGAAAGGGCAGCTCTTTTCACCAGAATAAGTCTCTCATGTGATAGTGGCATTCTCCCCTTCAGTTCAGATGGGTTTCATTTTTCAGTGCTAAAGGAAATAAACTGAGAGTGATGCTTTTCTGTCTGTCATGGTAAATCAGGCATCACTTCATTACAATCAATGGACTTCCACCAGCGGAGAGTTGATGTGAAAGAGATGACCGTTAATCCCAGAGTATCTAACCTCCCAGCTATCTCCAACATCTGAAAATCAGCTGTTCTTTTCTGGTTCTTAGAGAAACCCCAGGAAAAAAGAGCCTGCAGTCAGACTATAGCTGCTGAGGCATGACGCAAATTAGACGCTAGCCTCACTTCTTCATAGCTGTGTCAGCTCCTGCAGGGCTAAGCAAAAGACACCGAAAAAGCATGGGGAGAAGGGATATTGAGCCAAATCTAGTCCCAGCTCCAATCCAATCCAGCCTTAGCATAGAGGGAATGAGATGGAAACAGGGACGAGGGAAACGTCTGCTATCTCCTGGTGTTCCCACGATGGGTTACAGGTCCCTGGTCAGCCAGCCCTGAGTTTGCTTAGACAAAAACTTATGTTTGAGCCATCCCTGCAAGCAGAGTCTTTAAGTTCCTCCTCATTAGCTGCACCAAATGATGCGTGACTAGCTGAGGATGGAGCTCCTTGAATGAAGAACCCAGATTTTTGCTGACAGCAGTCACCTGTCATACTTCACAGATGAACCACAGAAACTTTTCTTAGGAAAGCAAATGGTTGCTGGAGTAGTTCAAGGTCTGTCATCATTCCATAGCATGGAAAGGTACTATCAGAGAATAGACTTCTAAACAACACTGTCTGGAGAAACCTCCACCTTCTGCACATGCAGGTGAGCTGATCTATGCAGGCAAGCAAGTTTCCCTCTTCCTGAGTGCTTACAGAGCACCAGCGGGCACATCACCCACCCTGCAGACGTGAGCACACTGGCTACAGTGCCAGACTGCTGCAGGACACCTTGAACACCACTCATGCCTCAGGGATTTAATGGCCAGTGCTTAGAAGGTATTGAGTATCATTTGTGGGGCCTTCCAGTTCTGCTGCAAGTTTTCAAGCCCCCTGGACAACAGGGCTCAGCAGCCTTATAAATGCTGCCACTTCAGGACTAAACACAGCAGCTGCTTAGAAATGGGCGGCAATAAGGGAAGCAGTGAAGGAGGCTGCTTTATTTCATTTAGGACCATTGGGAAACACTAAGGAAGAGAGAAAACAGTTCTTCGCATTAAAATTTTCCAGAGTACTGAGGCTACAGACATTGAGCCATCATGTGCTATGTGGTCGGGACCTCTGGAGCTTGCCATAAAGCTGCTCTCCCTGCAACACAGCGGCAGCTGATCCCTTGCTGGGACCTTGGCTTAGTGCTGAATGAGAGAAAAGTCAACACCTGCTGCACAGCCACCAGCATCTCTGGATTTGAAATACAGATCTGCCATCCAAACATGCCACCAGCCTGATGCTGTTTAGACCAGAGGAGATAACTGCCCTGGGAGGTGCAGCTCCTGAGAACCCAGGAGCTAACATGCTGCTGGCTCTGCTTCCAAGCTAGCAGCAATAAACAGAAGATGATGCTTTAAGGGACAACAAATGCATTCTGGTTTTCATCTGGTACTAAATACCTAAGCCTCCACCTGCCTGAATCCTCTTCCATCCTTGCCAGGAAGCTGCTGGAGAGGAAACTAAAAAAAAGGAAGATGAGGCAAAATAAAGCAAACTGCCAGGGAAAAATGTCCAAAAAGCTAGCCCAGAGGACAGGGGAGAATCGAGGTCTCCACAGATGAGTGCTTTTAATTAGGAAGAGGGCTGAACAGCAAGAAGCTTATGCTAATGAGTAGTCTCTTTTAATCAGCTTATATTTTAAAAAAAGCATTTTTTAACAGTCAAAATAGTTCTGAAAAATGGTAATTATCAGAAATGCGTTAACATGGAGCGGGTGGGCCAGCAAGCTGAAATGATGGAGTCTGCTGTCGACAGAAGGGGACAGCATTGTCATGCGAGGTGATGCAGGAATGAGGTAGGAGGGCTTCCTGGGCGCCACCCTGGAACAACTCCTGCCTCTGACATCCCTGAGCTGTGAATATTCCCTTTCCTTCCTGGTCTAATTAATCCTTTCTCTCCCCCACACATGTTCATCAGTCTCCCCCTCTTCCCTCCCGTTGGTGAGTCCTCTCTGCACATAGAGATGTCCTTGCTCTTTGCTTGTCTCTTTTTGTCCCCACCTTTCCTCCTACATGCTCCTTCAAGTACTATGCTGCAGATGGGTGGTGCAGAGGCCCTTTTCCTGCTAGTGCTACAAACCCTGCCTTGTTGTAGTCTCCACTGAATGTGGACGCTGATTGTCTGGAGAGTGTATTTACTGTGTGTGCACCCCCCAACAACCTCAAGAGAAACCGAGCTTTTGTGGTCCATGCCTGAGGTGTCTGAGCTGAGTCTATGGGTTATTCCTCCAAAACAGTGAGTCCCTTTACTCTTGGCAAGCCTTGCTGGAAATGGGCATATATTTGTACGCAGTGGGGTGCAGAGAAATCCCCCTCTCCTTACAACTTCTTTCTTTTGGCATCTTGTCCTCTCCTCTGAAAACAGACACTCTACCAGAAATGTGCAGAATTCCCAGCACCTGTATACCCTCACAATGCCCTGCCCACATGAGTCTTTGTGACAGCCCGCCTGCTTCTCCAAATGGTGCAACACCCACCAATATTTCAAGTAGATGTTACCAAGTGAAATGAACACCAGTTTGCAGTATCCTACTCTGTCTGAGGAAACAGATCTAGGCATGTGAAGCCATCTGCTCATGTAGGGTTGCCATCCTCATATTTTTCTGTACTGTGTGCAATAAAGAGCGCTACCAGACATCACTCTCAAGCTCACAACAACCTTGGGGCAGAAAACAGGAGGGGGAGGCAGCACATCCAACATGCCACATATGGTGGGGTGAAAGGAGAGAGACAGAGAAAATACACACCAAAGGATGGATAGAGCAATAGACTGCCTGATGCTTTCATGGGCAGTAAAAGGTGCTGTGATTCTCGTGTCTGAAAGCTGGTTTAATCCTAAATGTTTTTTGAAGATTCCTGCTGTGAAGTAGAAAACCAGTTCAGTCATGTCTTCTCTCCAGTCTTGACAAAAGAATACAGAATGGAGCCTCTACAGCTGTCCTTGTCCCATAAAGGAAGGACAGGCTTTGATCCACCACTTACAACCATGCAAAGTCTCCTTGGTGCCATCAGGTTCAGCTTATGTATGGCCAAGGCCCAGACACAGGCAGCAAATCTCCTTCCAGCTGAGCAAATGCCACTTGGTGGTGAGGCAGCTACTCAGCATAACTACAGTACCAGGGTCTTGGCTCTGCTCCCCGTCTCCAGTTTCTCAGATGCAGGTTCCCAATTGATGGGACCTAAGGGCATCCAATTGACCAAAACAACTGTGCTTCAAAGAGCTCACACCTCTCTGGGAATCAAGCTTATGAGCTACAAATCTCATGGCAGTGAAGGATCAAGCTAGGCTTATAACTCAAGTTTTAAAGGATGAGTCCTATGAGAAAACAATCAAATATGGTTTTGACCCACTCGTAAAAGACACTGCCTTTCCAAACAATCACTGTACCAATGTGCATGGCATTAGCATAATAATTTGGTGTCAAAGCCTGAGGCCATTGATGCATATTTGTGCATGGCATATCATCTTCCCATGTAATCCCTTGCTCTACTTTCTCGCCCCTGTGTTTGAGGGCAGGCATTTCTTTAGTGAAAGGAAGCAACTGTAAAGCTGATTATTTTAAAGCTGCATCTGTAAATTCTGGTGTCCAAAGCTAGGCTAAGAAAAACCAACACCATGGGACATGACCTGATCAGATCTCAAGGACAAGTTCATTCTGATCTACAGTAATAACCTGAGTCAGGAGGCAGCCAAAGAAAATCGCATTTTGTACCACTGGACTATGTTCCTCCACTGAGGCCATGCCAGTGCTGATCCCCCTTCTGATGTGAGGAGCATGTGATTTAAGGACATGAGGAGATGCAGAAGTGAGGAAGATAACTGCAGTGTAAAACCAATACTATGATCCCTGAGACCATTAAAGATTCCATATCACGTTGCATTTTTCTCCTTCACATTTTTGAACTCGCATCAATTTTCCATACTGTATTAGATGCAATAGTAGTAATGGCTATTTATAGAGCTGTAGGTTTGGATCAGGCTGCTGCACACAAAAAAAAAAAGAAGACCGTCTTGCTGAAAGGCTACAATCCAAAGCGTGAACTAAATGCCAGGGCATATAAGGTTAAACATCCTAAATAGCTGCCTCCCACTGATAGGTGGTGAGATTGTTATTAATTCAGTGTAGAGTTAGAAAGCGTTAAAATAAATGTTAAAATAAATTACATGGTAAAATAGATTACACAAACTGAGCACATTAATATGCACTAATAGAGATTGTTGCTAAAACAGGATTCTTTGTTCTGGAGCAAAATGCCTCAGTATTATAGGCAGGCCAAAACAAAAGTCTCCCACTGCTGTAGTGAAAGCTGGACTGGGATTACAAAAAGGATTTTCAAAGCAAATTGTGTCTTTCCAACAGAATGGGGCTGCTGAGAACCAGTTGGACTGGTGTCCCAAGGCTGCACGGCTCTCCACTTTGAATGGATGGACAAAAGCATCATGTGGAGATACCCTCTCCTGTATTATCTGATGGGAGTGCATGTGCCTGCTGTCTGCCTCGGGCAATGGTGCAGGCGAGTGTAAAGCAGCACCATCTGTTTTGGGCTGCCAGCTTGTGCCCCAGCACTGCAACAGGGGGTCTGTGTGCACCAGGAAGGGAAAGGCAACCTCAGTGCTTCCCCAGAGTATGGGCAATCAGCAGCTGTGCTCTAAGACAGCAGCAAAGAAACATCCCCCAAAAGCAAATTAAGCTGCAGTACTTCACTGGCAATGGCAGTACACTCCCTTCCTGCAGCTGCCTCAGCTCTGGGTTCCAGTCTGGGCAGACCATAAGCAGGGGCACCCAGTGCCTACAGGTCCATCTGGCAATGGCCTCTCTGCTGAGGTGCTGACAAGTGTCACAGCTGGGCTCCAGGTAGAGAGGTGGGCTGGGAGAGGACAACTCCCACCAGGAGCTCAACTGAAAGCCACCTATCAGGAACCAAAGAGTGAGACATCAGGAAGGCTGAAAGGTCCAGTGAACTGCACCAATGCTGGTACTTAAAGTCTAAGTCCAAAAGAGTCAGGAGTGAATCCAGCTTCCTACTGTTCCATGCCCCCACAGAGAGAGAGAGAGAGCTGTGAAGCATGAGAGAGAGCATGTGAAATATGATGCTTCTTGCTGGCACCATAGAACCTGGTGCAGTGAATCTAATGGGAGCACAGCAACACAAGTAACCCTCTAAAGTTATATTTCTAAATATTTAAACTGTGTAAATAAATCTCTCTCTTTTTACTTTCTTCTTCTAGAGTGAAGGCAAGTGACCTTGCATAATATAAACTAAAGTTGACACATCGCTGCAACCATAGGCAAAGGTCTTCCAGTCTTCTCAGCAGCCTCCCCTTCATCTGACTCCCAATTCAGGAAAAATACAAGGTTCGCTATATTCCATAATCATTCCTTTCTCCTTACTCCACCCCACATGCTTGTGTGAGATCTAAGCAGAGAATTAACAAGGTGCTTTCTGCAAAACAAGCAGGGATTCTGTCTCTACTGCTGTACCACTGAACAAATAGTTTCAGTGATAAATAAATAAAGCTATTCACGAAGGATCCTCACTTCACTTTAGTTGGGCTTTCACTATGTCTACAAACCTGTCATTGGTCTGGATACTTGGAAACACAGCTATGAGCCTTCCCCTCTAATTCTCCATTTTAAGGTAAGTAGGAAATGCCATTTATTTGTTAAAATTTTATAACTCAAAGCTCACATTGCCTCCTTCTGCCTTTAAAAGCACCAGCCCTTGGTGAGAAATGACCAGCTGCAGGCAGACCGACTAGGCCAATGTTCATTAAATGTCTTATTCAACTCCAAACCTCATGAATTGTTTAATGTACAACAGAGACAAAAGCCTTATTTTTTTCATGTGTCAGCTCCTGTTAAGCGGCTCCCTGGCCATCTTGCTGCTGGCTACAAACAGGATTAACAATCCCTGTAGTTAGATGCAGGGAATGTGTACGTACTTCACAAGCTGGCAAACACGTGCAGAGGACAGTGTGGCACACCCCCTACACAGCCCCACGCATGTGTTCCCAACCATGCCCTACATGCAGGCACCCCCTACCTGCCAGCCCTGCCAACCTGATTTACGCCCCGGGGAAAGCAGACATACAAATCCAGGCATGCCAGCACAGAGCGCCTAGGGTGCCTGCACACAGCAGGTGACAAACACATCCATCCCAGGAGCTGCATATTGTTCATCTGCATGGATTGCTTCTCCCCAGAGATATACACGGGAAGGATATCCTAGAGAGGAAGATGTGCTCTCCGGTTGACTGACTGCTTCTCCCAGCCCTCCTGCTGCACATCCAACGTTAGACAGCTTGAACCTGACTTCTGTAAGGAAGCCTACCAGGTGCCGGGCACCACATTGCAGAGGGGGGCCCTCAAGAGGTGGTGCATGCCAGACACTTCTGGAAATACCCAGCACCTCCCACTCCTCCTCTCCTCTCCTGCCTGAGCACAAGCACATGTGCCAATCCTGTGAACTTGCACGCACACAGGCAGAGAGGCAAGCACACAGATGAGCTCGGCATCTGACTTCCTGCAAGATCCCCTCGGGCACACACCCTCAGCCTGAAAGCATGAACCTCAAGCTTGAAGAACACTGCAGCCTCCTTGGCCAACTGCCTAGAAGGCTGCCAACCAACTCTGGTTGAAGGGAGAAAAGGGGAAGAAAGGTTTGGCAGCTCCAGACTGGCTGTACCAATGTCCAGCTTTTAGTGGGGCTCTCATGATTTCCACTCCATCCCCAGCAGCAGCAGCAGGGCCCGGGAGCATTTCCAACAAAAATGATGTTGTAGACTTCAAAATGCTGACCAGCTGGTGGGGTGACGTCACGGCCCCGGCCCAGTGGAGAACTGGGCAGCATGGAAAGAAGGGGGAGCAGGAGGGATGTCCTTGCCATGACAAACTGACCAGGGACAGTGCAGGAGCAGGAGGGTGAATGTGTCTTTAATGCAGATTGCTGCCATGGAAAGAAAGATGCCAAGTTGTCCTTTCTCCCTGACTATCCCCATAGAGGGAGAAATTATATCCGTGGTGAGTGTATGTCATCCCCTGGAAAATGCCATCTGGAAAACATTACTGGGCTTCCCGGACAGACATCACAGAACTCTGCAAAACCTGGAGCTAAACAGCACTTGATACTCACGTCAAATGGTTTCTTAAGAGGCAATAGCTTGCAGGGCTATTGCTAGGGTTTTTTTCCTTATTGAAATCAGGAGGAAGCTGTACTGCTGACCAAACCACTTACGAGTTACAAAGTGAGTGAGAAAATAAAAGTGTCTGATGAAAGCTAGCATTTTTCTGATAGCAAAGGAAATATCCACCTCTCATGCTTATTTGTTATTCGGGATTATTGATGTATTTTCTGGCAGCAAAAAATCTTTTCCTGACACATTAAACATATTGTGAATATTGCAGTCAGCTGTAAAATCCCTCCTACATACCACCGGACTATAACATCTGCATCACTAACAAAATCAGCACAACACAAATGGCATATATGGTGGAAACATTGGAAAATGTGCAAGCATGTGTACAGATAAAGGCTGAGCTTATGTGAGGGACTGCAGAAAGCAGACAAGCACCACCAGTGCTTCCCAGTGCAGCTCATGGCCTGCATGATGCACTGAGAGGCTGGGGAAGCAACCCAGTCAGACTGAGATGACACTCAAAGATTTTTGGAGGTAAATCAGTGTGTGATTTATTCAACTTGACTCAGCTAATTAAGGGCCAGGAAAAATCAAAGCCTAAGATTTGGACAGTAGCTGGCAGCACAAAATGCAAATTTCCTCATCCAACAGACCATTTAAAATTCACCTTTGACGGAAATATTCACAGTAGCAATTTCTTCTTTGTTAGTATTTGCTCTACCCAAGCTGCCATGCTGGCGGAGAGGGACAGTAGAAGGGCTGCCAACACCATCAAGTCAAGATTTGCTTTTGAATCAGAACAAAATAATTACAGATCTCCCTCTGCCCCATTTTGACAGTGCCTGAGCCATCTCAGGGACCACCAGTCATTCTCTTGGCACTCCCTAGAGCTGTGCCTCTCTGCCACCCCTCCTCATGCCTCCCATCATGCATGTCTCCTCGGCTCCACAGGAGTGTTTACTTTTCTGGCATCCTCTCTGCCCAAACAGCCCCAATCTGTACCAGCCCCACTCCACGTCAGTTTTGGCTCCATTTAGACTTCAACATGCTTCAGCATGGTGCAAAACAACTGCCTTTACCCCTTCCCAAGTGACATGACCCACATCCACAGGAGTTCAATAAATATATTTCCAGGGTGTATGCATCCCCCTCATGCTACACAGTAATGTTGCAGCTCCATCCATTTCCACCACTCCTTACGGCTGTGTCTCACAAAGCCTTGCTCACGCAAGTAATCCCATTAAACTCAATGGGCTAGTTGCCTAAGCACAGATTTACAGGATCATGCTCTTAAAGGCTAAGCTCTTCAGTAAAGGGACCTGAAGAGTCCCTTGTAAATTGCCCATAAAGCCCTACAGCCACCGCTGGCCTGCGGAAACCTGGTGTTATTTGCAGGAGATCAAAGTCCTGTCAGGTCATGTTGACTTCTACTAATGGAAGCCGAGATGCTCAGCTGCACTCCTAGGTGTCAGGCCTGTAAATAATGAACTCTTACTGATGTGTTTCACCTGGTAGGTTTTCGAGGGAGCTGTCAATTGGCACCCAGCAGAATTCAAAAGAAAATCTGATTTGCCCAACACCCCGAGGACACCAAGTTTTCCTGGTTTGCCCAGCTACAACCACAGCGTCAACACAGGCTGAGTTCTCAGAACAAAGGTCTTTTGGGTACGCTGGGGCCGGGATACACACATCGGAAGGTGCCTGCCTGGCTATGTCTCCTTCTCTTTTAAAAGGTTTTTGCACTAACATGTGCTTTTTCAGATGACAGAAAGACATGAGGAAATGGGAACAGAATGTGCACGCTATTCATATTGAAGAAGGCCTGGTGTAATAGTATAATTAATAAACCTTTGCAGACCTCTATTAATAGTTCCTGGAACCTGAGCAAGGAATGCAGTGATAGTTTTGCTAGGGCTCATTCTGCAAGGGTGAAAATCTTTTGCTTACTGTTTTCACATTGGTCATTGCCATGCTCCATCAAGCTTAGCGCTGTAAAGGCAGTAAAGGAAAGCAGGGGACCAGAGGAGGAAGGAGATGGGGAAATCCTGGCCTGTGGCTGAATGCATTTTGACGGCTTTACAAGCACAAAGGCTGGATGAAGTCATGTTGCAAAATTACTTGTCCACTCATGCATAGGGCTGAGAAGGAATCCTATACAACTAAATTAAATTTAAATTATCATATGCCAAATTTACATTAATATTCAGGGAAAAGAACCATTTTTTCAGGCAGTGCATTGATTTAGAGTTTTAAATACTAATAAATTCCTCCTGCCTCACTGGACACTGATGGCACATTCCCCCTTAGCTTCTACCTTGCGTAATGCTGGCCTTGCACCCTAAACGTAGGGCTTGGCTTTGCAAGCCAAGAGTAAGCATCCCAGGAAGAGCAGATAGAGCCTTGAAAGCAGCACAGACTGCCCAGCCAGAAGGCTTATTGAGGCAGATGTATTTCTCCTCTCCCCACTTTCTCCAGGCATGTCTTCCCTAAACCTCTGCTCCATTCCATGAGGGTCCCCGGGGCTGTGCAGGGACCCAGACCAGCAGCACATGGATGCACAGCCCCGGGAGAGAGCGGCTGGGAGGCTGCCACCAGTCTCCTGGCCATCTCGGTTTGGCCCCTCCTCCCCAGCAATCCCTACAGGTTTCATTGCTGAATGCCTCAGCCCCTGGAGTACCACAGTAATTTGGCACTGATGCCTTAGTCACTTAATTATTCTTTACAAAGGAGCCTTTGAATTTCTTTTTCCCCACCTTGCTTTCTTTCCTCTCTCTCTCTCTTTTCCCTCTACACATTTTGACTCAATAATTTTCCTTGAAATTGTATAAACTCGCTGTTTATTTCTTGCCATCTAACATGCTGTGATCTATCTTTTATTGTTAATATTTTTTTCTCTGCAGTGTCCCTGCTGCCTGTCTCTGAGTTCATTCTGTTCCCTCTTTCAGCAGCGCTATATTTTTCCTCTCAGTATTTTTGCTTAGCTCTATTAACTTTTATTTATTTTTCTTTCACTCCTTCACCATGTTTCTTTTCTTAGTTGCAGTGCACCGTCTGTATATCTGTTTCTGCCTCTCTCATGCTCCCACAACTAGAATACTCTCTGACTGCCTTTCATCACCACAGCCCCTTGTCTCCCCTCCCCACATACTCCCCTCCCTAATAAGAGCTATCTAAAACTGGCCAAGACCCTTCTTGGGTTCCCCCCTCTGGTTTCCAGCTGTTGCCTGTGAAAAATACCTATGTAGGAGTGTTGATATCATGAGCACTGGCAACCCAAAGCTGTTGAAAGCACCTGAGTCAAGAAGACTCAAGATGCAATAAGAGGTGATGAACTCAATGTACGATTTTTCCAAAGCGTGCATATTTTTAATTCTGCATTTTCTGAGAGAGAAGAAAAAAATAGAAGTAGGAAAAAAATCCCTCCTCCTCTTGACATCTCTTACCTGGTTTTGAACATCTCACTATGCAAACAAATTAGTTTCTCCTAATAAAGGTTAGAAAGCGAAAAATAAGCCTGAAAATGGAAGTATAAACTTAGCCATAACTGAAGAATTGGAATCAATGCCTACAAAGGAAAGCAAATTTGCCATCTGAAGAGAGATGTGTGCAAAGGAATCACAAATGACCTCTCCGTTCCCCAGCACCTCAGCCATCTCACCACACCTCCGCTTCCTGCAACAAGGGGAGTAGCTCTAGCAGGGCCCTCAGTTACTGTCTTTGCAAAGCACTGTGAAAATAGATGCCAGGACAGCATCCTGTGACTGCTGCTTCAGAGCTCTGGCCATCAGCTGCAGACTGCGTGAAGGACAGAGGGAGGCAGCCACAGGGGATTTGGGTGCAGGGGCCAGTACAGCTGGGGGGCTGGGGAATAAAAATGGCCAAGACCCAGGATGGAGCAGGCTGCTTTTTACAGCAAGTATCTGCAGCAATGCAGGCAGGTCACTCCCTGCCTCCCCATGGGAGCAGGTCTTTCCCTGGGTGGTCTGTACACAGCCATCTCTCTTGTCTCCCTCTCCTGAGGCTGTGGGGAAATAAAGGGAGGGCTCAATGCCTGAAGCATCTCTGTTTCTGCCACATGGGCTTTGCTGATCACTGTGTGTGTCCTCTCCCTGCAGACAGACCCTGTGGGGAGGAAGCAGGAGCTGTCCCAGAACACACAAGAAACCTGGTCCAAACACATCTTGGAGAAAAAGCTTGCCAGCTGACAGGGCTGGTTATAGGCACCCACGTTTACTCAGCCCACGAACAGAAAACGAGGCAGCAGTGAGAAATGAAGTTCATTTTCTTCTCCTTGCCGTTTCAAGAATCAGACTGAAACTCATCAGGGTCACAACTATATGGATTATAGCCAAGGAGAAAGGTTATTTATGTGCCTCTAAGAAATAAAAACAAAGTTGAGAAAAAAAAACAACCTAGCACACAGGCAGCAAAGCTGGAAGGAGAAATGCCATCCATGCATTCCAGGTTAACAGGACTGAACCCAAATCTTCTTCCAAATGTCAGCAAGGTTCAAAACAGGACCCAGAGTGAAAACTGCATCTCAAACCCAGACGCTCACTAATGCAATTCTGAATCATAACATCCTTACACCTCACTGTGGTCAGGTATGGCACAGTAGAATGGTAGGTAAAACTCACATGCCATTTTTGTTTCTTATCTCCCCTGGTTTTTAGAATATCTTCAACAAACTATGAATGGTTTCTGAATTTTACACCAAAGAATCTGAGAGCACATTTTTATCTACACACATATGCATGTGTGTGCATTTACCTAGGCATGCTGATATACATATGCATCTACATCTGTGAACACAGATATATTAAAAACCCAGAGGTTCTCTTGCCAGATGTACATGCTACATACTGCACTTCCTCTTGTCCCAGTCTGCCCATTTGTACCACACAACACTTCACTGGTTCTGTACCTCATAGCATGTTCGAATATCCCATATTCTCATTATCCTCAGACTCACTGAGCCTGGCTGTCCCCCCTGGAGGCTGTTCAGCACAGAAATTTGTGCTTAGCTGAATTTTTACCATAGCTTTGCAGTTCACCTTTACAAAAATAAACTCTCCTACGTGGAACTTTTGCAATCAGCAAAGAGACGAGAACAAACAAACAGGAAAACAGTCCCGTCAGCAATTCTCTAGCCATGTAAACTGCTCGCTTGGAGCTGGGGAAAAAAATGGCCACCATCCCAACAGTGGGCTGATGCTCCTCTCTTGCTCAGCCGGCCCTCCCCTGTTTATCCGATCTAATGCAATAAAATGCGTAATTAATTTCTAAACGCTTCCGTTGAACGGTGCAATTTGTCAAGTCGAGTTGTTAATAGAATTAAGCTTTTTATCAGCGATTAGCAAAAGAAGGTAAAAAAAAAAATTAATTACAGAATTGTATGCCTCCCTGCTTCAAAGCCAGGTTTGGGATTAAATGTTTGATAAAGGTTCCCTGGCACGTTATAAAACATTTAGCAAAAGCTGCTTTCCCCATGGTGTTTTTTGCAAAACAGCCTCTGTGAAAGAGGGGGGAGGCAGAGAGAGGAGGGTGCAGGCAGTATACTTGATCACGTGGAGGGGGGGGATGGCTTCAAATCGTGCAGAATTTATTGTATGGGAACACACCCCTGTATTGTACCACACTGGGACTACATCCTGCCTGCCTCGACTTCTTAAACATCTCTCTGTATAGATAATCTATAGTGACAAGGAATTACAAGCAATATTGGTTATCCCTGCTTGTGTGTCAAGAGGTGGTCCAAGCCCTGGCCTCAGTGGAAGGACTGTACTGTACTATGCAATGAGGAAGCACATAGAACATGGGCTGGTTATGTGGTAGGAAGTCCCCCTTACAGCCTTTCGCATTCCAGTAAATGCATACCTTGTGAAGAGTTGACTGTGTAGACCTACAGAGTATACCCAGAGATCGAGCCAGCTCTGCCCTCTGCAACACAGCTAGTGCTGGATCATCACTAAACCTACATGCCTTGCACCACAGCAAGGAGAGGAGAGGCAAGCAGAGCAGAACTGGGGCTGAAGAAGCCTCATCTCCACAGCACAGGAGGGAGATGCAGCATCATTCTTTCCAGTGAGCCTGCCTGCACAGACAGGGGCTGAGGAGAACTGGTAACCCAAGCGTACTGCAAGGAATGCCACCTCCTCTGGGCCTTGCGCCACCTATTACTGATGACAGAAATACTGCGATCTCTCTCCTTCTTGCAAATTATACTGTCTGTTTACACCTGACTTCCACAGACACTAGTGAAAAAACTGTGCCTGAGGGATCTTGTTTTGGAACACGGTCGAGCCCAGGCATTTCTCTGCCAAGGCCCAGCTCTCTGGCCCTCTTCCAAAACATATATATTCAGTTTCTCCATGGATCCACCTCGGGTTTACTAGCAGCAAAGCAATTGACCTATCCAAGAGACAGTCTGTCATCCTTGCAGGGACAGGCTGGGAAATATCTTTGTGGGACGATTGGAGACTTTGTTAAGCAAGAGGGGAGAAGAGCACCCTGATGATGTGCTAGGGGATTTTTTGGGGGAAGCGCACCTACACAGGAGGACGAAATGCAGCAGCAGTGGGTGGCAAGGGCACGGGCAGAGCTGTCAAGAGAAGTGCTGGGTGAGGAGATCTGGGAGGCTGCAGGGCAGGAGGAGAGAGCTGCATCAACATAGCTTTAAGGCACGGTACAGAATTAAACACTGACAACAGTTATGTTTCCGTGCACACCAGCTTAATTAGCAGCATGAAGCTTTCTGACACCTCCATTTCACGCTGTCTTTATAGTAAGTTTCTCAACAGGCAGAATTTCTGGCAGCTCAGCACATGCTCTATGCAATGGCCATGC
The DNA here is from genome assembly GCA_013396755.1 of Sclerurus mexicanus. Classification (NCBI taxonomy): domain Eukaryota; kingdom Metazoa; phylum Chordata; class Aves; order Passeriformes; family Furnariidae; genus Sclerurus; species Sclerurus mexicanus. The sequence continues at coordinate 71,845 of VWZF01001878.1, read as the reverse complement.
AACTTGCGGGAAGGAAATGAGGAGGAGGTGAAATCTTTAATCTGATTCCTGATCCTACTGGCAAGATAAAGTTACAAAGCTAATGGCACATTTAAGTACTTCAGACCCCCACAATGAGACAGGAAATGCTCTTGAGCAGCCTCCCCACCCCACATCATCAGTTCAGCTCGTTTTCTACTCCTAGTAGATCTGGCCTTGGCAAGGATGGATGTGGAGTGCCCAGCACAGACTTCTCACTCTTAACACTTATATGTGTTAGGAGCCATGATCTGAGGAGGAGCAATTACTGACAGACCTAGAAAGGACTGTAGTGTTGGTGGACTACAACCAAGATACAGGAGACTACTCAAGCACTGGGTTCAGCTCTTACCATACACATCTATATGAATGCAACTCACAGTGTCTATTTCTTGTTAGATATCCATCAGCTATCTAGGATTTTGATTAGGATTTTTTTTGTTTGTTATTCGACCTAAATTATCACATGCTCAGTCAGTTACAGTTCACCCCTTGAACCAGACTTGTCAATTCCTCTTCTTTCTCTCTCCTAGCTTGGCTTCCTTCAAAAGCTGGTAGATTGTTATCATTCATGTCCCGTCTCTAAGTTGCCACTTAGCGAACCTCGACATATTTAGTTCCTTTAATCTTCTTCCCTAATAAGTCAATCCTTCAGCCCTTTTATCATGCTAGCTGCGCTTCCCCAGATTCTTTACGATTTATCTGCATCTTCCTGGTACTGAGGTGCCTAGAAGGCAAAGCAGGCTTGTGAGCTGCCCTGAATGAGCTGTTTCCTGTGGGCATGAGGGCAAGAGGCCACAGCCCAAATTCTGTAGGGTTTGTTTCCTCTCCCCCCACTGCTGTGTCTATCGCATTATCCCAAAAATCCTAGAGGACAGCTCTCCTTGACAAAGCTGCAGTTAACAACCTCTGGTTGTTAAAGCCTAGTTTTCCATTCATCCGCTCCACACTGCTATTAGTGGGTTGCTGTTGATTTGCCCTACTTTCCATGAGAAAACCAGCCAGCAAGCCCTTTCTTGCCCTGCATCTTTCCATTTGGAAGAGCTCCATCAAAGGCTGCAAAAGGGTTCTGCAAGGAAAAAGGCAGACCCATCATTCTCCCCTCTAAGTCCTTGTGCTCTCCACTTATATGGAATGAGTGTCATGCTGTAATGTCATCAGTTTGGGGTCTTGATACGGAAACTCATGAGTGTTGTGAAAAGGAGGAAACATAAAAAGAATTGGGAGCCTCAAGCTGGACACTGGCCTTTTGAGTCAGCTTGTGAAAATCCTTTCCTTCCTCTGCAGTTCTGTTCCATGGAAGTGGAGTGCTACTTACTTTCCCATTCAAATACTCAAAGAAATCAAGCATTGAGAAATGTATTCAAGTTTTGCTTAATAGCTACACATACCAGAATAAATTGGTTCACAGATTTCTACCAAATGTAGCCAGCATTTTGATTCAAAACTGCTAGGGGGTTTTATTTCATTTATGCTTCCATCAAAAGAACCCCACAACCAAGCTCAAGTATACTCAACAATCCTGAGTTCCCTCACTTAAACTGACATTGTTTTCAAGGAGATATCCTAGACAATACCCTATTTTGCTTTTCTTTAAGCCTCTATCTAAATTCTTTCACAGCAGTAAACACATGTTGCAAGTGTCTCTACATGAAAGCTTATTATTCTCATTAGTAAAAGAAAAAGTGCTTGCAGAGGCAATAGACAATTTGGGAAGTGAATGCAAAAGTGTCTTCCCCCAGGGAAGTTTCATTGTCAGGCCCCTGGAGCCCTCTCTGCCAAGCAGACGGATATGCCAGCCTGTACACATAACAAGGACAGAACTATATTTTGGTGTTGATTTATACTGAAAAACATACTAGTGTGTGTCATATTGATTTAAACTAAATTATAAAAAAGAGAATAAATAAATAAATAAATGCTACACTGACAGCTCTGCGTGGGAGGTCTCTGCCCATTGTCATTTAAACTTGGTAGTACGCTCACACAGGTGCACAGCCTAGCAAAACGTGACTCACATTCACATGGGTTGGATGCTCTTCAGCCCAGAGCTCTCTCTGTAGAGGGGAAAGGGAAGAACAGGATGCAGAAACCTGTATGGGTTTCAATTCCCTGTTCTGCTAATGATCTCCTCTGCGGGACAGGGCAACTCTCATTGCCCTGCCACAGCGTGCCTGGAAGCCCAGTGAAGTCTCACCATGGAAGGAACAAGTTGCTGCATCTGTATGTCACAGTGATGTGCCACGTGAAGGCTCCAGAGTTGCCTTGTGACCATGGCATGATGCGTAAGATAGTGAGGGCAGTGTCTGAGCTCACAAGTGCCTGTATGACATCACTACAGTGCTTCCCAATGGAACATGAGGGCAGCCAGGTTCCAGCTCAGTGTGGAAGCCAGCTGCCTTCTTCTCCAGGGTTGGCAGAATGGGGGAATACAACAAAAATCCCTGATTTGCTTAAATGCCAATGCCAGTGACCAGATGAAAACAAAAAACAAAAACAAACAAACAAAAAAAAAACCAACCCAGACCAAAAAAATATCCTCTTCTTCAGAAAATAATCTTTTGGCATTTCTATCCTTTTATTTTGGGCAAACAACTTTTATGCCTTGGCTGTTGAACACTCTGTCATTTTGCAAAGCAGTCCTCGTAGCCAGTTTCAGGACTACAAAAAAAAGATGTGGGTGTTCAATTCATGTCACTTCAAATATTTAGGACACGATTTCAGCTCAAATCACGTAAGGTTTGTTCCCACAAAAGCCCTTTCCGTAGCAGCTGGGGAGGGCCAAGGGTGGCTGAAAGAAGCTCTAATCAAATGTTTCAAGAGAAGCTGGCTGATAGGCACCGTGGTACAATTTATAGCTGGCTCAATGCAGGTACTGTAGTTTTGCAATCATGCCAGCTATCAATCAAGCTCTATTCTATTGGTCTTTTATGTCTTGTACTCCAAATTCCAAGCTGAGCTCTGTCAATGGAAAAAGTATTCTGATAATTGCAGATGATTCTCCCTGGACGCTTTCATATATCATAAAACATTTGGGCAGGAAGAAGAGTCTTGGGATGAAATACATCCAAGGCTGGGAGAGCGGGGAAGGAGTGAGGGGTACTGGCCCAGATGGGAGGCAGGTCTGGGAGAGCAGGAAGGATGCAAAGCACTGGTCTCACCCTCAGAGTTGCCTAACAAGAGGAAAGTGAGCCACCACTACAACAACCTAAGCTCAGCGATGTGTGACAGCTCTGCAGCTCTTTGTTCAACTCCCTTGCCCACACGTATAGAGTTCCATGGATACCAAGTGCCCTCTGCCCTCTTGTACACAGTGACCAAAAACCAGTGACAGGAGATCTGACACTTCATTTTTGAAATCAATCTTTGTTAAACTGCCTCCTGGAAAGCCTCTCTCCATAGCATGGAGAAGAGTCCTCTAGAACAGCTTTTAATCACTGCTGTGGACAGACAGCTTTTCCCATGGCAGCGAAGGCAGGGCTGTCAAAACAGTGTCACTTAAAACAAACATCATACTCCCATTTCGAGCTGCCCTGGAGAAGATGTCCCCTCACCTGGTTAGGAACAACCCAGAGTGAAAATGAGAAGTTTAGCAATACTCAGTGATAGACCGCACACTGCTGTCCACCAAGAAGTTTCCTACAAGGAGAAAATGTACCTGTGCCTCAGCACTCCCTGAGCTTGACACTCTGAGGACATAAATCCTTCCTTCAAGGATAAGGCAGGAGTGCCTGATGTGCCAGGGCGAGGAAGCAAATTCATGTGTTGCATCTCACCTTAGCAGATTGAAGTCCTAGGACATGGTTTGGCAGTGATCTCCTATTAGGCCTAAAAGAGATTTATTTTGCCATGTTGATCTGAGGACTGCTGGATAATTTTCCAAAGGTTTTTCTGGAGCTTATTTTAAAAATATATCTCAATCTTTGCTCCTGCATAGCTTAAGAGTAGATAAACCCACCATATTTTAGGTTGTTTTCATTTAAATTTCCTATTGGGAAGTGGTGAGATGTTTAATGGAGATAATTCTGAACTGATTAAGGGATGGTATAGCTGCCGAGTTCATTAGGAAATTATATTTTATTTCATATCCCAACAAACTTGCATCTGCCTCTTCCCTGATGCAGTAACTCTTTGAATCTACACGTGTGCCAGGATGTGCAGGGCTCGCAGAATTACCATCTGTTTCCCTGTCATAAGCAGCCCAATGGCATGCACACTGCTGAAACAACTGGCTGCTTTGGTAACAGGCTTTGTTTTATTTCTGCTACTGCTCTGCATGGATCAGTTAGACTTGTTCTGCTCTCCAGTAAGAGATTTCCAGCTGAGGAGGCCACACTTGCCCTGCTACAGCTGGGCACAGGCCCTCGCTGTTCCTGAAGGTAGAAAAGCTGTTTTTCCTTACCACACATGTTGCAGTACCAAATCTGACACAAACATCATGGTGCAGAACTTCCCCTCTCCTAGCTCTGGGTTCCCTCTTCTGCCACATCACTATGAAAAATCATTTTCTATTATTTCACCTTTGCTCTGTGTACAGCTCCCCAGCTCTGGAAAGGTCTGTGATTCTCCCCATTCTGAGCCTCGTCAGCCTCTCCCTAACCATCCCAATATGTACAACCCCTGCCAATCTAGGCAGGAGGCTATCTTTTCGTCAGCCCACCAGAATCTGAAGGTGCATACACTGAGATGGAGAGAAGGATGCTCCAGAGGATGTGTTATTACCCACTGAGCACTTTGCTGATGGAAGGAGGGTAAGCCCATGGCAGGAGAAGCAGGAGGGGAGATGGAGACAGCCCAGCTCGGGGCTTCCACCACTCTCTCAGGGAGAGCTTGCATTTTGCTTCTGCTTCTCCTTGGGGTCACAATTACTTACAACGTTAAAACAACCTTAACCCCCATCCCCAACAGGCACCATCCCCCTCCCCTCTGCTCCACACAAGAGGAAAATTGTGGAGAAATACTACTTAATTATCACACCACGTAACTAATTAAAACCTGAATGCTTGTGTGTGGTATGCTAATGGGGCATTAGAGAGCCAGCCTGCTTTGGTAAAGAGACATGATCCCCCTCTTTCCCCCTTCACCTTCTGTGGGAGCTTCAGGCTGACAGGCACCTGGGATGAGGTGGGAATTTATTATGCTGCCTTCAGGTTCACAGCTTCACAGAGGGCACCAAGGTCGAGCAACTTCATCAGTACGAAAGAAGAACTCACCTGGGCAGGCGCCAGGAATGAGCTATGTAGTGCAAGTGGCTTGCTATAGAAATTCTGTACACAGTGGGGCTTCACATGTATCCTAAAGCCCATTTTTATCTTTATGGGGTTCTTGGTAGGAAACAGGAGAGTGTCTGGAAGAAAAGGCTTATTACATTCCCTGCTCATTGCAGGGGGGTGTTTAAACTAGAAGACCTTAAAAGGTGCCTTCCAATCCAAGCTATTCTATGATTCTAAGATGTGTATATTGAGTATAGACAAGCACACTTCAATTCCTCTTCTCCTACTGTGTCAGCACACCATCTGGTGCCAAGTGCCAGCCCTCGTGTCAGCTGATGCTGTGCTACAAGTCTATGTTTGTCCACTCACAGTCTGGACCACTGAATATGTTAATTAAGGAGGGAGCCTATTCAGCCTTGTTGAGTTTTTCTTAATCACCATGGTTCTTGAACATACACCCAGAGATTTGTCCTGATACCTGTGCACTATAGGAAGAGCTTGTGTGATCTGGGGTGGCCAAGTAGCCTCCCCACTATGGTTTGGGGACAGTGAGGGACTCTGCAGGGTAGCTACAGCAACACACTGTATCAGTTCACCCAACAAACTGTGTGGCACCTCATTCAGCTCAGCCCCATTGGGGCTGAGCTGAGGTCTTTGTATGCCTCCTTATGAATGCTGGAGCTGTTGGGGGTGTTTCCCTGATACCATCTGCCAGACAGAAGTAGTCCCCGTCACCTCCCACTTTCACCCACAGAAGGCAGGTGCCCTTGGAGTCAGTAGGGTTTCCCATAGCTTGTCTTTCCTTAAAAGGCATTGGGTGGAAACTTGGATAAAACTAGATCCCTAAAGAAAAGAAAGCATCACCAGTGTCAGCAAGCAGAGGCAGGGATTTATCCCAGTTTAAGGGGATTGTTGTATCTCTGTTACCACTGCCCACTAAGTTGCACATGTGCCTCTTGTGACATGTCCCATGAGCTGCAGACTCCCATCGTGAGGGTCATGACTTCTTGAGGCACGGGCATAACTGCAACAGCCCAGCACTGCCATGGGACCCATGGCCCAGCAGTCAGCACAGTCCCACTGTGGACAAGCTTTTATCCCATCTGTCCCGTTTCCCAGAGCCAGAGGGGAACAGATGGGGCTAGCTGGGTGGAAAAGGCCAGCAAGTGACCATGAGGCCTGCAAGCCTCAGAGCTGACACTGCCCACTTGTCCTTTGAGTGCCTGCCAGCTGTGTCTGCCAAGTCCACGGTGCCCAGATGCCTCCCTTCGCAACTCTTGGGATTTGTGTGATGAGCCAGGTTCCTCCATCAGATGCATCCCAGTCCACTGTTTACCAAGGTTTTTGGCAAACAATTTCTGTAAAGGCAGAACAAACCCTCTGCCGAACAACCACAATTCTTTTTCTAGCTATAATTTGATCTCAAACTCAGATCTTCATTGCTTCCTGTCTCCACCTGGAAGGGTGTTCTAGAAGTTTCTTTTCCAATCACTAGCTGAACACCCTGTCCCAGGCTGATGTCAGGTGCCCACAGTCCCAGCATGGCAGGAGGGTGCTCCTGCCTTGTGTGCCAGTTATGTTGCTGGCACATCAGCACTAAAGCCTTGTGGATGCCCTGTCCCAGCACAGACAAAGGATAGGCAGTGGTGGGAAGGAAGGCAAGAGCTCAGCCAAGGCACTCAGAAGTGAAGGAGGCTAAGTATATCCCACCAAACTAATGCCAGAGAACGACAAGGATGAAGGAGAGGCCAAAACCTCCTAAGGAAGATATGGTTCTTCACTGCTCTAGGATTCGAGTTGATGGCAAAGCACTTCTTGGTGCCCTGTGCTCTGAAGATGAGCACATCATTCCTTGTGGTTGGCCTGTCCTTGTCCATTAGCTTCTCTTCAAGGAAGGATCTTCTCCCCACCTCCATTTAGTCCCAGCAGCTCCCTTTGGCTAGCTCTCTCCAGCCACCTGTGCTACCACTGAGCACAGTATAGAGTGATGTTCTCATTCCCTCACTGTTATTCTGTCATTTCTGTCATTGCAGAGTTGATTCGTGACCATTCAGGTTTGTCAGAGCACGCTCAGAGTGTGTCTCAGCTGACGCTTGACCCTCTCTCCTATTCCACCCAATTTGGTCCCGAACCATCAGCGTTACTTTATGGATCACCCCAAAGCCCTGGACTGTCAGAACAACTTCAATTACAGCAGCGATGGGCCCCGTGCCACCAGAAGCATCCACGGCCTTCCAGCGGCTGACAAGGACTAATTAGGAAATGAAACATTAGTTAAGTCGCTCTCAATTAGGGCCAGGATAACGTTTTCCTGGCAGCACTGGGGCGCTTTAACTGCTGGTCCCATGATGACTGTGAGCACATCAGACTTGCTGAAGGAGCTTTAATGTTGAACATATGCTGGAGGATTACAGAAACCCTCTCAGCTGTGACATTTCTGTGTGCTCCCTGCTTTTTCTTTCCCCTGTAGCAAACAGTGAACAGTGAATGCCAGCACAGGAAAGAAAGAAAGAGTCTCAAAGCAATTATCAGCAAGACACGTATACATGCGCACACATACATATGTGCACAAATTATGTACATGCCTTTGAATATACACATTCCACATTTTAATTAAACAACTACTGCACGCCATTCTTATTCTTCCCCATCTCTAGAAACACACCAGAGATGACAGACCATTGTCCCAAGTCAAAAGGGAGATCAGAAGCCCAAGGGATTCCTGGCTACAAAACTCACAAACAGAACAAAACCAAACAAACAAAAACCCAAAACACACAATGAAAGAGAACCCAGTGAGGTCAGGAGAGAGGCAGGCTTGGACTTTCTTCAAATAAAAGCCAGATGTAGCTAAGTCTTGTATGGGAACCTCAGAGGGACAGAAAGCAATAAACAAAAATGTAACCTACCAAAACAAAATGAAAACCTAGAATTAAAAAGGTTCTTGTGCCCTTGGAGAGCATGGAAGGTAGAAGGTGTGAGAGGGTATTAAATGAAATATTATATTAAGGAAATACACAGTATATCAGTATATTTTGTCCATGGTCATTTTATGTGGTGCAGTAATCCTTGGGGACCAGCTGCAGCATGAACAGCTTTGCTGGGATTAACGAACAGGACTGGCCTCTCTCTCTCTCCTGGGGGGGAGGTGTAGGGCAGAGAGGCTTGGAAGACAACTGCAGCTCTAGATGAGTATGCACCACAGTCTTTGGATTTGAGAAAGAATGGATCTGCATCTGCTTGAAAACTGGCCTTTGAAACACTTTTTAAATGGAAATTCAGGTTTCTAAATGAATTAAGAATCTGATTTTTTTTTTCTCAAAAGAAAAGAAAAAGACTTTTCACATGGAGGAATGTCTTCTGGCTAAAAAAAATGAAGAACCTTTCAACTATCTGCAATTTGCTAATGGAAAACTTCTGCAAGATCATCTCTTTGCCATTTAGTGAAAAATATACGCTTTTCCACCTGGTTTGAATGTAGCCCTTTCCATGGGCACATCTCTCCAAAGCCCACTGGGAAACTTTCAATTGAATTTGCTACGCCAGAGCTTTGCTGCCCAGCAAAAATACAAAGTCCAGAAGCAGAATGTCAGAATATCTGAGAACTCTTGTGGCCCATGTAACTGGGATCCTTAAATGACTACACCAACTCCATCAAACTGTTAAAGACTTCTGCATCACTGTTTGATAAAATACACCCTGGGCAGGGCAGCTCTATCTAGAGCTCAACATATGCTCCTAATGTATCACAATTTCAGCACACACGGGCACATGTAAAAAGCCTGAGAAGAATTTAAATGAACTTGTGCCTAATATGCTTGCACCAAAACACTAATCATCAACCAGAACAAGATATTACCAAAGTATCACAAGAAGCTGGTCGCTGCCAATACACACACACTGCTGCAAAACCCATGCCTGTGTAAGCATGCACAGACCTTCCAGTGGAAGACCAGAGTGTACACTCAGAAGTGACAATAGCTATCTTCATGTCAGCTTTATGCCATTGATACTAAGACCATAACCTGGATTTTGCTTTGCTTGAGGTTTTAGATCTCCACCAGCTTTTAACTGGTGTTGTCATTTACAGCTTTGCTGAACAAAAACTTTCCAAGAAGTATAACGGCAGGGTTTCTCTTAGTGTGCCCACACACAAATGATGACACACGTCGCTAAGCCGCACCAAATCTCATTCAGCAGGCATGCCGTGGGAGGACCTGGAAGAAGGCAACTTACACCTTCCTAATCAGCCTACTATCAGATTTTGCCTGATTTGGTTATAGCTACTTTCATGCTGTTTAAACAAAGCCTGTTTAGAAGACCTAGTACAATAATAAGGAAAGCCTGATCTTTCCTGATCTCATAAAGTCAAATTTGTGTTTTTGTAATTCCTCCTTTTCTGAGGTGGCAATATGTGACTGTAAACACACTTCCTACTGTGCCCCTCTTCTGGCTGAAACCAATGACATAGGGGGTGATTCATTTTTATGGAAACACCTTACAAGAAAATGTAAAGATACACACATGCAACAAGCTGACCTATATCCAGAGAGGCTTTGAAGTCACATGGCTCACCATTTCATGCAAGAGCTAAATGCTTTGAGTTTTGCACACACTCCCTTGACCATTATGTTAGCCAAAACGGTGACTACCTCTAGGAACCTCCTGTCATGCAGACAGTACCATCCAATTGTAATTCCAATGAAAAAGTGGTTTTTTTCAACTTTTTAAGTATGTTAGCATGTATTAGAAAGTATTACTGAGGAGAAGTTAAGAAGGGACTGACAGCAGGAATGAAGAAAGCAAAGGACACATCCAGCACAGCCATCTTCACTCTACAGAGTCCTTCTTGGTATCACGAAAAAGCCAAGCCTTTCACATCAGTCAAATTTGAGGTTGTCATTTCAATACAGTCACCTATGAGAATCGTCAGCAACTGCTGCAAGACTATTCACAGCACAGAAAATTAAACAGGTGATTAAGTGTCTGTAGGATTGAAGCTTGTGTGTCATTGCTACGTGGAACTCGCCTTTCTTACAATGACAACAATCTCAACTATTATTCTGCTTGAAAAATTATGGGAAAGTAATTCAGAAGTGTGACCCAAACTTTGCCCAAAGCCTGACATTGCCTTAGGCAAGCATCCATCTAGTCATCTATCTATCTAAACTCATTTGCGTTGACAAAGGAAAAAAAGCCAGAGAGACGTGAAAATTATGGTGTTTGATACCCACATGCAGGAAGATTCAGCAGCTCTACTAGGCAGTTTTCCTTGGAAACAAATTTAAGACCCCTGAAACCTTGAGATAGTCTTTTCATGTGCAAATATTTAACTGAGTTTGTTCCATAATAAAATTTCTAGGGGACAACCTTGCCACCCGTGCGAGCTGAAGAATACATTACCTGGTGGGGTTAACAGGGTTCTCTGCTGCAGAAATAAATACATTAGGAGATGAGACACAAAAGGTTTCACAGCTCCTGATTTTCCTTTAATAATATTCCATTAAAAATGACTGAAAGGCAACTCTCCTCCTATAAATCAGGTACCTCACTGATGTCTTTTAGTCCTGAAATGGGCCTTCTTTGGTTTTAATAGCTTCCCTTCCTTCCCTCTCTGTCTGTCTGTCTCCAGATATGGCTGATTTACCTGGATTAGCAGAGACATTGGCTCCACATTCTTCAAAAAGTGCTGATCAGGCTGAGCTGGCAAAAGATTAAAAGTCACACAAATTGCTTCTATCATTGAAGGAGTCTAATTGATTTGGGGAAAAAATCTAAATCATGATTTGCTCTCTGCCGGTTGAAGCCTATCTAGAGGAGGGGCACTGTTTTTTGATGGGCAGGAAGAGAAGCATCTCCCTAGAGCCCATCAGTTCCCTGCTACTGCAGCAGCAGAGGCAGGTCTCCTTTCCTTCTTATAATTTGCTTTCCTTATACCCTGCTTGGTGATTGAAGTTGTTACTTGCTCACTGTAAGGCAAGTGGGCCCTGCTGAACTGAGGACAGAACTGGGAGTGAAAGCACCTGTAAAGTCCCGTCCTGATACAAATTCTCCCTCAGTTTCTCTACCTGAAAATGGGTGCAGCAGGGAGGGGATCCACCGCTCACACAATTTTTGGTAGGTACTAAGAGGGCATCACAAGGCAATAATCCAGCAATCTCCCTCCCTGGTCATGAAGGAGGGAGAGAGAGAGGCTGAAGATGCCCTAGAAGGCAGGCTAGCTCTGACAATGAAGGCTCTTGCTTTTAGGATCAGAGTTATGTTCCACTCCTGGTGCGAACAACAAAGCACGGGGTGTGCTGGTACCTGAGGATTAATTGATATTTGTAAAGCACTTGGGAAACATAAAGTACCAACCAAGTGCTAGCTAGGATTATGTCCTAGTAAGAAGATGACTAAACGTTCCTCAAACACTTGGGGTAGATTTCAAGCACAACCATGTATTCAAGTACTTAAATTGTTTTTTAGGCCAAGCTTGCCTGATGCGAATTGTAAATATGATTGCTCCTTAGCAGCCCCAAACCCTGCTAGATGGGACACTGGGAATGAAGGGAACACAACCTCACAAAAGCATGTGTCCCATCATGTAGAGAAATCACAGCTGCAGTGAAAAACAAAGGGATGTATATATTTGTGGATCATGCACGGCATATTGCACAGCTGACATCTGGGTGAGGTGGAGTTGCCTATATTTCAGGTGTGCAGTTGAGCCTTTCCTCTCCCTACTCTGCTAAAGGGGTGAATTCTGTGTACCCTTCATATGAGAAAAACAATAAAAATCAAACACCTGTGTTGCTTCTCCTGGATAACAAGACCAGCCTTTCCTAGTCTATTTCCAAATCATGAATTAGAACACAGGATCTGAATTTGACTCAGCACTTGACAGAAGACATGTATACCAAGGAACTGCTCTAGATTGAGACTAATGCAGATAGGAAAGGCCAGGCAGCGCTTCAAGCAGAGGAACAGTTTGATTATGGATGGTATAAGTGGTTATCAACATCAATTTGGGGGAGGAAGAATATTGGCACATAGGGACTAGCACAAATATAACAGGAATGTGATGACATCATATTTTTAATCTGTGTTTTTATAATGTCTTGCAAAGGAGATCCTGACCCATGAGCGGGGTCCTGAGCCTTATGGGTATGGCCATATGACCACAGGGTGGCAGGAGAAAGGGGAATTTGTGCCTGGGTGGAGGAAGCGAACTGCCTCTTTCAAGGACCAGCCACACATAAAATAGCGCAGAAACATCATGACACTGCAGCTTATCATACTGCCAGGGCTTTCTGATTGAATAGGTATCAAAAGTACACTTCATCTCAGCACATTCAGGTGACTCACAAACAGGAGTCACATTGGTTAAGCCTCAGAAGTCTCCTAAACCACAAAGCTGCACCAATGCGTCTATCCTATGTTTAGACAGGTAAACTGAAGCAGAAGAGTCAAAAAAAAAAAAAAAAAAAGTCAGCGGCCCAAAAAAAAGTCAGTGGCAGAATCAGAACTGGAAGTCAGCTGCCTTATTGCCAAACTATTCAAATACCATAATTCAAAAGACAGATATTGTGACACTAACAACTTACCTCTTCTATACCCCATCTCTGCAAAAGGCTTGTACTGAGAAAAACTACTCAAATACCCAGTGTTGGCCACATATGCAAAAACATGGTGCAAAGAAATACTGCCTCTTACTCTCAAGCTACTTGCTGATTTTTTTTTTTTTAATGCTGGAATAAGAAGTTTCAAGACCCCTAGCATCCTCATATCTTAGGTTAGTACCTCACCCAATATTTTGTATCTTCACATCTTCCTTATTTCAGCTGTAAATCTTACGAGTAACTGAATAGGAGTCTGTTTTGAATCTTATTGAGCTCTTACTAAGTTTCTGATTTCAGACAAAAATGGCAACAAGTTCCATATGTTAATTAGGCATTTTGTAAAAGAGTATTTCCTCTTCGGGGTTTTAAAGTGGTTTGATTTTTTCATGTAATTGCTTCCCCTGTTGTTCTTCTAATAAAATGAGAAGTAAATAGGAACAGTTGAATGAACTTCTTTTTTGCAGTGACTATTTCTATACCCTTATCACAATGCTTATTTATCTTTTCTCAAGAAAACAGAGTTGCTCTTTTTAATCATTGTTTGTGAAAAGGCTATTAAAAAACTCCAGTCATTATTGTTGCCTTTCTCTGGTCATTTTTTCATTTCTGTTATTTCCTTTTGAGAGACAGGATGAACAAACTGAATAGAGTGTACAAGGAGAACACGTACCATCAATTTATATAATGGTACTGTATTATTTTATCTATTATTCTCTACCCTTTTCTTAATGCAGTCTCTCATCTTGCATGCTTTTATTTCACCATCACTATAGACGGAACAAATGTTTTTACTGAGTTGCTCAGTCGTGCTTTTTTTTTCCTCATTCTTTTCTTTTGAGTGGTTACAATTATTTTAGAACCCAGAAACGAGCATGACTAATTCTAATGTGTTGTTTCCTGAGTGTATCACCTTGCCTTTGCCGTACTGCATTTCATTTACTCTTATGACGCTTGCAAATTGCCTCAGTGAGCTCACTGACAGACCTCCTCAGTGTCTTTTATAGGCCTGGGTAACCTAAACATTGCTGTGTTATCTACACATTTTTCCTTCTATATATTTTTCCCATTTTTGGGTTATTAATCCATATTAAACACCAGTCATAATACTGCTCAGTGACATCCGCTGAGCTGTTGCATCTTTTCATGCTGAGAACCAGCTATATATTCCCTCCCTATTTATTCAGTAAATTTTGCTTTTCTTCTTACTTTATTTATGATACAGCATTATCTCATATCCCATGACAAGTTTGTTCCTTAATAATCTCCTGAAAGAGACTGAGTAAAGAAACAAATCCAACAAGCATTTGGAAAAGTTTGCTTACATGAAATTTATTCCTCTCCTGTTATCTCATCTGTTTCAGACTAGAGTAATTTTAGCAGGGTGAAAAAAAGACACCCAGCTTACATGGAAGCCAGATTGGTTTGACTGTGTCGAATCACAGAAATTGCAGCAAGGTGGAACCAGAAGGGACCTCAAGAACATCATCTGGTCTAGCCCGCTACACCAAGACAGGATCAAATATTCCTTCAAATCCATTCCTGGAGAATATCTGTCTACACGGTTTGAAGAAGCTCTAATGAAAGAAGCTCCATATCCTCCCACCTACACTAACCCCTTCCAGTACATTGCTAGTCCTACAGTTAGAAAGTCTTCTTAGTATTTAACCTATTACTTCTTATCTTGGGGATTTGCAGCACAGCAGATCAATACTACTTTTAAAAGAACAATTTATAGAAACAAAGACTGTTACATTTCTCTTTGCCGTCCCCATTTAGAGCAAGTAAATTTTTATGGCTCTAATTCTCTTAACCATCCCGTGCAGGTCCTGTTTGCTCAGCCTCTTGAAAAGCCTGCTGCTCCCCTCTGGGCTCTCTCCCGCTTGTTTATATATTCCTTAAAGTGTGTTGCCCCAAACAATAGGCTGCATGTCAGCAGAGCCTGTGTCTGGCACACAACACTCCTGTCCATGTTGCTCAGAATAAAACAGAGAGACTTTTTTGTTCATTTCAATGTTTTCAGAAGTACTGGTGGTTTTTTAACTACTTCTAATTCATATTTCATTCAGCTTGCCCAATACAAAAAAAGAAAATCCTTGGTCTTTCATTTCCAGAATATGACCTTGCATCTTTATCATTTTTCAAAACTCTTAACTCAGTTTGAAAGATTGACTACAAATATTTGTTAGCAACTGATCAGCCCCTTCAAAAACCCTTGCACATCCTGGTGACATAGAGCAGTCAAGGGGTCTTGCCTCTCTGCACCTGTGTAAATCTGGTCAATATGACTAAAAATTTTCAGACTTTTTTTTTTTTCCTACACACTCAAGACAGCGCAGAGAGTTGAGAGTCATTTGCTCAGACAAAGCTATCTGGAAGGGAAGATAAAAATTAGTGCATTTATGACCTGTTTGTTCTAATACCTTTGCTCTTGACACTGCTTGAAAGAAGCTGGGACAGGTGAGGCAGTCCCCCAAACATCCACAATGATAAATGAAGCGGAGTTGCTTAGCCTCCCTGCCATGCCCTTAACCTTCTGTCATCTATATCCATATTTATGATTAATCTATGGAGCGAGGTAGATAGAAGTTCACATTCAAGAACCAGAGATACATGGATATATTTAGAAAGAGGAGAAGGGGGAAAAAGAAAGGCAGGATTATCAATCTAGCATTTAGTTTATCAAATTAAGAGCGACAGCCTGATGTGCATTACGTGGGTCAAAGCTGCTTAGTGTGGGACATGAGGTTCTTTGACCTGCCCCACTTACAAAATGACCCTCTTATACAAAAATATGCACTCTCAGGCATAAGTCTGAATTTACTGTTCACAAACCTACACATCAAACAAAAGGTATGGAGAGCATCCTAAAGATTCCTCTTTCCACTTGCTCTCTCTATGTGCCCACATGCTATTATGAAGAGAAAGCTTCCAGGTCACAGCAGGGATGTTTATTTCTGAGTCTATGTGTGGGTGTGCAAAGGATATCTGGTACCATCAGCCTGCTCAGCTTAGTGCCCTAACATTTTCCAAAGACAAAGAGAGAGGGAGAACAAAAAGGAGATGCGTTTGAAATAGAGCAATACACAAATGATACTTTCAGACAGGAGCAGCATACACAGAGAGCACAGGAGCTTTTAGAGCAAAGGCACTTGCATGTGTGTGTAGCTTCTCTTAATAGTTTCATCCCAGACAGAATGAAAGCTCACAGCAAGCAGTCCTATCATCATCACACTTCTGTGAAAATGAAAAAGCATTCCCAGCCCTTTTCTTTGTTATACTCTCAAGTTATTCCAAAAGCAAGTTTCCACATGACTCTTATAGCTGTTATCTATTTGCTGACTGTGTTCTCCAAATGCAGGAAAAAGCTCTAAAAACGTTATAATTTTTCTACCCGAAGGGAATTCCCTCCTTGCTCTATCTAGGCTTGATTAATCCCTTGGGGAAATGGGGTAGTTAAGGTAAAAGAGGAGTTCCTCAGTGCCATATAATCAAAATCGAGGCTTGCAGAATTTATCCTAAGCTCATTTGGCCCCTGTACCTCAAATCTTTCACCTTGAGCTTAACAAACACTTGTGGCTGGTCCACCATGGTTTCAACTCCAGCCCTTCCCAGCACAGTCTCTGGAAGGGCCCTGATCTATGGACTGAGGTCATTTAATTCACAGCCTAGTGCTAAGGCTCTGCAGGTCAGTGACAAGGTGAAACACTGTCAAAAAAAATCTGGTCCACAGTCCTCAATGAGAGGGGAGATGTCTCCTGACATGGTAAGATAGAACGCAGGTCTCAGCATCCCAAGCATTCACAGCTCTAGGGAGGAAAACAGTAGGAAGAGTTTGTACAGGCTGAGAAAATATGAGGATGAAAGTACATCGCTCATTTGGAGTTCATCCTTTCTGTCACTGGAGACTTTTTCAACAGCAAAAATACATTCCCATCATGCGTTTTACGGAGACCAAGGTAATCCATTACAAGGATAAGAATGACACAAAGCACAGTACAAGATGCTGGTCAAGGAAACCAGTAAATAATCTTTTCAATTATGTATTTAGCTCACTCTAGCCACGTCGCTTTCTGGGCCTATTCTACTGAATATGTTCACTGGCCAGAACATTCACAGAAACAGTCAGTGAACAGTAGAGACTATTTTCTGAAAGCACCTTTTAAACCTGGAAACTAGAATAGATGCCCTGGAAAACCACCTCTGAGTTTGTAACTGTACATTAAGATGTCCCTGTGCTGCTCTGCTAATCTCCTAGATGAAAATTGCTCTGAAACAGGCAATGTGCAGCAGGCTTTCCTCAAAGCAAATGTGCCTTTACATGCCCCGAGATCTGCAGGCCTGCTTAAAAACAAAAACCAGAGTTGTGGTCAGAGAGCCATTTAGCAGCAGTTCGCTTGGAAACAGCACAACCTATTGATCCTAGGTCACAAGAAAAAACAAACAGCCCAGACATTACATGGGCTCCTGAGAACAGCTCAGGGAGCTGGGAAGCAGCATCTCTGATATCCCAAAATGCTGAACACAGGGCAAGAGCAGTCAGCAAAAGACAACAACAAAACTCCAAGCCAAATTATAGTGATTGTAATGCCTGCTTATTCCTGTTAGAAATGACAGTGAGTCCAAAGGCCCCAGGAGCCAAAAAAAAAAATCATCAATTTCTAGAACAAATAATACAAATAAGTTCTTCATGTATCAGTCCTAGAGTTGAGATGAAAGGATACAGCACTGAGTCTGGGCTTTCCAGCCTGCACCAGTACACTGCAGAGCCCACCTTGGCCAGAAGTGTGGAAAGCAAGTAGATCATATTAGACTTAATAACTGCCACCTTTTCCTCCGGGATTTTTGAGAATTAATAGCTCCATCTCTGCTATGTTCATTAACCCAACAAGGAGAGGCGCCCCCAGAACACTAACACACAACCAACATCTGTGGGGAGGACATGTCTGTTTGCAGGGCAGGCTGCAGAAGCTGTGCTAATCCCCAGTTCTTTTTGGGAAATGAAAGTCCTTGACTCAAGCATGAATGATACTGGCAAAGATCCCATTACTGTAAAGCTCTCTGCCAGCCAGGCACCTCTTTCCCTCTCCCTTTTTATATCTCTAAGGTCACTAAACTGCAATTTAGTCATCATTCTTTATAGAGCATGAGCAGATATGAAACATCTGGAAACTGTTGTAGTCACACTTTGAGATACACATCCTGAAGGAATTTAGCTGCATAGGAATGGGATGAAGTACTTCTTTACCTTGAGGTCGCTGCAGCTTGAATGCATCCTTGGTACGTAGTTACTGGGTACTAATGCCTCTTGGACAACCAGCTATGAAATGAGTTAGAGGGTCTCAGTACAATTCCCAGTGAGATAAAATCCTCAACCCAAAGATCATCTCAAATAGTCCACTAGACATCCTTCTTTCTGGCAGTATCCATGAGGAAAAGTGGGCCATAAAAATTTCACTTCTTGTTTAATTTCAAATGTGATCCCTCTGGAGATGAACTGTGGCATGGAGATGGAAAAGAAATTTGCTCTTCTGCTACTTGTGCTTTGTAAGTAGGTAACAGCAGTCCCCAAACAGATAAAGAAATATTCCCAATCTGATATGAAAATGTATTTATGTAAAAAAGGGAGCAGAAGATTTTTTTCAAACTCTTGCAGAAGTCAGCACCAGCATCAGTCAAGAGACAGAATTGTCTTACTTGACCTATACCACAGAAAATTAATTTAAACTTTATCTTCAATAATCTCACTTCTTTTTATTTACTCCATTCAGAGGGTGAAGGGTTAAACATGAGGTGTTTTTGAATAATTAAATGAAGGAAGAAGCACTATGTTACTGACAAAGCTCCTAATCCTCCTTATTTATTAATAGTAGCTGCATTAAGACTGCCTGTCCTTAATCCTGGCTCTCACCATGCAAATTTGAAGCATCAGAAATAGAAAAGGCTAATTGAGGCCCTAATGCCAGGAAGATAGACCATGCCTGTGTCAAAAGCTGAAAAGGGTCAGATCCAATCAGCGCCTGGATGTGGAGCTGCCAAGAGAAGCCTTAATGTGGAGCTGCCAAGAGAAGCCTTGATGGCCTGAGGAAGGGAGGCCATCAGTTTGGCTCTTTGGGGGGATTTGGACAAGCCCTGTTCGGCTGGCCTGGTGCCAAAGATGCTGCATTTGGCATCAGATTGCATTCAGGGACAGGTCTTTTGTTCGGTTTTGAGGAGCTCCAGGTCACCCTTTGAAGCACTCACTGCCAGTCGCTGCAGCCACGCTTTGCCCAAGCGACTGACCACCTCTGCGAGGGGCATGGACAGACTTCCTTGACATCCCACTGCGTGGGGGCCTGAGCATCTTGGCAGCTTATTCACCTGCCAGCTTTGTGCAGAGGTCCTGACTGCCCTGCAGGTATGGGTGAGTTGGAGGCTTTGCTATTAAAGAGCCTAAGCTCTTCCCTCTTCCCCGACACCCTCCCCAAAGACCCAGCCGCCTAATCAAATTCTTTGGCTCAGCTTATGAGCTCTGACAAGATCGCAGCCCAAGGAGGCTTGAGTACAGACTCAGCAATCCTTACTACATCCAACCCAATTTAGCTGTGCTCTCAGTGCATCACGCGCACAGTAAAGACCTAATCTAAAGGTAATCATTAATTCGTTACTGCCACAAGGATATGGCAATCAGCAATAGGATGCTGATTGTTTGTAGGATAAAGTAATGGATTTCTTTGGTTTTTTTAAACAATAGCCACCCTTCCCACTTGTAACCTCTTCATAAATACATTGTACAAAAATGCTCACAAAATCTTTTTGCCCAAAGACTTTTCCACATTATGTAAAATGAACTTTTGGAACTTACTGCTCCATATTTAAAAAGAAGGAAAAAAAACCAACCCTCAAGCAAAGCATTTATAGCAACAATAGAGTCATCACCTATGTTTGATAAAAGACTATAAACCTTCATGTTGGCAGGCATAAGATGGTCATTAACCTCATTCAGTCAGAATGAAAATGTCTCCTGTGAACAGGTAATTCTGGTGTGGTGTGGTACAGGCTTTCTTGCTCTTTTCTGAATTATTTGGCAATTACTAGAGCCCAGGTATTACATCTGTCTAACCCAGGCTGGCAATTCCAATATTCCTGTGTGCAGCAAATCACCCAGAAGTCTGACCCATGACTGAGCAGTGCCAATGGCTCCTGCCACTACCTCTCCTGAATTTTGGGTGTGTAGCCCTGCCAATCGGTACATGTGCAGAATCTGATACAAATCCTGGGAGTACAGAAAGGGGTAGGAGAAATAAATCTACATTAAACTGGCCTTCTGCATTCCCTCCTGATTCACAGGAATGCAAACTGCAGAATTTACTCTGAGGATTAGGACAGTTTAGCCTCTGCAGAAGATGATCTTAGGAAATAAAGTTATTGAAGATGGAGAGCAGGGAAGGTCATGTACTGGTCCTTTGTCTTCACCTCCACCATACTAGAAAAGAAGCACAAGCCCGCAATTCCTCTGTTTGTAACAAATTTTCCCCTTTACTCCTGTCTCTCAGGTTAGCATTTCACTTGATCTGCATTTTCCCTTATAAGTACGTCATCCAGCCTTTCTCCAGTGTATCAAGCCAGATACACCTAAGAGAAATGCCACTTCATGAAACAGAAATTATATGTGTGAGAATTTTTACCCCAGCTTACCCCTTTTCAGCTACCCCTCACATAAAGTCAGCTCATGTGGGAAGTCAGTGTAATGCAGCAGAGGACCTTCTCTGAGTATGAACAAAAAAGCAGTCCCCAAACTATTCCCTCCATTTCTCAGCTCCCTTAGGAGAGGACTGACACACTATTTGGTCTGTTTTAGCCAACTCCTCCCCAGGGTTAACTGCTTAAACACAGTATTGCCCTCTGGTTGCTGATCTGCATTCCTAGGGTTGGTGACCATCACAAGCATCACTGAGAGCGTTTTGGAAAAGTGCTGAAAAAAAAATTACATCTCGTTGTGGACTAACTTCAACTCTGGTGATATTACTCTGTAAATTCTTAGGAGATTTGTTTTCCTTCTGGGCTGGAAATACCCTCAGAGCAGTCCCTTGTGGAGTACTCTAACATGTTTGCTTCTGATACTGAGTTTTTTCAGATGATCCATCAACATAGTTATGATGGAAAGATGGGCAGGGCAGACTACATTTCTGATATTCCCCTCTTTAGGCCAATACATCAGAGAGAAGCAGGTATCCACAGAGCCAAAGCCACTAGCCACAAGATCTTAAGACAGAGAGCCAGGACTTCCCATGGAAGGCTGCAGCAAGGCTTGGATCCCTGTGGATCAGGCACAATGCAGGATCAATGAGACCTATGTGCCACTAGGCTCTCTAAAATCTCTGACAGATGAAATGGACATCAGCTCAAGCTTGCACCTCCTTAGGCATCACTGCCTCTCCAGATAGGCAGACGGTGAAGAGAAAGATGGAAATGAAAGTCAGGCAGAACGGAGTGTCTTGTGGGAAAGATCGGCTACAGAACCTCCCTACTGACCTCCAAATACTGCTCACTGGCAGGGTAGGATAAGAGACCAATTTGGATCTGATTATTTTTTTCAGGAAGGGATCCCTGAGGGCTGTTATGGATATGGTCTCTCTCAGTCCCCTCCCAGCCCTGCACCACCTCATTCCCCAACCAAATACAGCAGCGAGAAGCCAGCAGGCTGCTGCAGTCACAGCCTCCTCCAGGAAGAGCTGGGGCCTGACAGCCCAGCAAAATGACCCACTTCTTGCCGACTCACACAAAAAAGCTCCACTTAGGCCCCAGGAAAGTGTCTCTAATAAGGCCATCCGTTAGCTGTGTCGCCCGGACCCCTCTCAGCTATCCTTCATCCCTGCCCTCCCTCCCTGCAGCCCGCCATTAATGCAGTCAGCACGCAGGAGAATGAAGCCGTCAGGCTCAGTAAATATTACCGTGCTCCACACAGGGAGCACAAGACCATTATTTAGACTCCCAGGTCCTGGGTGTATTTTGATCACACCAATTTAGCAAAGAGAGGTAAAAGAAAACAACTGGCTAGTGGCTATCTACCACACCTATGCGTGTCCTGGTCTGTGAAATCCCAAATCCCTCTGGACTGGCCATACCATTTCATGCCTGGAAGACTGGGAGTGCTGATGACAAATCCTGGTATGGGTGGGTGGTGGACAGCATTAGATAGGTCCCCACCAAAGGGTACTTGAAATAGAGCAGGCCAAAACCCATCCCTGCTCAGTCACTAAAGGCAGTTATTCCAAAGCATTTGTGTCTTCCGGCTGTGGGGATGAAATGTCTTTTCTTCCCTGCCCTTAGCTCTCCAATTTCCCTCAGGTATGTCTGTACGAATCTACTTATGTCTCTCCCTATCAGAAATCATATGACGCTGTTCTGCAGCTTGAGCTGTTCCAACAAACCCTACTCCTTAACAACGTGCACTTCTCAAAAGCATTCACCCTGCTTTTAACTCTTCCCTGTATTTGTTCCAGGTGAGTTCCCTGCAATCTTCTCTTGGCCTTGTCCCACACCAAGCTCATCCTTCTCCCTCCATGCAACGACACGTCTGTGCCCAGGAGTTACGTCCTCATGACCTCCCACTGTGTACAGCAGCCCTGCTGCTAGCTCAGACGTATCTGCTGCTTCCTGACTCAGCTCGGACGTCATGCTCTCCGCTGCTCCAGGCTGTTTGTGGCCCCTTCTCCCCATTGCTCGGTTCTCAGCTTTTTGGCTGGAGGCTCTAATATACTCATTTACCCACTGTTGTGAATTGTTTTGCTCTGTAAGCACTTGAGGTACAGTTTGTGGGGGAAAAAAATCTTCAAGAAAATAAAGTTGTGCTGCACGATATTTTGAAAGAAAGAGAGGCAAGCAGGTCTCATGAGAACTGAGTATGAATTTACCTTGCACATCCCCACAGGCACAGGCACAGAAAAATGCAGACTGATAAATCCCTTTTATTACTTGCACCAGTATCTGAAGGCAGGAGAGGATTTTTTTAAAGTCTGGCCAGTCCCCAAAGTGTCAAATCCAAGGGCGACATTTGAAATTCAGAGGTGACAGAGTAAAACAGAGACAGACAACAGTGACCATATGTCATCAGTCCAGAGTATTTGCCAAAGCCAGAGAGCCAACACATCAAAATAGCTCATGGAGCTCCTTATATAATTAAAGAGTCACTAATATCTCATGGAGCACTCGTGGAGGGGGGAGGGAAAAAACCTGCTCGGCACAAACGGATGGCACGAATGCTGAGGCAGCAGTACAAAAGCTTAGTTCCTTCCACACCAGGAAAAGCTTGGCATCCTCAAAATGCAGCTCTACTCAGAAAAGTGACTATACAAGAATGCTGGGTTTTATGCACATTCAGTCTCTCCCTTGGGCTGCTCAAGGAGAGCACTCTTCACTTTCTTGACTAAAATAAACACATGCTACTGTTTTACTCCTGACACTCCTGAAGGAGCCAGCACAGCTCCAGAAGTGGGACTGTTTTGCCAGCAGTACCAGGAAAGCTCCACCTGCCTACAGATTAGGTAGGCTGTAGCACCACTGTAAAGTGCCCAGCCTGCCCCTCAGATTTAATCATTGCCCAATCTGGCTTTGGTTGGGAGAAAATGCTGAAAGAAAGGCTGGATGGAGGCAGAACCCAAAAACTGGCACTTCTCTCAGAGAGGACTCCTAGGGATGAGATGAAACCATGCTAGGAAGCATTACTATGAACAGAGACCATTGTCCCTTAGCCAATGATCTTTCAACCCGACCACAGTACCTTCCCCATCTTTCATTCTTCTCACTCATACATCACTCCCACAAGTTGCCAAGAAGAATTTGCAACTTTTCAAAGCAGCCTCCCCCCAAGGCCCAGGAAAGGATGTGAGTCAGTGACTGAACAGCAGACCTTAGCCCAGCTCCTGCATTGTTCTCATGGGCTGTGTCTCATGCCATGGAGAAAGGGTTGAGACACAGCCCCTCTCCTCCTTGCTAGGGCAAGCAGCACCCTCTTTTCTATTGCCCTGCCATTCAGCCTCCTGCCTCCCCCTTGAGGATTATCTCCTCCTCAGTCTCCTTGGCTGATAATACAGAACTTCCTTTTATCAGTCAGTGGACCCGAGGAAAAAGGGCAGCAGAGAAGGAGCATTCAATTTAACCCTCCGATAAGGGAAAAGAAAATCCGTGGTCAATCTAGAATTGGATCTGATCTTTCCTCAGAAGCTTTGGTAACATCTTAAGGTCAAACTGGAAATCATGTAAAACATCTGTATCTCCTCAAACTGGTATTTCCCCTGTTTCTTTCCCTCTTTTATTTTTAGAAGCCAGGGTACCTGAGGACATTCACCTTTGGCATTGCAAGTTTCCTACCTTAGTGGGGAGATGCTTCTCCTAGTCAGGTGTAACACCTGGCCTCCCCTGACTACAGAAGGACAGCAGGCTTGTTACTTGCAGAAGCATGCAAGTGTATCAGCCTATCTGACATTCACATCTTGTATGTTCCCTTTCCTGGGAAGGTGATTTGATTGTCAGAGTAGCACTGGAGGACTTGTGTTAAACACGTATGGTGTGGGAATGAAGGACGATTAAGGAAATAATTAATGCCAACACTTCACAACATTGGTTTGTAAAACTGATTCCCAGTCTGAATTAGCTTAGAGCAACCCTTTACCATATGATCAGCTAGATGCTTTCCTATTTACACTTACTGGGTCCCTGAATTTCTGCAGTGGAAAGTCTGCAATATTTCTATGGTCTCATCAACTCTAAAATAAGGTATCTGCACCAAAACCAGTGCCGACCATGCAGCAACCTGGTTTTGAAGTAAGCAGCTAGGGAGAGACAGCAGGAATTGCTTGCAATGAAGCAAAACTGAAGACTATTTTTCAGCTAATTTAAACTGCAATAGCCAAAACATGTGAGATCAGAGCAAACCTGTGTTGGGAGTGCATACCCATATCATGTCAACAAACTGATGTCTGCCTATGCCCTGCTGTCCTGCTACAGATAGGAAAAAAACTCCAAAACACTTCTGATGTCACACCTGGACAAGACCTAGCAGGATTCTGGCTTAAGTGACCCAGTTTCCTTTGCTGTTGTTGGTTGGCATGAGAGGTAGCAGGATGAGAAACTGTCAATAGACTCCATTGGTGACCTGTAGAAAGCCTCTCCACTGCTCTCATCTGACATGGTTTAATTTTGAATTCAGAAAAGCAGTGACAAGGACATAGGCTGCCAAGGCCAGTCAGCAGCGCAAATTGGGCAGGACAGCCTGAATTGATCTGCAAGGAAGAAATGAAGACGCAGCAGAAACTTTGGGATGTAGGTAGCGATGGGGCAGCCTGTAGAGGGGGAAGAGAGACATGCATGGGGAGGGAAATGGATAGAAACAGAGCAAGGACAACACTACAGGAGGGAAATTATTGGCATTTGTGTAGCCATAGGAGCTTAGTGCCTCTAGCCAAAGAAAATCAGCTGACCCAGGCTGTATGGTACTTGGACCATATGGATTTCATTGCTGGAATGTAACATCCATCATCCCTGTGCCAGAAGCTGCAGCACAGTAACACAGGAAGCTGCCCAAAGATAGCCTGTCACTGCACTTCAGTCAGTCCAGAGCGAGTAGCAGGGGATGCTCAACTCCAAGCTCCAGCTGTTTTACCCAGAGGTAGGAATGTCAGCACCCATGCAGTTCCCCAGCATATTTCTATCCTTCCCAAGCCAAACTTGAGAAGGGAATGCACAGCTATGCTACTCACTTTCAACTACAAATTAAAGCAAGATGGTCAACAAGATTAGTTGGAGGAGTTCGCTACCACTACCAGCATTAAGAGTTTATCTTATCACTAACCTAAACATATAAATCGAGACCGAATCAGCCTAAACTGAAAGAATGCCCTGTTTATATACATAGGCTAAGGGCTACACCAATACCATGTTTACCCCACTGACAAGAGCAGATTTTCCACAGTGACAGTACATAACTTGTAAAAAAACTTTGCAAACAAGGACAAAAAGTGCTCAAACACCTAACACAACCACCTGGGCCAGCTGCTGAGAACACTGAATGAGTACGCAGTCTGATGTTTTCATTATTCCACAAGTAGTACACTACTTAATTGGCATTTTTCAGTGGTAGCTGTAAATATAGCCCTTTCTGCCAGTTCATGTCAGACAGACAAGAAATCTCAGTGAGGCTCTAAAGTGTGTTGAAACATTTCAAACTTTGCCAAATAATTTCTAGTAAATGACTCTGGAAAATACGGGAAGTTTCCAAAATTACAGAAAAAAAATATTTAAATATGGATCTTTTGCCAAGTCTGATTGTCATTTTGACCAGTCTTTTCTAGCATCAAGGATTGGCAGAACTTTGTTACTGCCATGTTTAATGCTTGCAGGGGAAAAAAAAAAGCAAAACCAAGCATAAGTTGACTGTATTCAGTCATCTGTCTGTCACTGGGCTGAAACTCTGCTGAGATTCATTAGATGGCTTTCACAAGTTTTGAATGAATCTGATCCCCAGTTTGAAGCAGAATGGTATCAGTAATGCTTCTATGTTATGACTCGATGAAAATGTTTGTACATTATCTGAGAATCAGAATATAATCATGTAATAAGCAGAATGCAGTCCTTGAAAATAAATGCTGTCAAGCAAAATGAAAGCCACACTATTTAGAAACAACAACAACCCAGTATTAGTAATACAGTGGCAAGACTGAAATTGTTCAAGAAAAGTGCTCTGAAAATGCCCTTTTCTCTATATTTTGTGACAAGAAATAATAATACTCTCAAGGCAAGGTAGCAGAATTCATGGTATTCTCCATGTGAATGGAGGCAGCAGTTATTGTACTCTACGCTGTAAGAAATAATTCATTTTACCATGTGTGCTGCTCTTAACAAAGAGTGGAAGCCTCTGTTTGGAAAGTGAAGCAGGAACTCTTACTGAGCATTAGCAGTACCAAAGCTCACATTCACCACAATAGATAAATAAACCTTCTCATCTGTACAAATATACCACAAGACCATAATTATAAAGCACCTTGCTATGTTTGGTCTCCCCTTTTTCTTGCTTCCCTTGCCAGATTCAAGGATCCATACAAGCACTGCAGTGGGAGACAGGACTACAATTTATCTGACATGGCCACAAAGGTATTAAAGTCGCTGGAGTCATTGACAATAGCAGCACTCAAGGCACAATGGCACAGACTTCAAAGAAAATTAGCCATTCTGGACACTTCACAGTCTCATTCACAGTCCATGCCAACATCTTCTGCGCTGACATCTCACTTCTAATCAGTAGCTCTGAAGTTCAAATTAGGTCAGGTAGGACTACCCAGGCTTCAGTCACACATGTAATTTCTCTATAGACAAAACCTCCTCAACCACTTAGATGCTTTTGACAATTCCATTCCACCCACCACATATAACAGACCCGATGTAGTCAGCTTTTGATATGCAAAACTAGTATGGATGAAAACTTTGCAGGGGTGGAAACAAATGGGTAGAAATGTCAGCAAAACATGAGCAACATCAGCAGAATTTGCCCTCGCTATAATAGAAGCAGGAACACAGTTTAGTCACAAGATAATACAAACTTCACTTGTAGTTTAGAAGAAACTGCAAGCCTTAGATTAGTCGTAGGAGGCCTTCCTTACTGCTCCCTCGTAACAGGAAATACATGGAACACCATAAATACATTGAGGGTAACAAAACAGCGCATGAAGACTCGAACTTTGCATTTGGTTACCCTGGTCGGTGAAGTTACATCAGGCTGAAATGGGAGCTACACCAAAAGGGAATCCATCCTCCAGGTCCTGCCCAGTTCTGCTACCCTCCACAAACCCCAGTGTTGTGGGGACATCAACTGTGAGGAAACAGCCCATTCCACTCCCACTGTGACATCCTCAGGGATTGAGGCTGGTCTGAGCAACAGGGTCTTGCATTATGTTTTGCTCCTGGAAAAGCTGTTTAAATATTTTCATTAGAGGCAGAGTATTTTTGGATGATAAAGATAATTAAGTGCTGAAAGCATAGCGATCCATTTGACATCAAGAATAAGAGATATGAAGTATTTCTAATAAAAACAGAACCCCCAGTGGGATTTGAACTTACTCTGTGTTGTTACAATATGAGGCAAGCACTGCATCCGTGATGAGACTAACACAGTCTCTTTGCTGGGTTTGCAATTTACTGGTCTTATATTGCCTTCATTGGGTCTCCCCTGTTGTTCTCCAAATGCAAAAATTATATACTACTGATTACTGCATGCTAACTTAAATTGATTTGTTTAAATGAACACAAGAGTTACAAAGTTGGGAAAAACCTGTTTCCTAGTGGATGCCAACATCTATAACCTGTTTCCAAATTCATTATCCCTGCTCTCAATTTCCTGTGTGTTTTGCTTCATCAGTGGGTTAAAAAAACACAGCTAGACAATCATCATGATGATGGTGGTGAAGAAAGCAGCTTCTGCTCTTTAGATGTCTGTTCCCCCCTATGTAATGTCAGAATGATTAGAGTGCCTGATGTGATGAGAGTGATTAGATCTGTGCAAACATACAGAGAGGAGGAAAGAGGTTGGCTTTGACAAAGCACTCAATTACCCAGGTTCTCCCACCATGTCTGGTCCTATCACAATAGGAACAAAACTCCCTCTATTCTCCTGGGAGGGAATCACTGCCGTGCCTTTCTGCACCACCGCTGTAAATCATGCCATATAGTTCTGTGCCATCCAGCTACAATTTGATAAATACCAGAATGAGTCAAGGCAATAAATCTACTGGGGTTTAATTATAAGTGTGCTTCTCTAAGTGTGGGGATGGGGCTGGGTTGCTTTTCAGCTTCTGCTGATACAAATCATGTACATGTGCTCATTCTGCCCATCCAGTATTATTGTTCCTTGGGAAATCCTCTACTGCCTTACTAGCACGACTACCTTTGCACAGTGATAGCTGTCACAGAAGCACAAATATTCAATGAAAAGGGAAAGGCTGTTTCCCTATTCTTACTGCTGGACCAGGAAGCCCTACCCTCAGCAGGGTCAGAAAACAGCAGTGTGCAGTCACCTCTCCTGTAATCTTGATTTCCATGGATATTGTCTGCATTTGCAATTTTATCAGTGCTCTGTGACTACATAGGTAGGGTTTTTTTCCAAAAACCCCAATTTCTAAAGTTGGATGATCAACCAGAGCTCTTTCAAGCTTTTCTTTCATTTATGAACATTAAGTTTCTAGATGTGGTTTCAAACAAAAGCTTGTAAATCCAAACTAACAAAGTACAAAGCAAAAACACAGACCTCAAATATAATCTGCCTTTAAGTATTTTTAAAAAAACACTTTTGCAGGTCCTGTTCATGCTTCTACACAGTACAACCCTATGGATGGTCTTAAGAGAACATTTGCTGCAAGAAAAGGGGATGGAAGTTTGTCCATGCAACATGGTGTGAAGAAAAAATAATGCAACAGGCACACACATCTTCATATGGGATCATCTGTGAGAAACCATGTATGTGAGAGCATATAGCAATACAAGCATGTATATGGAACAGTGCATGTATCAGCAAAATGAGCAGGAAACAAAGAGAGAGACCAAGGGAATCTCTGTGTGTGAACACGCCCACACTCCCAAAGGTCAGCCTGCTCTCCTCAGGATTAATTCCCTTTCTCAATGCTACTGTTCAGAAGTAAATGTTCACTTTTTATTAAAAATCAAAAGCAGAGGGGCTCGTAATCCTCCTGACTCCAGTTCTTCTCATATAAATGAAAAGTTTAGCTTAGAGCAATAGCAGGCAAAATCAGACTGAAAGCAGAAGCTAATTCTCAGGAGACAGGGAAAAGCTAAACAGCATTTGAAGATTGTTTTGTATGTCTACATTTGTCATTAGCTAAATTATTATTATTACTCATTTTTAAATGAATTTAGTAAATCCTCACGTTGCACCATTTTTGGAAATCGTTTTTCAGTGATACAGGAAACCAACTGTATTCTCCCCTTGCAAAACTAATTCTGTTCTAATGACTGCAAAGAGATGGCTCTGCACTAATTTCACAGATCTCACTTACTTAATATATTCCCTCCTTACTGGGAGTCCCCTTATAGCCCTCTCCCTTCCTCATTCTCACTGCTGATACTGAAAATCTTCCCTTTGAAGCACCGCCCTGGTTTTAATGATATTTCCCTTATTTGGTGTAACCTTCAGAGCAGGGACCATGTTAAAAATGTTATCAGCAATACTGCCAGCTTAAACTACCAAAAATATAATTGCAGAAGGTGGGGGAAAAGGAGGAGAAAGAAACAAAGAGAAAGAGGTTTCTAAGTCTTCCAGTTATTTTTGGTTAAAATTCCAAGTTTCCTTCTGTAAACACAGACAACAGAAACTTAAAGAAGAAAATGGAGATTCCTTCCTAAGAACATACTTGCCATGTTCAGGCTTCAATTAAAACATCAAATAAGATCCAGTATAATACTGACAGTGGGCAACACTGCACTACTCTCTTCCTCTTTCTTTTCCCTGCCTTTTCCTTTCCTGCCCATGCCAGCTGCAGCACACTGAGACCCTGTCCTGAATTTCCACATCAGCCAAACTACAAATGCAGGCTGAATGATATCAAGGAGCAAAGCTCAACTTGTCTTGAAGTTTCAGTTTTTCTAACCCATAGTTTGGAGTGATCCCGCTTTGAGGTGAAAGTACAGAGGAAGAAGCATGCAAAGAGAGTACATCCAAAGTTACAGAGGTCCAGGTGTGAGAGTGGAGTGATAGCTGGCTGCCCCATCCCTGTATCAGAGATCCTGATAGCCAAGTCCTCCCTGTAATGAAGTTAGTAGGACGGTCTTCTGTCACAAGGTCCCATGCACAGAGGGTTAACATATTTGTTTTCTTCCACCCTACTTTTGGACATTTGTCAGAACTATGGTAAACGACAGCACCAGAAAGGGGAACAAATTATTTAAGTGCCTTGCATACAACTTCTGGCATCCTCCAGTTGTCAAGCAAATTTTGTAGCCATTCACACTTGGTCCTAGTGCCTGTTACACTAGGTTTAAGCAGGCAGAGGGCAGCTTCTCTGTGGGGTTCTTCAGGGGCACTGAGGAGATCAGATTTTCTACTCTGAAAATAAGACTTAAAGAAGTAAAATTCACAGTGTGGATCATGCAACACTCAAACTAGAGTTGCGGCAAGGACT
Organism: Sclerurus mexicanus; assembly: GCA_013396755.1. Lineage (NCBI taxonomy): Eukaryota > Metazoa > Chordata > Aves > Passeriformes > Furnariidae > Sclerurus > Sclerurus mexicanus. The sequence continues at coordinate 40,852 of VWZF01001878.1, read as the reverse complement.
TAACCTCTCCAGCTTTACTGAGCTTGAAACAACAGAGATAATCCTACCCATGCTGTACCTTCACCTCCACAGGTATAGGCCAGAATGCTTCTAGCTTGTAACCAAGTAATTTGCTTGATGCTACACCATCTGCTTCCTCAGCTATCTAGTCCAGACATTGAGAGTTCTCTGTTCTCCTCGAGGTGTCCTTTTACCCCTCCAGAACTGAATCTCCTTCCTCTTGCTTGTCTCTGTCCCAGGCACCTGTAGGTTTTGTGTGAATAAGCCCTGAAAGATAAGCTGAACAGAACTCATTTCCTTTGCAGCTGCCTGTCCTCTCCATGAGCCAGTCTGTGAACTGTAACATTCCTTGGCATTATCTATACAATTTAAGATTTTGCACTCAATTAAATCCCTTCTTAACAGCTTCTCCTTCTTCTTCATCTTCTTCATAGTCTATAAAGACCTCACTTTTATTTTTAGCCAGTCCCGTTAGTTCAGGACCCACAGATTCTCACATCAAATTCTCTGCCCTTCTTCTTTACACCTTTTTGAGTTCTCTGATGTTGTGAGCCAAGGAGATAGAGCGGAGAGAATGACAATCAGCTGATGTAGGAGCTACGCTGTAGTGTCTCTGTCACTAATCTGCCCCACTTGTCAATCATTAAAATTACAAATTGCTTCACCACTTTTTCCATAGCCTCCTCAGATGTGAACCTACTCTTGGTACCTGCTGACCTACCTGTCTCAGCAGAGTCAGTCTCTGGACATCACCTCTTCTGAAGGAGCTCTGCAGCAACTACTGTATTATGTATCTAAGGAAGGATGCCTTAGAGGTGTTAATGAAGAAAATGGGTGGGGTACATAAAATGGAATACTGACTGTATCAACCTGGCAAATGCTACCTGTCTCTTTGGCTAAAATACTTAGGAAAATAAATCTGCTCTCTCCCAGGGTGACTACAGTTTTCAAAAAAGATCATGAAGAAAGAAGTGGTAGCTACCAACTCCCTTTTCATATTATAGCCCAACAGCTCAAAAACTTATCAAGGAGGTAGGTCAAATTCTGCTTTCTGTCTGAGAAGGTTCAGTTCATCCTTTTCCACCTCCCAGAGGAATGCCTATAATCTTCACTAGTGTTCAGAGGATACTAGGTTCTTCCTGCTGAAGCTGCCATGCACTAATAAAAATTAACTGGGACAGAGAAAGGAAGAGCCATGCACAGCCTGCTGATAAATGCACTCCCACCTCTGCCCTCCAGCCTCTACTCTAACACTGAGTGGCTAAGTTGCTCAGTTTTAGTAGGAGTGGGGCTCTTCTGGGTTTGAAAAGAAATACAACTGCAAACATGGTTATAAATGCCAGTAAACGCTAGAAATGTATATATATTTCTCTATATAGAAATGGTCATCAGTGAAGAAGTAGACTTGGACTTAAGAAGCAAGAGTATCAGTTGGGCAAGACTTTGATACCTATTATCCTTCTGAGGGTTTAACCATCAATTTTCCTGTTCCCCATCTGTGAAATAGTGTAATTTTACTTCCTTGCACGCCTGAGGTGCTCTGACAATGCATTAAAAAGATTGAGAGGTACTCATATTCTAGGGCAATGAAGGCCACACATCTGCTTAAGACAGCTCTCTAACTAACAATTATCAGAACAGAGATCCCTACACCTACTGTACAAGATCACCAACCTTTGGGAAAGCAAATCAAGAGGTCTTTGTGCCAACAATGCAGAAATCCTAGCTTCACTGATGAGTGGCTAATGTTCCACCAGTAAGATGCCCAGCATCCATGGCCGAGGTAACCAAAGACTAATTGGCATCATATCAGGTCACTCTCTATTGACAAACATGTTAATTACCCCTAAATAACTGAGGATAAGGCCTTAGAAGCTTCAAAAGTAAATAATGTCATAATGAATTCATATTAATGAAGAAAGGCATCACCTCACCTCTAGATTTCAACATCAGGACCATTTCCCATCAACTCTTTTTAGAGCTGAACCTCTAAGGCAGGTTACGGCAAACTGTAGGAATATCACTGATTTTCTACATATGAATAAGCAGTGCTCAGGCATCTGCTCCAGAGAGATGGTGAGAATTGAATCTTATTCACTTGCTCTTCACAAGATGCTACTACAGGATTCAGTCACTGGCCTTTCTGGCAAAAGCCTATTAACTCAATCTTGCAACTCTTGACACCTATAACGGCAACACCAGCCCCTAACCATTTGCCTGTCTTTACTGATGTTCATGACAAATTTCAGGTTTTGCCTGTCTGCCACTGCATATGGAAAGCTGATGGATTTAAGCAAGGACCAGATCTATGAAGATCGATGTGCTGTTCGGCAGGTGCAGAAACACAGCAATCAGATTTATGGATGAACGCTAAGCACAGGGGCCTGACCACTTCTTGTCACTAAAGGTCCTGAAAGAATTTTGCAAGAGCCAACATCTCAGAGCTGCTGGTACACAGCAGCTTCTAGCACTCTAATTACACTCGGCTGCCAGGAGCTCACCCCCTCATTGTTACAGGGAAGTAGTTGTGTAAATGCTTCTCCAGTGTAAGGTAATTGTTGTAGAACAGCTGTCCCTTTCTACTCCAGCTGTGAGCCAGGACATTTTGTCAAGCCTTGCATTCTCTTTAAAAAGTGGGGGTTTAGTACACATTTATCAGGCAATCAGTGATACACAATTTCTTAAAGGAAGGATTCTGTCCACCCACTCCACCAGCTAAATTAGTTTAGCTCCAGCTTAATAGCATTTGTTCAGTATATTTCCTGTATGTGTAAGCAAGAAAGGTGTCACTTAAGGGTGCTGAGGGATTCAATTATATGTAACAAGACAGCTTTCTCTCAGTTTTGCTCACTGTTACTGAGAGGCTTGTCTTTGTGTGTGGCTTCTTTCGTAAGGTTTTCTTATAGACAGGATCTGTGTTCCTCTATTGTGCCAAGAGCTTTCCACACAGAGATCAACACTTGATTTGAAGGGACAACAAATGAAAGGAGTGCGTGCCTGCATGAGTGGCTGTGTGCATACATCCATGTGAGTGCGTGTTTGAGGAAGACAAGGCTGAGGAGGAATGCAAAGCTGCAGAAAGTGAAAAAGGAGATGAATTTTTGTCTCAGTCTGAAAGTCTTTTCTCCAGGAAGATACATTTCCATTTTTTTACAAGACTGGAGCACATGGCCTGCACAAAGATGATGGGGGTGGAATGGAGCATAAGAGAAATACAAGCCAGAGGGCTTCCTCATTTCATATCTCCAAATATGCTCTAGTCTGCATCTGTTCTAAGCGATGTACAGTATCTGGCTATGTCCTGCTAAGAGCTGCTACTCAGGCTCATGCATGACTTTGTAAAATACATTTTGTTCTTCTGGAGCCCTCAAGGACAATAATAAATAGAATGAAAACAAAACCACCCCGACAGCGCTTTAGCGGGTGTCCTTCACAGGAGTTACCAGTGTCAGCTGCCCTGGGATTTCACCTTCACCTGAAGGGAAGCCTGTTTAATCATGCGACACTAAAGGAGAAAAAGAAAAAAAATGTTTCTTGAAGGAACAAAGGAAAGCAAACTTGCCCCCATCCTCATAGTTTTGCCAAACATGATCACAAATAACGTGATGCCTGAAATCTGCCATATGCTAGAGCATCACTGTGACAACAAGCCTTGAGGTCTGGCATTACTGCAAAACAGTAACTGATAATAATTCTTTTTGTCCTTTGCTGCAGAGATGCTCATTATTATGAGGCTTTTTCGGTAAGAGGAAAATCAGTGGCTCAACTGGACTGGTGGAGTATGTGACGTTCAGTAAAAGTCATCGCAGAAGAGCTGCCTGGGTTGTCCTGTTTTGGTTTTGCAGTCTTTGCCACATGTGTTGTTAGAGGCATTTACACTCTGACTGAGCCTCATCTTTAACAGTTCTGTATACAAATGGTTTCTTTTCATTCCTTTCTGTGTGTTTTTCATTTCTGAGTTATATCCTCAAGCAAAAGATGGGCACACATGGATATTTTTATAAACTGCCTTTCAAGAAACCTTTGACCAAGTAGTCAAAAAAAAAAAAATGTTACAAAATCGAAGAACTCCGGGGTTGGAAATGTAAAGTTCTCTCATGGAGAACAAGTCTCTACAAGACAAAAAGCAGAAATGAAAGAATAATGGATCTTCTCTTAGTATGGTGAAAACATAACAGCAGGAGTGCTGCGGAGAACTTTGCTCTGACCTGCATATGCAATACATCAGCTAATGCACTGAGAAGGAGAATGAAATTGTCAGAGACCAACATCCACTGCTAAAGCAAAATGGTCAGATCTGGACTATGAGGGACAGAGGACCCTCAGAGTGCTAAGAAGATATGCAGCAGTCAAACAGACCACAGAATGAGTTCAGCCTTGACACAGACAGTATGTATTGGAAAAAATAAACTATACTTCTCAGGTGTCTTATTGGGTCGTAAAATTAAGTATGGTCAGACAAGAAAAAACCTATACTTACTGCAGGCAGATCAATGAAGGCTTTTCTCTGAGGTACCTCAATAGCAGGCCAAAAAGTAAATGGAACATTAAGATGTAAAAATAATACTTGGTGAAAAATCACTCCTGTGCAGAGGCTCACTGTAAGGCCAAAGCTCCAGCAAAATCTCATCTAAGCCAACAAAATACAGCTTACATTGGATTTAAGTGGTGCCTAGATCTTGTGTGAGTCATTTCTCTCAGGGGTGGGTGAATCTCACCCACTGAGAAAAGTATTAATGCCACTGCATACATCAAGTCATACCTTCAGCTGGAATAGTGTGACTGGTCAGCTCTGGGGTTTTTCTTAAAAATAAGAGTGAGAAAAGCACACACAGAGAGTGCAAATGATTAGAGTCCTGGAGAGAATTTGGGATGGGAAATATTTTAGAAAACAGAAACTGTTTAAAGAACAGGTGACAAAGCACTTGAAAAACACTAAGGAATAGAAACAACATAACTTGGCTTTCTATGCATGTGTATGTGGAAAAGGTGCCCCTGTGTACAGTTTCAGTTGGCTAACAAGGGATGACAACACACTGCATTAAAGGACATTAATCAGATGAGACATCTGTAGAATAATTTAAGATATTAATTGGTACCATAATTCTCATTTTACAGGCTGGAAATTAACTTGTAAACAAGACAGTGAATTGGACAATGCTAAACAGCATCCTAGAACTGAGCCTTTACCCCAGAACCACGCCTTCCTCACATCCATTTAACCACCTTGGGGAAAATCAGGTGTGGCAAAAGCAGAGAGGATGAGCCCTGCTCTCTGAAACCTGACCCAGCCAGCAGCTAGCCTAATGCTTACCTCTGAAGAACACCAGCAACAAATGCGCTACAAGGAGCAGCAGTCCATGGTTGTGTCGTCCAGCAACTTTTAGAAGGTCTTTAGAATCTGGTTCTGGTTTCTACAGCCTATGAGCGGAAGTTCTACACTGTAATTCATGTTTGAAAAAAATAACTCCTCTTCAGTTCATTCCGAACCCATTACTAGTTCTTGCACTACAGGTACTCAGTGAAACCTTCTCCATAACATTCACAATTTTGTAAATGCCCATTATAGCCCTCCTTTTACTGTCTCTTTTCAGAGCCAGGGAGTATAGCCTATACCAATCTCTCCTGTTGGGAGACACAGAAGTAAAGGAAGCAGCACATCAAATTTGTACACACACAGATAGGAGCAGGAAAATTATGGGGGGGGCATGAGCAGCAGAGAGAAGTCACTTTCTAATCTCTCATCCAAATGAGTGCCTGCAAGACCTGTAACTGGAAACACATTTCTGAGCGGAAAGCTCCACTGATCCCTATGCTGGTCAGTATGTCTGAATGGGTACAGGAGGGAGCACAACATGTGGAATACGCACAGGGACTCATCAGTAAACAGATGAGACATACAGCTATGCCCTCTGGCTTATGCATTTGAGTTCTAAATCTAAGCAGCCTAATCTTGTACCAGAGTATTTTTCTGTTTGTTGTGCTTTCTTTTTTCATATTGTTATGTGAGCCAGTCATACAGTAGGAATATGGGTACTTGTTCTCCTTCACTCTGGAAACAAGGAAGGGAGCACAGCTCAGTAAGCAAACAAGCTCTAAAAGGGTTAGAACAAAACACAGAGGGTTTCAGAGTGGTGAGGCAAAAGTAATATCTCCATCTTTTGTGATGACTCTTTCCTGGAAAAAAATGGATAAAATTTGTCCCTGGGCCAGATTCACGAAGTTGAGCTGAGTGATACCAAAATAAATGTGAGTCAGCTCTGGGTCACTTACAGAAGGACTGCCTTTTAGAAACAGACATGCTGGCTACTGCCATGGTACGTTCAGACAGGATTTATCCAAATCTCAGTAGATGTATATTCTGCATTTGCTTTCAAAGTACAGCAGCATCTAAACTTCACAAAAGTGATACAGCAAGTAAACAAGAAGAAGGATGAAGATCAGAGCAAGTCATTCTTAAGAGCCAAGCTGGGTCAGAGGAGAAGAAAATAAGTCACAGCTGCTAATGTTAAGCGGTAGTGACACCTTCTCCAAGTCTCTAGGGGATAGCAAAGTTGTTGCTGTGGAAGCAAATGGAAATAACTGGCGATGCCATCAGAATGGGAGCTGTGCTGCTAGAAGCTGTCCTACTCCCTCCTTAGGAGCAGACAATGGCTTTTGGTTTTCCCGTCAGTGAAGAAGCTGAGAAATGACTTTGTGTAACCTTTTAAGAGAGCACACAGGTGTGGGAGGTAGTGCTTTTCAGGCTGGATGTAGACAAGACACCTCGCCTATCCTTAAGAAATCCCATAGAAGTCACAAGCATGGGTGACACTTGCCTCGGCTTGGTACTGGCTGCAGCCTTAGTCTGTTGAGCTGAGGTTCAGAGTACCCTGCTACAGAATGGACTTTCAAACCCTGTCCTAAACTTTCACTCTATGGGAATGCCACTGCAAGAATGGTGACTTTGTTCCACCTCTGCGTTGGCCGTGTTTCAGCAGTGAGCTAAATGGTTTGGGATCCTCCCGGATGACACTAAAAAGTGCTCTAGAAATGTCAGCTATGAGTGAAAAGCTTCTCTATAACTGTACAGCCATTCTATAGCCATATGTTTCTCTTGAGGGTTGCCAGTGACTGGGTTTCCCCTTTTGAAAAGCTATGTAAACACATGCAAAACCAGGCTTTTACATAATACAATGGGGCGTATCGTTCATTAATGTGCAAATAGGTCGCTCTCCACTTGCCCTCCCACTCACTTCCTTTCCAGCTAGCTGCAAGCTTGTGTAGCAAGAGTTTAATTGTAAGTCTCCAATATTCCTGACTTATCACAGCAGGAAAAAACATGACATTCAAAGGCAAGAGGGATGAGCAGAGCATGACGTATTCTTTTTTCTCTCTAAGCTCCATCCCATTGGGTTAGGGAAAAACACAACCTGAAGTCAACAACCCATGGACAAGTGAAAACAGGATCAACAGTCCAACATCACCTATTAACTGCAGAGACTTTCGAGACCGATGTACATCCACATGATTTTCAAGAACCCTGGCAAAGCCTCATGCAGTCTGCAGCACATTAGGCCCAAATCATGCACTAAGAAGTTCAAATTAATGCGGAGTGGATTTCAGATTTGCATGCACCAAGCAGTGGTGGACTGCAGTGGGACAGCAGGCCAAAGTCATGGACAGAGGAAAATGTGTCACGGGGACAGTGTTAAGGATAAAGAAAGTGGGGGGCAGCTGCATTGTGGATTCTCAATATAACCTCATCAGCATTCTATGGCACAACAGAACACAACTGGTCCTCAGCCACATCAGAAAAGCAAGGAAAAAATACAGATGCAAAGGAGGAATAACGAAGAGAACAGAATTAGCACTTTTACATGTTGAAAGTGTTGTACAAACATTAGCTAATCAATCAACTAATTACCTAATTAAAAGAGTGACCAGAAAAAGGAGATAGTAGAAGAGAAGCAGGAAGATGTGGAAAGAGCAGCAGGGCACTGGGACATGGGCAGCAATATGTGCTCCTCTTCACCCAGTCCACATTATCCCAAGCAAACTTGTGCCAAATTACCATGACAATAATTAGCCAGAGTTCCCTGACAGATCATTATGAGAACATTAACAGGGCATTAGCAAGAATTACCCATTTTTCACACATTGATTAGGTGCCATTGCTGGTTCATTAGAGTATTGGCTTTTAATAGCCCCACTCCAACTAGCAGCAGCCCTTCCTTCCCTCCCCTGCCCACCCAGCACAGATCCACACGTCTTTAACTCTGACTAGGCAGCGGCCTGGCCTGTGCTGAACCGCACAAGCATATGGCCACATGCTGCATAGAGGGAGTACCTCATTAATCTGTCCGAGTTAGGTAGAGGAAGGCGGTGGCTGTGCCCCATAGGCAGTCGTTAATCTTCCTCCTGAATCTGTACTGCTAATGGAGGGTGGCACAGGGAGTAACCCACTCCCTTTCCAGAGTCATCACTGCCCTATAACCAAGAGGGGCCAGCTCTGGGTCTGTTCTTCCCCTGTAGGTTCTCCTCAAACCCCACACTGGGAAGGATGTTTCTGTGTCTGTCATTCCCAAGACCTTTCTGCCATACCTGCTGACTACTCTCTTCCATCTCTGCTTCCCCAACTGCTACCTCTCATCCCACACTTTGATTACTTCCACTGATAAGCAAGGATGTGCAACAGGGAGAGTGGTGTAAAACACGCTCCAGGAAAGCCACAGAGAAAGGTCAGGTCATGAAGATCATTTTGTCACAGGAGTCAGGTGCTGTACGATATTTCTGGAAAAAAGCACAAGACTAAACCAAAAAGAAAAAAAGAAAAAAAAAGAAAAAGGAGACGTGATGAGGAATCTGTCCCCTCCCTTTCCTCTTAGGTCACATCACCTGTCCACCTACATCCAAAATACGTTTCAGTTGAGTCATGCTTGGGAAAATACAGCAATCCTCTTAGGTACGATTATACAACTGATTAAGTCTCCCTAATCCAGCCATGTCCAGCACAGATTCCCCACTCACACGTGGGGTACTTCTCCCCGCAGATCCCCCACCTTCTTTGTGAGGCTACTCGTCAAAACAAGGCAGGATGTACCGTGCAAGATGGGTTACTGAGGTGTCAGGAGCTAAAACTTTTGCAGGGATGGTTGGATTATAGAACAACTGAGTGGGTGTACAAATCACAAAGTGCAGCCTCGCAAAGCTGAGGACAAAGTTAGAACCCTTCAATGCCAAAAGAAATAGATGAGGTAAGACACAGAGCAAAGAAGGCAGGAAGGTTCACTCATTTGACACTGAGAAAGAAAAGGAGAAAGTAAACACTGTAGAGAGTTAGAAAGACAGGAGAAAATACAGAGAAAGACCAGCCTCAGAAGGGGGTTTTGTTGCTAGCAGAATCTGAAAAATACTGCTGGGAGATGAATGGGACAATGCAGTTTACAGAAATGTAGAGAATTGTAGAGGATGTGAAAGCTGGATTAGAAACATCAGCAGGACTGTAAAAGGTCATAAAGGCAAGGACAAGGAAATTCAGAGGGGATGTGACAGAGCAATGTAAACAGAAAGTCAATGCGTTCTTCATGGCAGAGAAAAAGGGGCACTTTTAGTATGCCAGAGAAAGTCAGCTGACTTTCAAGCAAGAGAGGCAGAAGATGTTATAACAATCGAGACTAAGGCAGGCTAAGGCACGAACAAAGGTTCTTGGTATTGAGAAAGAGAAGAAGAGAAGGATTTTCTATATCTGGTAGAGGAAGAAACATGTTGGGGACAATACAAGGGAGAAAGTAACTAGGTTCCATATTACACAAGTACATGACTGGGAGGATTTTTTCATCATTTGAAGTGATAAAAAGACTGAAGTGAAGAGAATTCAAAGGAAAAGACAAGCAGCTTCTTAACACTGTTCAGCTTGAGTTGTGAGCATTTGTTGACTGAGGGTTAGGGAGACAGTGTGTGACAGGTCAGGGCATAGTAAGTCTAGAAGTTGCTTTAGGTGGTTGAACCTGGATATGGCAATGCAATCATCTACAAAGCAGACATCAAGGACAAAGCCCTTTGAGATCCACCATACTCTTGAGGATGGTGCACTGGCAGACAGAACACTATGTGTGACTCAAAGTTGGAAGAAGAAAGCAGATTAAGGGACTGTGCTACATAAAAGAGGGAGCACCAGAAGAGCCCTGCCATTTGCTGCAAAGAAGCTGACTGAGTCACCGTGCTGCCCATAAAACATAGAAGGCACATTAAAGAGAGTTTGTGGTAGAACAAGAGAAGAGACGATGCAACTGACTATACCATCATTTCAGAAGTAAAGGAAAGGGGCAGATTGATGAACCGGGTTCCTATTGAGTCTCAAGCACAGCCCCATGGTTCATGTGACTCTATGCTGATAGGGAGTTAGAAGATGACTACTTTGAGCTCAGGGGAAAGAAGCAGCATGCTAAACATGAGTAGTCGCTGACTGTGGAGTCTTACACTTTCTTAATGGGACAGCTAGCCAGCTGTATGGCCTGAGTTAGTCACACAGCCACTGAACAAGGGACTGCAAGTTGTCCTGAGGCCAAGGGTAAACCTGCCAGCTGCTCTGTTTCTCTCCTCTGAATACTAATCAGGAATTCACCTGCTATTTATGAGAACCCTCTGGATACTACCGGACCCTGGTGAACAAAAGCATTGCCTTCATTTTTTCATATAGGATATGTCTATGCCCGTGGATTACAGCAGTGCAGTACTACTGCAAATCCTTCTTCTCTGCTACTGCCACTTAGAGAAAATGGGGGGATGGACATGCTGACTCCCAGCACTTCCTCATCATCCCTCGCAATGAGTTAACCAGAAAATAATTAGCAGAGCAAGTTCAAAGTGTCCCTCGGAAGTCACCAAAGCGATATGGCGAGAAGTGCTCCGTGGAGCAGGGCTGATGAATGCTGAGGCTGGTGTGCTGACAGGTCCGAGCACAGCGTGTTGCTGAAGGTAAATCAAGGCTGACAGCCAGTACTTTTACCTTCTCCCCACTTTCCCTGGCCTTTAAACTGAGCCAAATGGAGTGCACACAGGAGGACAAGGGACAGAAGGGTGGGTGGGAGCGAGAGGGTGAACATGGTGGAGGAAAGAGCCTGAGCATCTCTCCATGGTAGCAGGTGGGAGTTTCAGGGAATACAGCAGACGGGCTGTGAGCTCTGAGTGTAAATCCACAGGAGGCAGGCAGGGCACTGGGGCTGCCATCCTGACCTTGGGCCAAGGCAATCTGCTTTTTAACTGGCGCAACTGTAATCCATTCTGTGAACAGATGGTATGGAGAGGAAAAAATAGAGGATACAAACGTAGGCTCTGCAGTATCTGTTCCAAAACCAGCCAACCTCCAGCACGAAGGTGATTGAAGAGGCAAAAGAGTAAGGAAAAGCCAGGCAGACTTCCTGTGTTTGGCATGACTGGTGAGGTTGGATGCCACAGACCTGATCCCAAAGGACTCAATGGCTTGATCCTCTTCAGGTAAAATTCAGAAGTCATCTCAAACAGTCACTGTTTCTAAGGGATGACTAACAGGAGGGCTTGTTTGTTATTCTGGCCCATCCTCAGTTCCTGTACTGGCATCTAAAAAACTTTCACTCACACTGTTGCTTCCTGTCCTAAGGCAGTGTGGGAGTCTTTTGCTCTAACAGGTCCACACATAAAGACATCAAACAGCAAGGAAATGACATGAAGCCTTATTATGCACAACAAAATTTGCAAGGTACCAGCATATTCTAAGCAGCAACAGACCTGAGAAATCATCAGTTCAAATACTCAGAAATGTGCCAGAAAAGTTCAGACCTGGCACTGAATTTTGTTGTGAATATGCTCTCATTAGGGGGTTAATTCACAAAAACCTTTTGATTGCTGCCTTTTCACTAGTTTAGTGACATAAATCTATGCTGTCCAGCGTCACTGCACATGGTATGCGTGCCTACTGGCTTGGGTCATGGAGCCACTGGTCATTAGACTGAGCTGAAATAGCTGTAACTCAAATGACTTCATGGGTTCATGGGTTTGGCTCAGATTTCAATCCTGGAATCCATAGGTTCAACAATCTGAAATGTATTTTGGAAACAGATAATCAAATAATAAAAGATGAATTGAACTACTGTAGTGGCTGGTATTAAAACACTGACACTGGTACAAATTTGGGGACCATCTGCAAGTACCAAAAGAAGTACTCAGCAGGAAATATATAAAATCCCCTAACTATAAACAAACAGTTTGTATATTATCAGTACCCAACAGCGGTGTGATACGTGAAGCCTCAAAACCACGATTTCTTTAGAACACAGAAACATGCTTCTAATGAGTTTACCTGGTGTCCTTCCCCATCCACTGCAGAGTCATCCTTGATGAAATGCCCGACATGCTCTGCAAGTTCATGCTGACAGGCCATGGACTCTTAAGTAAACTATTTTTTTTTTCGCAGCTTTCTGAATTTATGATGCATTCTATGACTTGGAAGAGGCTTGGTTTTTGATCATAACAATTCACTCTCTGCCCTGGTCTGCAAGTGTACTTTCACTAGAAGTATCACTCAAAGTACAGAGATTTGTTCGAAAGCTAATGCTTTTCTGCAATATTTTTGTTACAGTGATCTTCACTAACATGCATGCCCGTGAATGAATGTTCTTTCTTTGAACCTGCTGCCTCTATGGCATTACTGTGGAGGAAACTAAGGCACGGAGAAAGCACAGGGCCATTTAGATGGGAGGACAACACTGATAGTTAATCACTGCCCACGGAAGTTGTGGATGCCTCATCCCAGGAAGGGTTCAAGGTCAGACTGGATGGGGCTTTGAGCAGCCTGATCTAGTGGAAGGTGTCCCTGCCCGTGGCAGGGGGCTTAGAACTAAATGATCTTTAAGGTCCCTTCCAATTCAATTCACTTTATGATGATTCTATGACTTCTCTGAACTCAGAATGGAATGCAAGCCCTGTCAGGAACAAAAGCAGATCCTGCTTTGCTCAAAGAGACCTGTCTCCATACTATGCTCCAGGCACTGCACAGTGGGTGCTACCATCTCCAACTCAGAAACAAAGCAGAATTTGCATCTCCCATAAAGCAAAAATGCACATGCATATGAACACTTAGGAACAATAATGACAGAAGTGGGGGAAGGTACGTGGTATGCTTCAATATAATCCTGCCAATGCTGCTCTGCTATCTTGCAGCACACCCACTCTTCCAGCCCTAAGTTTCCCAAACCTACCTCTGCCAATACTCCTCATTCCTGCCCTGTGGCTCCTAGACATGCCAATATTGCGTTGCCACTAGAAAGCTCTGCCAGCACAAGACTGGGCAGTGCAGTGACACTGCTCCCTCATGAAAAATGACACTTCCAAAACAAATGCTTCAGCTTAATGGATGTTAGGCTGCTGTAATTTGGAGTCATTAAACTTGCAACTCTAACACTCTCAGTATGTTCTTTCTAATTACCAGGACCAGGCAGATTTAGATAGGGCAAATACAGCAGGCTTTCACATTTCTTTACTATCGCCTGACTTTCTGTTATTTTCCCTTTCCTCCCTCCACTCTTGCCCTACCTCTGCTTATTTATTGCACTAGTGGTGCTGTTACACTTTGCAAATCCTTTTGCAGAGAGACATCCCCTCTCAGCCAGAGTTTTAACAGAGAAATTTTCCCCTGTTCCTCGTTCTTTCCCTGCTCATTAGCTCTGCTAAGCCCTTTTGGTTGTGAATGTACAGCAGCATTCATACTGACTGACGGTGACCGAGCAAGAGGACGTTACTGCCTCTCAGCTTGCTGGGATCTGCTGTTACCATGAGGTCCATCTTTCTTAATTCCCTCTGACTTTATTGCAGCCTGTTTGTGATTTGAGTCTCTCCTCTTTATCTGTATTTTCTCCCTCTCTTTCTGCTTTTATTTTCTCCTCTCCATCCCTCACCTCTCTCGAATCTCATCCTCCAAACTCTCTGAAAACACCCCCTCAAAGCTGTTGTTTTGCAATTGAGGCTGCTGGTGAGTTGATGCAAATGCATATGCACTCGAAAATTTTAGAGCAAGGACCATCAGCCATTCTCCCTGCAGAGAGATCTCAACTGGATCACACTGGACTCCTCCACAAAACACAGAAGTGGACAGATCACCAATATGCATCTAGCTGTATGTGGTGACAAGCAGCAACATGGCTACATTCAATGTGGAGCTATCCCTGACAATAAAAGATGCACAATTAACCATTAGGCTATTCTGCTTTTTCGCTCCACTTACTCCTCATTCTTTCTCATTTCCAACATGCTTTTCATTTTAATATCCTTCTTTTCTTTTGCTTTTCTTCATCCTCTCTCTGCCTCTCTTCCTTTGTTCTCTTGCTCTTGGAATTTACCTTTTTCCCCCTTGGCCAAGCATACATTGAATATCACTGTCAAAAAATAAAGACCTCAAGGGCTGTGAATTATCTGTCCTATTTTAATAATTAAAGATGAATACACAGGGCCAAGGCAGCTCAGGCATTTCTCTGAACAATCACATTATATCAGAAATGTCTTGTGTTGCCCCTAGTGAAATACATCAAAGAAATTCCCACCCCTGTATATATAGCAGTTGTCCTAGTCCTTCCCTGAGACCATTCGGCAGCCAGTCAACCTGGATTTGATTGGGGACTATAAATTTAGTTTCAATGGATAGGATTTGATGGGTTTTGATAATTTGCAACTTACAGCTAAAGAAAAGCGGCTTATTATTAAATTCAAATAAAATGAAGTCCAGCTGTCTGGATGCAGATAGCAATTACAAAAAGCCCACGAGGCCCTCTGGAGATCTTAACTTGTCCAGAGAATATGGTCTGAGAGAGCAAAAACCCATGATTCAGACGAGCTGCAGCCAGCAATATCTCAACTGAGTGATACAGGTTATAGGGTGACTTCAGAAAGCACAGGCACAAATGAAGAGAGGACTGAGGGAACTGAGAGATAAAGAAATGGCAAAAGGTTTGTATTTTGAAGCAAAGGGCTGTCTAGTTTTTAAGAGCATCCCAACTTCATTTGACAGCAAGTACCGTGCCCTGCCCCACAGAATGACTGGGTTAAATAAGAGAAGAAGAGTGCAGGAATTACCACCTCCAGCTTCTCAAAATGTGAATGGAATGGGAAGAAAGGAAGGAAAACAGTTATAATGAACTTCCACTCCCTTAGGGAAGAGAGAGAAGCAGAGACTACATGCCCTGACAGAAGTAAGGGTTGTTTCAGAAAAAAAAAGAAATACGAAAGAAAAGAGAAATACTCCTTTTAACCTCTCAGTTACACATGGACCAGCCAGAATCTATCCCTACCCACAGAGAGGGCCAAAGGAGACTTCACAACTCTGCTCTTCGGCTGCTGCATGTCCCAGTAGTGCTGAACAACAGTGCATATAATAACTTGACTGTAAGGCCTACAGGCTGCAACCTACCATGAAATGCACTGAGTCTAAAGCAAAGGAAGCGCTGTGCTCCTTTTTCCTAATCCCTGCCTCCAGAGAGGCATTCATCCCTCCTACAAAACTCACGCCAGCCCAGCAGCAGAGCCTGTGCAACAAGCTACGCCAAGCCTCATGGACTGCTTGGGAAAGCACATGGATACGTAAGTCATGCTCATCTCCTCTCTTGCTACCTCTTTACCATTCCCCTCTCTGACATTGGATCGGAAGCCATTTCACAGCCTCTGCACCTTCTTGTTACGTGACGTGTAATAAGAAGAGGAATGCTTGTGTTTCACTAGCATTGCCAGGGGTGAGAATACTCTGGATGTGAAGTTCAGTTCCCAGTGAATAAGGGAGACATTCATTTTGCCATAACTCTGATAGCTTTGTTACCAAGCCCTGATGCTGTATTTGCGTTAGCTTTTCTTGTGTCATTATTTTTTAGAGGAGAAACTGCAGATCAGGCATTTGACTTGTTTGGTTTAATTCATCCAAATATCTTAAATGTGTGCAGTGGTCTGGGTCATTTCCTTCTCAGTCCAAACAAGCTTTACCCATTATCTCCTATTGATTAAACAAACCAAAAGCAGGGCTGAAACAGCCCTGATGTTCAAAGCCCCAAATCTGAACTGGCCTCACAAACTCTTCCCTCAACTCCAGGCAGAGAGTTCAAGCAAACACATCCTCGCACCCTGTTTCTCTTTTTTCTACCACTCTCAGCAGGAGGCAGTCAAAAAGTAGGGCACTGAGCATTAGGGCCCCAAGGGAGTGGGTGAGGTTGTCAATGCTGAGCAACAACTTTCCCACTACCTGATCCTTCACCTGTGTGACTGTGGTGGCTCTTGCACCCCTTCTGACAAGACACGGCTGCCACATTTCCCACCTTCCTGTCCAGGCAGGGTTGCTGGGGTAATGGAGTGTTTGTGCATCCCTCCACTTCAGCCCTTGCAGACCCCATCCCTAGGACTGATGAACGGAAAAAAACATTTTTATGAGGTGACATAGAACAAATTAATTTTTCTTCAATAAATCATTTTAGAGAGACTATTGACTCTAGGACCTTTGAATGCATCGACCCATTCATAAAAATCTCATCTTCTCTTCTACTCTGTACACTTGCCTTCCTTTCCCCTGTCACAACCACTACACTTCATTTTCTTCTCCTTTCTTTTTCTGTTTCTTTTCTCTCCTTTTTGACCCCCTAATCCTATCTTAACCTTCTAATCCTCTCTGCAGTTCCCTCTTCTTTCCTGATCTTGGCTCCATATCATTCACAGGCTGCCACACTGACAGGAGAGAAAGAACAGCAGATATTTACTGAAGTATTACCATAAAGATTAAAGCTAGCAAATACCACAGCTCTCTCCTTCCCTCCAGCCCCTGGCCTAATGAAAACACTATGTACTCTTTCCCTTTTCTTGGAAACAAAATGACAAAGCCCGCTAATCTCTAAGGTGGAAGAAAAAGAAGACCCACAAGTGATTAAAAGGATAGAAAGGAGAGCAGAAAAGGAAATAGAAGTGGGAATAATATTATTTAGTGGTTCTATAGGACCTGACTGATGATATTATGCCAACCTGCAGTATCTTGTGCTTTCCATGTGCTCCCTTTCTGTATGTATTCACCTCTTATCCCCAACTCTTGGAGCATAAGCTCCCCAAATGATTCTCCTTTTTGTTCTCTGTGTGCTCAGGGCCTGTGTGCAAAAAGGGATACAGATGCAGAGCCCTGGCTCACATGGCCACAGCAGGAATAAGCAGAGCTCAAGGCACTTCACAAGGGATATAGCTATTACCAACCCCAGGCTGGACAACAAAAGCCCAGCAAGATGGGGTGACTCATGCATGGTTAGGGAAGTGGCACTGCTTGAAAAAGAGCTTGGACAATTTGAGTGCTGCCTGTTCATCAGCCTTGCTGCAGCCTGTACTTCAAGAGAAGTGGATGAAGGGAGACTACCGGAATGAGGGCGGGAAAGTAAATGGAGAAGTTGGATAAAGGAGAAGAGAGAAATGGAAAAGAATGAGAAAGGAAGGTTTAAAAAAGAAGTAAAACTAAATTGAGGATGAAAGAAAAAAATGAGAAAGCGAGGCAAGAAGTAGAAAGAGCCTGGACACGTAGGGCCAGAGAGTATGGAAGAACTTCTTCAGCAGGTGGAAACAGCTTGCTTGGAGCAGGAGGAGGGAAAGATTTTTGTGGCAACAGGAGTGAAATGCATTGTCCTTTTGAGGCTTAGCCTTTTCAAAGTAAAAATGGAATACTGTGGCACTGTAAACTGGATAACTATATGTACAGGCAGGAGAGATATATGCATGAAGATCAGACCTCTCCCTCACTCTGAGACGTTCATCTTCCACTTGCTTCACCATTATCCACACATGCATGCAGAGACAAGGGGTTTCATGGTGAGGCCACAGGATTTATTGGCACATCAAAAACACTTGAGTTTTGCTATCCACAGAGCTTTATTACAGAGGTAAAATTACAAGGACTGCATAGAAGACAACCCTGCACACAAAAGCTCAGCTCTGACCAACTCACAGCAACAGATCCCGACTGATTTGGAAAAATAGTCTTTTCTGTGTAACAACAAACAAGCAAACCCCATTTAAAAAAACAACCAACCAATCAGCAGCGACCAAAACCCAAACCCAACCTGCCTATCTTTTCCATTGATCTAGTCAGTTCAAACAATTAGAAAGAAGAGCCTGACATAATTACAACTTTGTCTTTCTTCACATGCCAAATTCACAACAGTATTATTGCTGCAGGACTTCCCTGTCCAAAGAAAGAGGCTATTTATTCACTGCAGATAAAGCTGATGAATAAATAGGTGGATGTCACCCTCTCACTACGCAGTGAGAATCATGCACTTGCCTGGACTGCTTCTATCAAAAGATCTCAAAGCACTTGATGAATAGTTCATTAAAGTTTGGCAGCACCTTTGGGAGATGGAGAAGGAACAATGAATGATCACTTCAGTCTTCACAGAAGGGCATCTCCCTTTAGACGTGAAAAGCGGAGCTTGTTAGCAATGCACAGATGCACCATAAGACAGTTTAAAGAAGACCTGAAGAATACCTCTTTCCAGTTAAAACTACACCTTAAACTAAGGTGAAAATTCACCAAAGTGAAATTTGGCAAGAAGACAGTAAAGCAACCCTGCTTTTCCCAAGCATGACTTAACACCTTTCATTAATAGAGGTCAAAACATTTTTGAAGGTGTTAAATATTTTAATCCCTATCATATAGTAGAAAAGGAAAGGGAAAACAAGGAAGGTGAAATGGCACACACAATGAGTAAGAAGCAGAGCAGAGAACAAACTCTGCATTTCCCAGGCTTGCTATCCTATCTCCCACGTTATCTCTCTGTACTCACTGCATCTAGACATATCTGTATTTAAAACTTTTCACTGACATGAGATTTATGCATCCAGCTAGCCAATAACCATCCAACGTTACAAGTCCACCTTCCTACATTTCATTGTGTTCTCACTGCAAACCACAGATTCCCCCATCAATCATCATCTTCCTCTGGATCTCCACATAAGGCACAGTATATGCCTAACAAACATCTATTACCAACACAGCAGCATTTCCACCTGCAAACATCTTGGCTGAAGAATATTGTAAAGAGAAGAACCTGAGCCAAGTGCCACATAGGCTTTGCTCTGCAGAATACTTCAAGGCCAACTGCAGCAGTGTTCAGGGGCAGCAGCACAAACCAACTTCCTCAATTTATAATGCTTTGCTTTTGGGAATGGGGGGAGCACTGTCAAGAGTATCTGTAATCCTCCTAGGGATGTATTGTTTCATCAGGGATGATGAGGATCCCAAAAGGCTTTGTGTTTCCATGGCAGTGGTGCAGAAGAGATCTTGCTACAGAAGTCTCCTTCAGACAAAGCTGGAGTACACTTGGTGGTCATCAAAATTTGTTTGCCCATTATGTCCATGCTGGATAGTCAGATAAAAAAGTACTGCCTGACAGAGCTGCACTTTGTGTCAGACAGGCTTGGCTGGGCAGACTCCAAGGTGCTCCTCCTCCCTACTATTTAATTACTGTGAACAGAGGTTTTAACAGAGAGAGATGCTATTTGAGACAAGGCTGGTAAGAGAGATAGCCAGGTCCTTGGAGTTAGTAATTAATTACCAGGCATTCTCAGTCTTACGACATTAACTGCTTACCCTTTTAAATAGTAGTAAATTGGAGATACGTGTCTAATTAGAGTTGTAAAATGCTTTGGAGGATTGAACAGGGAGAGAACTTAAGAGAGATGGAGTGGGAGGCAAAGTGCTCTCTGTGAGGAAAGGAGTTGTGGGATGAAGATGATATTGTTACTATGAAAGGCTGTCTTACTTTGCAATGTACCAGAGTCCTGAGGACTTCCAGCTCTGCCAGGCTCCACAGTTGCATGCTCCCAGAAGAGGGGAAGCAGGTAGAGGACTGGACCTACACAGGATTTGTTTTTTTTCCTAGAAGGTCAGACAGACCTTGAACTCTGACACTACTATAAAGCTAGCACTTTTTGTATTTCACGCCCTCAAAGGAAGCATATCCCCATCCACTCCAAAGATTTCTGGAAGTATATACCAATAGGCTGTATTAGACACACACTCAGTTGGTATTACTTTTAGGAGACCAAAACTCTAGAGGCTTTTACTAAAGAGACATGCCTGGATTTACTGTTCTTCAGAAATGCAGGCTTAGAATATCAACTTTTCCTCTCACTTAATTTAAATAGGGAAAAAAATAATAGAAAATAAGCTATTCACTGCTGGATTTCTGTTGAGTATTATGTGATCTCAGTCTCTGCTACCAGCAACTTATTAGAGTATCTTTCAGGTCAAAACCACACCAAGCAGTTTCCCTGTATTTTGTGCAAATGCTTTTCATTTCCACATTTGTACTCTCCTGCAGGCTCTCCTGGGATCTGAGGTCAGTCACAGGGTTTAAGAAGTTTGTTACAAGGCAAAAGGACTTCTTGTTTCATATGAAATAACATAGCTCAAATAAAGTGCAACTGAAATAATCACAATGGTCTAGCAAATGGTCAAGTAACAGGCAGGCCCCAAAGAGTTTGCTCTAATGGAGCACATATTAAATATTCCTCCTTTCCTTGCTTTGATTTCTACAGCTACACCTTCATTCACCAGCCCCCATGCCCATTTCTTCCTACCTGAATACTTTTCCGCCTACTTCCTCACCTGTAAAAAATAAACTCATGACCTTTGAAAGATGCTGAAGAGGGTTTTATTCTAACAGTGTGCAGAGTGGCAGAATTCTGGGGATGTTCCGTGCTTTGGTGCAGCAGGAGGATGGGTTTCACAGCAGTTTCTGTCAGGTGGCTTTGGGTTTTCTCTACTCAAAGACACTACTTAGTATCTTCTGTCTTCATGGGATTAAATATTGGAGACAGTATGTTCCTTTGGCAACATCATTTGTATTATAAGATCATAAACAAAAAGACAGCTTACAATCAAAGATCACTCGACACTTTTTAAAGGCAAGAGTGCAAAGACAGTAGTCCTGTCTGAATTCCAATTAGTTTAATTACAACCTGCCTTCCAAACTAGTCCTTGCAGTTCCAGCTGGATGATTTCTTTTCCTTTCCTGGTCTTGAACCTCCTGTTGTTTGCTGTTTAATTCTTGCAGGGTTCCACCTCAGAGGTGACTGTGCTTGAGTGATGAGCACAGCATAGCGACCTCTCCACAGGTGCATTCTTACACCATTACCAGAGGTGACACTTCACCTCAAAGATTCCAGGGAAGGCAGTAAGACCACTTTAAGAAGCAATTAATTTTAAGGGAAAAAAAAGGAAGCATGACTCCATAAAACAAGATTGCAAATGAGCAGCCCATTGACTCCATTTACAAACAACTGAGAAAAAGGCATTCTGCTGGGCTATAGCCTGTCTTAAGCAGGAGCACTGACCAAGCACATGATGTCAGATGATGCATATTCTAGAAGGAACTATTTGAGTTATCTTACTGGCTTCCAAATTAGTTACAATGGTTCAAAAATTAGACTTCATCTATGGCAAAATCCTCTCTTCAGAATGGGAAAGAACACAAGCATAATGATAGGATACAGTGGGACAAAATAAAATCAAGGCCAAGTGTGGTACTGTACTGCAATACAATGTCCCATATCAGGTCATCCTATCTGCAACAGATATAATAGAAATAAAAAGGGTTCAGGGACAGGTGACAGCAATGAGTTAGAGGCCTCACAAAATTTCTGTAAGAAGGCAGATTGAAAATACTGGGGCATTTTGCTTCAAAGAGGAAACTAATCAGGTTGGATAGTGTAGGGATCTATAAAACAATGAAGAATACAGCAAAGGCAAACACCCTGATAAAGCTAGGGAACATCCCATACAACTGAAACACTATTCATTTGAGGCTAGATAGGATTTGCTGCTTTCCTACCATGTGCAATAATGCGTGGAACTCCCTGCCACAAGATAGCGTGCAGGCCTGACAGTTACGTGAACTGCAAGAATATCAATGGCCACTATCTACATGATGGGAAAATCCCTCCTCACAACCCCCTCCCCCCAACACCAGTGATATCAATCCTCTTGCTTCAGACTACAAGCAGGAAACAATCTGTCCAGGACACAGAAATTTCTCCTATCAGCAACTTATTTCTATGATTCTGCATATTTACCCACTTAGGAGGTTTTTTGTATTTTCTTATATAATGCAAATTTAAAAATGCAAGATACTGATGTAAAAGGGTTTTGCTATCATCTGCTGTTTCTTAAATTCTTCTGTTTGGGAGGAAATTCATATATGCTAAACAAGAGTCTGTTTGAAAAGCACTCTCTCTTAAGTGCTTCTAAGTGTTCAAGTAAGAGAGGAAAATGATCATCCTACGTTTTAATGAGTTCATGGAAGACCTGAAAAGAAACTTCCCTTTCAAATGACTTGTGTCTCAGCAGCTAAGAATTTCTCCCTGTATCACATCACCCACAGTGACTCTTGAGTATTCTCCACAAAATGCTGCACCTGGCATTCCCTGACCAATCAGGGAATACACTTTCTCAGCAAACGTCTAGGGAACAGACAGCTTGTTCCAACAGATTTATAGTATCAGTCCCTGAAAGGACCTGCCACAGACATCGTTCCAAGATTTACAGGTCTGTCATTTCCTATGACCCCATCTAGATCTTCCCAACAGAGCTGTGTGAACTGTTACACACTTTGCAATTACCTTTTCGGATACCCTGCTTTACTCCTTTCCATAAAAGAGAATAAGCACATCAAAACCCAACAAAACACTTTGCACGGCTATCTGTAGGTTTCTCCCCTCAACTTCCTCGCTTCCTTTATGGAAACACATGAATCTGCATTCCTCCTTTACAAGGATGCTCGTTCTCTGGACCAGAATCTTCATTTTACTGAGGAGGAGATTCAGGTGCAAGCACCAGTCATTGATTTCCTGGGGAACAGGAAAGAAGCTGAGTGTTCCCTCCCACGGCCTCATTTACACTGAATTGGAACTCACAAGCTCTGGCCTCCCAGGCAATTGAGAAAAGATGATCTCCTGCTTTGGCATTACATTAGGAGACATTCATGTAATATCCTAGTCCTGCAGCCAGTTAGGCAGCACAGCTCTGAACAGGACCTATAAACCGGGGGTCCAGCCTGCAAGTGGTTTGGTCACCTATGTTTGGCCCCTAATTTGCTGAGACAAATCTCCTTTTGGAGCCTTGTTTCCCACACTGCAAAATGGGAGCAGTAATAGTGACTTGTCGCAAAGGGAAAATTAATTAAAATACTATGAGATTCAGAAATGACAGGGACTACTGAGCTAAATAATCTCAAAGTAATTCCATGTGGCCTGGCATAGATCTGACAACAACTTATCTATGTATGTTTTTAATGGAGGTTAACATTTTCATTTTCTCTGAGCATATTTTAGGCTCCATCACATAAAAGCAAAGTCTACACAAGGAACCAACAAGCAGAATGCACAATCATTAATTTCTGCAAAGCAGCCTTGGTGTCCGCAAAAACACTCCAGGTAACTCAATAAATTAGAATAATAAACACAAAGGAAACCAGAGAGCAAGAAAGGACAGAGCAGAAATCACAAAGAGAGGCCGACAGCATAATATATGATATGACAGTAGTCCAAACTGGGCTGCCATGAGGCACTGGGGAGCCTCTGGGAGGCATGCATGAGATGGAGGATATCCAAGTCTTGGTACTGTTCCTTATTACTCCTTGAATCTCATACGAGCAATTTTAATTTAAATATCACTGTGCACATGCCACCAGGGCCTCTCCTCACAATGCCCGCAGGGAGATCTCCAGCTGGCAAGCACAGTGCAGCCCCTGTAGCCACAAACCCCCAGCGAAGGAACTTTTGCTGATGCAAACACAAGCCTCAGCAGCAGCAAGCACAGCCTAGGGCTGAAATGGTGCTGCAGCAGGGGACGTCCGGCTGCTGTCAGCAGGACAGAGTCTGGTGTCAGCCAGGGAGATGGAAAGGGCTTCATGTGCCCACAGGTGTTAAACAATACTCTCTGCCTGAGGGCAGGGAGCAGGGGAGAGGCAGGATGAACAACTGTGCCTCTCAACCGGTTGCTTTTAGCTCCTTATGCAGTCTGTACTCCTGCAGAAGCAAACCAACTCCAGAGGGGAACAGAGGGTATCTTTAGTGCTGAAAAGCATCTTTCTTGCAGGAATGTTTTCTTGCTCTTAACACGCCTGTCTGGTGTGATAGTAATGGCAGTACCTCCCCAACAAAGTTCTCCTGCCCTGGGGCTCCCCACATCAGTTCTGCCTTGCATCCCTATATCCCCTGTGCTGCTCCAGACCTGTTTCTTTCCTCAGCACATCAGGCCTATGCATCTTAAGTGCTCACTTCTGCAGCTACTCCTATTTCAGTCCCAAGTCTCTTCTGAACAGAAAGTACCATTCACATAAAAATGATGAGGACAAGCAGAAAGAATTAGGTTGTGAGGAAAGATTCAGCAGACTTGTTCCATTTTCTGCCTGGATCAAGACCTGAACCCACAGGAAGCCTCCAGAGGTACTCTCTGCTGCAAACGTACTGTGACATTTAAGAGACCTCCCAGTGAGTCCTGGGAGTAGAGGGATGGACTTCTAGGGGAAAGTTTTGTCTTTGCAATGCAAGGAGCTGGTGCTATTTATAACAATTCCTGCTGTCCCCAACTGGGCATGAAGACAATCAGCATCTGTCCAGACCCTCGGGGAAACTGCAGAACCAGAGATGGTGCATATGTATCCATGCAATGCCCTCTGCTACAGCATGAAAATGCCAGGGTGGGCTGAGAGGAGCTGTAAAGGGCTCAGGAGGGCTGGGGAGACCAGGAGCTGGGGAAGGGGGCTGAGGGAGGGGGATGGTACCAAAGAGGATGGGTTTTGCATGTGAGTGTCTGTTACTTGAGATCATACAGATGGTTTCTCTTTAGCTGTGGTTTTGAAAAGCCCCCTGCCTGCTCTGCTGGAGGCCCTTTCCTGTTGGAGCCAAACCTGGAGCTCCCAGACACAGGAGGAGAGCTCAAAGGTCTCTGAAAACAGAGAGTGCATTATGCTGGGGAGCTGGGAACTGGAACTCTATACAGGTAGTTTTGCACACTTTATCTGCTTGTTCTGACAGGGGAAGGCAGGAGCAGCACTTGGACCTGGTTCCCCTGCCTGCCAGCTGGTTCCCCCATAGCCTGCCTCCACCACCCCGCTCTATCTGCCAGCAGCCCCCCTTCCTCCCACTCTGTCCTGCACAGCAGTCTGCATTCCTGCTGCTCCCTCCCTGTTCATACAGAAGTTTCCTCTCTCTTGCTTTCCCCTCTGACACATCCAGATTTCCTGAAAGGAAAAAACCCCATGCTGCAAGGCCTTTTTGGGGCATTGGTCTCCTGTTCTTCTCTCCTACCCCAGCAGCAGCCCTAACATTTGTTTTCTTGCTCCATTAAGCCAGTAAATGAGGCAGAATTAGCTCAGCACCATGAGCTGGTTCTCTGAGCCCAAGATGTGCCTCAGCACAAGAAGTAACACCTATGTCACACAGGAGCAAAGGAGGGATTTGTGAGTTTGGCACCACGCTCTTCTATCCCCAGACACTGAGGACAGCAGCTTCTGGAGACCAAATCAAGCAAGCTAATGTAGCCTGCAAATGTTTTGGTGTTTGGCCAGGTGACCGTGCTGCCTTCTTCGAGGCCATCCACCCTGCTCCAGGAAAAGATAAATCAATGCAAGGCAACATCTGCCAAGATATTGACTTTGGCTCTGCTCACGGACTGCCTGCACTTCAGAGATGCGTAATATTCAGCTTGATTATCTCTCACCGCCAAGAGGAAGTTTCTCTCTATGCTTAAAATCACTTGGATGAGCCAAGGAGGAATCGATCTGTGGAAGAGAAATGCTGACAAGAAAACACAAGTCGGAGACAGGATGAGAGTGGACGATGGGTGAGCAATGGAGACAGCCTCTGGCAGCTTGCCTGGCCAGGTTAGCAACAGCCTACACTGGGTCACTACAGCCAGAGAAAGATTAACACCAAACACAATCCTCCAAACTTTACAGCAGGCCCCTTTATGCTCTTCCCCTCCTTCTCTGAATACTTTTTCCTCTCTTAAATTGCTCCCCATCCTTTTAGATCATCCTTTTTCTTCTCTCCTCCTACATCCTCACTGCTCTGGAGTTTTCTTGTTGCTTCACCTGTCTCTGTATGTCACCCAGTTCACTGCTTAAGGTGTGACACTCAGTAGTTGCAAGGCATGCTGCCTGCCCTGCTTTGGGCCTTACATCACATGCCTTTTCCCCCATGGTGAAAAGCCCCAAGAGTACTCATAAACTGCACCACATCCACCCCTCGGGTAGACACTAATCTTTATGGGCTCATATACCAATGCTCAAAGTGATGTCACACCAGAAAAAGGTGACATTTCATTAGCAGAACATGCTGACAAAGCCTCATGAGGTGAGCATTCAGCAACATCATCAAACTTTCCCAGGATAAAACACTGAGCCTTTGACTTGCTTTTCCCTATCACACTTGCGGTAAAGCGTCCTCTAGGTCCTGTGGCCCTCCAAGGGCAGCAGATGAGAAAAAGATCTGAGTCCCTGTGAAAGAAAATCAGTTTTAGGGATAGTCTTGACACTGATTCCTACTTCTGTTTGCCAGATAGGTTAAGCATCACATGCTTGAACTTGAGAGGCAGTGACTACAGGCTCCTTGGAGCACATCATGATCCTTAGATGGAAGGCAGAAGGGCAGCCACAGCAAAAGAAATGGGCAAGGACCTCCCAGACAGATTCACTTGGCTTCTTGCTGAGGCACTTCTCTGAACCTTTCAGCTGTGTTTCTGCCTATGCTCCTGCCATTTTCTGAGCCCAAAGGCTGCACAGAATCAAGCAGCAGAGGTAGAAGAGACCCAAGGAACCATCTAGTCTGTTCTACTCAGTGAAAGATGGATCAGTTCTACTTCGTCATTTGTGGCATCTGTCACTCCTTGTACATGTCTAGTCTGTCCTTAAAGCCCTCCAGTGATGGAGTTACAAAGCTTCCCAAGGCAATTTGATTCAATGTTTTACTATCTTTACTGTTGCAGTTCTTACTGACATTCAGCCTGCCCCTCTTGCTACAGTCTTAAACTATTCCTCCTCATCTTCTTCTGCAGAAGACATAATTCCTTTCTGTTGTATCTTATGTACCTGCATGCTCTTATGCATATCTTATGCCTAGTCCTCTCTTCTTAGTCCTAATAGCCCCATTCCCATCCATCTCTCCTCATGAGTGTGCTGTCTAGACTTCCGATCATTCCCACTTCCCTCTTCAGGATTACATCCAACTGGTCCACATCGTAAGCTCTCCAAATAGGACTCACAGATACAGTGATCAGCAAGCTGCCAGAACTACCACCGAGGCAGGAACACAGCTACAGCAGAACACAACGATGCTGTGAGTCTGCTGTATGCCCTTCTCTCTTCTCTGGAAGATGGATGGTGCCTCCACTTTGAGCTCCATGTGGGGGGAAAAAAGGCAACAAAAACCAAAGGGAAAAAAAAAAGGAAGAGAAAAAAAGGAGGAAACAAAAAACAGGAGGAAAAAAAAGGGAGAAAAAAAAACAAGAAAAAAACTCCCACATCTAAAAGGCTATCTGATATGACTGTGTCCAAAGTCCTTGACCCACCTGGCCTTCATTTAAGCACTACTTCCCAACTGAGGTAAGAACAAAGCTGCACGTGTTCCTCCACTTTGGGACACACTTTTCAAATTGATAGACCTGCATGCCTCTGACTCATTGCCAATACTGGAGACTAGCCAGGAGAATAGGATGGAAAGAAATGCCACTCTAAAGGCCAATGAATACGCATGAAGCATGTTACGCAAGAACCCCCGTGGACCCCCTTGTCCAGGTAAAAGTCCTACAGATGGCCCATCACTAACCACAGTTGATGCAGTGGGGAGGATGTGTGGGTGGACAGATAATTTGATATTTAGCTGAAAAAATTAAAATGGGTTTAATGCAGTGCTAGGAAGACAGATTGCCTGCAGCACCTTCTGCTCCTGATTAAGGATGCCAATCTCAGGTCTCCCTTAAGTGTAAAAGCAGCCAGGATGTGTGGGTTTTCACTAAAGCTTCAGAGTCCCAGTCCTACAAAAAGGAAGTACCACAGGAGGATAATAAAGGTGACCAGCACTGAGGAACATCCCTGCTACAACACTAACAGTTGACTTTAGTTTTATTTATCATCCTTATGGATTCATAACAAACACATGGGGCCATCTCCAAAGTTCCTGGAAAGCTTCCCCTGCAATGGGCAGATCTCGCTGAAATGATCGTAACTCACGACCTAACGTCCTGATGCTTCTCTTTAAGGTCAGAGACATCTGGCACTTTAAACATTCATTTAAACAAGATCTTTCCTTTTTGTTGCATCACCATTGTCTTTTAAAGGCATCTGCTTTCTTTGCCACTTGCACAAGAAAATCTCAGGTCTGCATCCCAGGACCGATTATCACCCCACGTCAGGTCACACAAGAGTGTCAAGCCTCTCACGCAATAAAAACCTACAACAGAGGAAGAAAAAGCCTCCAGATGTCTCCTTCCACCTTCCAAGATTAGAATCACAGCACACCACGAATGCACTGTAGCATGTTCCTCTGCTGACAGCAGCCTAGAGCCTCAGCTCTTGCCTGTCAACCACCTCATCAATGAATGGATTCTCCTACCACTCTGTTTCCAACTTGGACTGCTATTGAAAGCAGGAGAAGCAGGTCACTGGGATGCAACACACATCCAACTACATTCCTGCTAGGAAGAGCTTTACTGATGTCACAGCCCACTTCTTACTAGCCCTCACAAACATACTCTTTCTATGAGCTCACAGGACATACAGGCACCAGGCATTCTGTGTAGGAACAGAAAGTAAATACACTGGGAATACTCTGCAGGCCTGGCCTGAATACAAAGCACTGACTGAGTGACCATGTCCAACAACAGAGCTCAGTCTGTTCTATCATCTACAGCAGAAGAGCCAGAGCAGTGAAGTCACTGTGGTGCATGCCCATCCTTCTCTCTGCTTTTCCTCCAGCCCTCCCCTCTCTCTCCCCAGTCCAGGAGGGAGGGATGTTCAAAGGGAATTTAGAGTTCAGCAAAGAGAGGGAAAGAAAAGGAAGAAGGGGAAGGAGCTGGAATCAGGAATGAGAACGTTTTGGAGAGGGGTGAAGGGGGAGGAGGAGATGGAGTGAGATGGAGAAAGAAAGCAAAGGAGGGAGGGAGGAGATGGAGAAAGCAAGAAAGAGATGTGACAGACAACTTCATCGAGCAAGGTAGCAGGCTGAATAGGGGAGTGTGCCAAGAAGAGTTTGCTGTGTACGATTTCCAAGAAGAGAGACAGGAAAAAGATTTCAGCTCTGTCTCTCTGATGAACTTACCCATCCTTTCTCTCTCAGTGGATAAATCTCTGCAAACACACTCTTCCTTTTCTGTGCTGGCAAGAAACAGCCAAGGATGGCAGTAGAAACAAGGTGGATGAGGGACAGCATGTGCCCAACCCGAATGCTTTGGACAAACTCTGAGTCTCAGCAGCAGGTATAATAACAACAGGCCCCAGGGAGTGGGCATATCTGGTGAAGGAACTAGCTCATTTTCTGTTCCTCATTAGGATGGGATCTGCTATCATTACTGTCCACATTTAGCCCCCATATGCTGTCCTGAACTCTTTACTGCCCAAAACCATGTCTGCCATCTCAGCTCCACCACACTCAGGAATGATTTCAGTTAAATAGCACTGTAATCCAAGAAACAGAGAAATACGCCTGTGTGCCTGTATGGCAGGATATGTCTGTCTCATTTTTCCAGGGTGGCTCAAAGGACTCTGGAAAGCGGCTTGCTCCTTCTCATTTTCTCCAGCCCAGACTGCTTCTCGGCAGTGCTTCCAGCCACCCCAATGGCCACTGGGTAACTGGCATGGTGATAACACTGACTGGCCAGGGAAAGTTAGCCACTGCATCCAAAACGGGCTCTGTAGAAAGAAGAGGAGTGATCTGCTGTGGATGGGGTTGACCACTGCGGTTGTGAGGTTCTTGCAGGTTCTGCTGCTCAAGGAGTAAAGAGGTGATGGTGGGAGACGTCCCCATCTCGCAGAGGGGAGAAGAGTGTGGGTGCCCAGTAAGCTGTGGGGCTCAGAGGTTGTCACCCCACTCTCGAGAACAAGAGCCCCATTAAGTGGGGGTCTCAGGGTAAATCTGTCGGGCCAGTCTGAAGAGCTGGAGCTGGGACAGAGCCTGCCTGAGAAATATTAGGGGGTTGTGGAAGGACCATCCTTATATAAAAATCATAAAAAGGTGGCAGCAGATATGAAAAGGGAGGAGGGCAGGCTGCAGTAGTCCCTCCCCATCATCTTCCACCAGCTTAAAATCTCCCCTGTCCTTTGACTCGAGGGGACAGCTAATAAACCTGCCTGCACTAAAAGGACAAACATGGCCCACTGATTCACAATTCACACATGCCTCTGCTCATACAAGAAGGAAGGCTCAAATGCCCCTTCCCCCATGATGCCCCGATAAACAACTGCCTCAGCTAGCGCAGGCTCCCTGCTCTGTTGCTGCAGGGATGGAGACTACAGATCATATTATATTGCATTTGGCAGAGAGGAGACAATAATTTTTCAGAGAGTAACCACTCCCCAAATCTCTTTTCTCCAAGCTCAGAGGACACCCTGGAACAGATGGGGGTTTCCTAGCATCCCTGTGCTATCTACAACACTCAGTAGTTGCTACCTTGTAGGGGTGGTGTTTTTCTCTCCTCTTGGGGATTTTCCCATTCCAACATGCTTATTTGTGCCTGATCCCTTCTGTCACATGCTCTCCTTTCTGTCCTCTGACAAGAAGAGCATGGGGCCTGACAGTAGACAAATTCCTGCTGACTCCAGTTGGGAATCTGGGCTGGGGGTGGGAATGAAACTCAGTACAAAGGAGCCGGTGTGAAGGAGTTAGCTGGGTTTTGTCACTGTGGCTCCTCTCCTCCAAAGGAAAAGAAAGAGATAATGATGTTAGAACATTTTTAACCTTTCTTTTTCTGAGCTTGATAGGCTTGGCCCGAGGCACCTTTTCTAGCAAAAACAGGCTGCTGCAAGATTGATTGGTTGGGTGCAGAGTTTAAAGGTAATTTTCTCTTGTCACATGCACATAAATTATTGTGGCTCGAGCTGTGATCAGCTCCACATCTCACCTGTTCGAGTGCTTTTATGCCTGGGCTCCTATGAGGGTTTGCAAGAACCATGTCCAGTCCTCCCTAAGCAACCAGCAGCATAAATATGTATCAAGTGCACCATAGGCATACACACGAAGTTAGTGTCTAGGTGTAAGGCGAGGAAGGGGCACATGCCTGCAAATCTGCACAGACAGGGACTTCCAGCAGCAGAAGTTGCAGCTAGAGCCTCGTTTTACTCATCAATGGACCTGTTTAAAATGTTCTGTCCATGAACGCCAGGGCAAGGAAAACTAATCCACTCTGATTATTCACAAGGGAGAGAGAAAAAAAAGATGCACATGCACACACACAAAGGAAGCACAGCTGCAGCCAAAGTGAATTCATTTTTAACATTCATGAAAATATTCACAGAACACTTCAGTGCTATTTGCCTAAATTTTGCTGTTTGGAGTAAACACTTGAGCCAGCGCAGGCTGTATGTTCTAGGCGCAATACCGCGTTGGGGATTGGGGGTGGCTGGTGGATCCAAGCCACAGATTCACACCACATTCCCAAGTACATGTGACTCCCTTATTTGAAGGCACAAACTCACAATCTGCCACCACATAGTTTCTGACTTTTGGTCCTTGCAAAATGACTTTGCAAGTACCCACAGACATCGCATTCCCCATCCATTGCAACCTTATGCAACAAAGGCACGTGTGTTCTGCCAAATTTAAACACAAAAGCAGTGGCAAACAATGGCAGCTCTGGCATGCGCCTAATCTGGGGGAGCAGACCCCTTGCCCCGCCTCTGCTCCCCCTCATCCCTCTTCTCAACTAATTCCCTTCATTGGTTTCTTTCCCTGTGCATCCTAAGCATTTAACACAAGGGAAAATGCTACAGCACACAAGGGAGACTCAGCTGAAGCCCTGAAGACAAGAGCTGTGTGCGTTGTCTCTTCCTCCTCCATAAATACAGCTGAGACGACGACTGGATAATTGGCTAAGTGCCTGTCAGCTTAATAACAGCGAGAGAGAGAGAGACACAGAGAGAGAGAGGGAAAAGGAGATATTTGTATTTACTATTCAAAGTCATGGATTCTGCCTGCCAGTGGATTTCAACATGAGTTTTGTTTGCACAGAAAAGGATGAAAGGTGACTGGATGTGCAGCTCTGAGTCATGATCTCCCTTGCCCAGTCTTGTGTGAGGGTGGACAACCAACCTGGGATGGAGTAAGGAAGCAAAGCACTGAGGTAGCTGCCATACAGGTAAGATAATATTCCCAGTTGGAGCATCCCTGGGTTCTTTCACTAGAAGAGCATCACCACCACCCCTGGTGAGGCACTGTTCTCATCGATACACAAACTCATACCATGTTAGGGACAGTGACAGTGGTGCATCTCCAGCATGGTCACCCTCCTGTCCCTGAGAGGAGGAGATGCAGTGGCACTGTGAGTAGCAGCTGCACAGTGGTGTGACCACCCCCATTTTGTTTCACAAACACACAGCACAGAGTTTGGTGCTGGAAGCTGGAGCACCCTTGGCGTTTCCCTCCCCCTCGTAAATCCAGTGCTCTTCTAGGAACCCATCAAAGGAGAGCACCTGTGATGAGAAACCATTCAGGAACGTCTGGGCTCTTACAGGACGATATGCAGGAGTTGAGCCTCCCTGTTCTTTGGAAGTTTTCACTACTTCCCTCTGCCACAGAAATGCAAACTTCAGAGGTGAGAGTGGTTCAGGT
The DNA here is from genome assembly GCA_013396755.1 of Sclerurus mexicanus. NCBI lineage: Eukaryota > Metazoa > Chordata > Aves > Passeriformes > Furnariidae > Sclerurus > Sclerurus mexicanus. The sequence continues at coordinate 8,008 of VWZF01001878.1, read as the reverse complement.
TGCTGCTGGAAAGGGACAGTACTGGCCAGATCTACAGTGGTGTTAACCACTGAGCCTCAGAAAAGGAAGGTGTTATATTCTGTTCACTTGCTGCTTTTTTCCTGAACAGCTGTAGCAATTGAGACACACTGAAGCAAAAGGACACTTTGAGCACTAATGATAGTCACTGAGGTCCAGGAGTTGGAAAAAGCCACACAGACGACCAGGTAAGCAGACTCTTATCCTGTCCATCCAGCCGTGCTGCCTCCCAGTTGCAAGTGTGGCAGCTTTACAAAATATATGAGCATTTGTCCAACTACACACAAGAAAACTTTCCATTTTGAAATGGGAGCAAATGTAGGGAAACACAGACTTGCGCACAGGCACCCGCAAGCACGCACCTCCCAAATCTCATACAGATGTGCTATTGCAAAATATCTGCTGAACTCCAGCCCAGTCTGAGCAGGCTCACTTCCATCAAGTTAGCTAGGACTGAAAAAGCCCAACCCCAGTGAAATCAATAGAGCTGCAGCAGGACTATTTCTCCTCTCTTTGTACAGGGCTGAGCACTGTGGGGGCACTTTAGGATCACAGTTGGCTTCATCCACACAACCAAGTTGCTCCTAATAAAAATCTGCAGAAATACACAAGCACAGGGGAGACTGGCTGTTGAGATTATTGTGAAATAGCTGTTTTCTAGGCAGAGGTGAAACTCATCATTATTAGTTCCCATTACTTACCATAAAACCAGGCAAGTTAAATGTGCACAAAGCCTGAAGCAAATGCTTTGGTGTCAGATTCAGCTGAAAATCACATTCGTTTCTTCTTCAGCAGGAGAACAGTAAAAGAAAACTCAGTAAATTCCTGACTTCACCTTTGTGCCCTCCATTGCACTTACTCCAGCAGAGCACGAGTTCACACAAACCAGAGTGAATTTTGATGGACAACAAAACTAGGTACCTTCAATGGAAATGGCTATATTCAGCCTCACAGTAAGCCTGTTGAAGTCCTGCCGCTGCATCAGCAGCAAGCTGTGGCCCCGCAGCTCTGTCAGAATCAGATGCCTGGGGGTCTGGATATAAAGGGCACGTATGTGTAATATATATTTTGAAAACTTATAGTTATGAGATGGCCAATTCCAGTAACTATGAGCTATTTTAAGACTAAGTCCTTCTGCATGACCTGCTGAGGAGGGGAGGGGAGTGGAGTGGAAGAGGTACCGACTCTGAAACACTCCAGGTAACACATACTACTATATAAATTTTAATGTCAACTAAGTAGGAAAACATATGGCACTTAGCTGCAAGCTGAAGTGTGTGTGCAGACTCAGGGGAGGAGGTTAAAGCCATAGTTTGATATTGCCTCTCCTCCTTCATCTTTCTGAATGCAAATTATATATATAGTGTTATTAAACATACATAATTTCACCAAAGAAAGCTTTTCCTTTTCCAATTTCCATTTCACCTTTCCTTGTAATGGGTCAGTACCGTTTTGCACAAACCTCAGTGCACAAAGGAGCCCCTCACCACTGGGCAGACCCTACAGAAATATTGTGTATGCATAAGGAGAGATGCTAATCACCAGGCTCTGACCATATACATATTGCAACTTCCTTTATCGTATGTATGCACACACACTCACATATCTATGGGATGCATGTATGCCTTCATATAACGGCACCATCTGCTGCCAGACCTGGAAGTTTTGCAACATCATCTGTTACTACATTTATACATTTTTATTTTTTATTTAAAGGAAAGCATCAGCAAAGATTGCACAGATACCAACATACCCTCTCTCAACACATGTATGCTAGATTTGATAATGAAGGCTTTGTACAGACTGGAGGGAGAGAAAAGCACTTGGGACTTGTAGTCAGTAGCAGTGCAGACAAGGATATAGTAGGGAATCCTCATGTGTTGCATTTGCTAGGTTGTTGCGTGGCTCAGCCGACAGGCAGCCCAAGCTAATGGATAGGTCACTAGGCTTGGTGCACCTGACCCCTGCTATGCAACCCTGGGCGAGTCCCCTCACCTCCAGGCACCTCCTGCCCACCCCCAGCCTTGGTCCATCCCAGCTAATAGCCTGCCTGCCCTGCAGAAGAGGGTGTCTCTTGTACTCTGTGCTCACACAGCCCTTAATACAAAGGGTCCCTCAACTTAGTGGTGGCCTTTAAGTACCACAACAATACCGCTAATAATCAAGGTTACAATTTTACTGCCAAGACTATATTATTATGTAGCATTATACCTTTGAACATGCCTATTCTCATTCCCAGCAAAGGGCTCAGCTCAGTGGTCCCTGTTATAAATCATATGCTAATTATAAGTGTAATCTGAACAGCTTTCACTTTTTTTTTAAAATGACTGTATAGGGCATAAACTTTGTTGTGATGCTGTGTTGCTATTTTGCTTGAGGTGCCTTTGTCCTCTAGCATAGCTCCATGTGTAACGTATCAGCAAAATACTGGGAGCTCAAGAACAGAGTTTGCATAAATTGCTTATATTGCAGGATTATACAAACAGCACTATCATTACTGCTGGTAATTTGATTCTAGTCCATCCTTTGACACATGTAACTTGAAGGAACTAAGCACCCATTAGGATGCAAGTTCCTAAACATGCTATCAGCCTGAAATTTCACATTATTTAAAAATACCTGGTAAAAAATGAAAAGTGCCCACTCAGTTAAATGTTGGTTTTCATCTGTACATCAGCATCAGATTGATTTAATTCTTGATGAAAAGTTGATGCTTGGAAAAACTCCGGAACAATGAGCCAAATTCTGGCCTTGGCGAGATCCCAGTTCTCCAACAGGCTGAACATCATCTGAGCAGTGCTCAGCAGCTTAAGCCCTGTATGAGTCACTTGTACCTCTTTATTAACAGTCCCTGGGAATCTGCCCCAAAGACAAACGCGGTATTTCTGGCAGTGCCCTTGGGCTTTGGTGGATTTGTACTGGTATAACTGAGCGAACTGGAATGGGGATGTGACCCATTTTGGTTCCAGCTAGTGATGAGCACCATTTCAGGAGTTTTTAAAGGCTAAGTATGCACTTGTGCCAGGACTACTAAAAGCCCTGGGCAATCTGCAAGTCCCACTGACACTCTCAGAATAGTGCTTTAAAGATACTTTGGGATGAGCTGCTCTGGTGATTCCTGAAGGAACTGATCCTTTCCCCCTAATATGCTGTAGAGCTACCTGATCCAACAGCACGGATAAGCACTGCCATTTTGCTTCTAACCCATCTTAAGGGGCAAACACAACACAGAAGCACAGTTCCTTTCCTTCCCCAGTTTGCAGCAGCTGCCCTTTGTTACTACAGATGTTCAAATTTAGCCAACATCCTCTTATTTCTCATTCCCTCACTAGGCTGCGTACAACAGAGCACAGGGTCCCTGCTCACCCAACAGGTGCAGAGCAAATGATGTGGGAAGGGATGCTGGAGACAGGTAAACAGAAAGAAGATTTGGGGTTGGGTACTGTTTTCCTTTTCCTGCTTTAATTAGTTTGGGGGATATTTTGAGCATTTGTTGTTTGGAGATTGTTTTCTTCTTTTTTTTTCCTAATGTCAAGCCGGGAAGTTGCAGACAAAACCTGACAAACTCATGACTGTAATCTTGTAAGCAAAACATCAGCAAGAATTGTAGCTTACAATTCCTTCTCAATACTCAAAATAAGATTCAGTGTCTTTCTTCACTTGCTGAAGACAGAGTTATAAAATGAAACCTTAGTAAGTCTGACAGGCTCACTAATATACAGTGTCATCTTTGAAACATCCTGTTCTATTTTCTTGGTTGCAGCTGGACAAATACTAGCAACTCTGCTCAGCCATTCTCACCTGTTGCAGCTCTCAGACCCCTCCTCTCTTTTCTGCCTTGCTCTAAGGAGCAGATCATTACCCTTTTCCCCGTGGATAGTCCATCATGAGCTATTTTTATTCTCTCTGCAATTCCCTAACTTCCCCATGCCAAATACTTGCTAAAAGTCATCAACCTACAGCAAAGCCAACAAATTAATCAAATCTGCTGCCAGGTCATTTAGGAGATGAGCCAGTTTAGAGTTAGGGACATTTTTTTAATAGTCCTATAGTGAGGGAGTATTTTAAATCCTATAGTTTTAAAAAGTCATCTCCAAAACTTCTCAGAATAATTCTGTTTGAGTAACAAGCTGCAGATGAAGCTTCAGAGGAGTGGCTTCCTTTAGGAACATTAGAGCTTATAATAAACCATTTTTCTCCACTTCATAGATCAGTCCACCCACCCATTCTTCCACCTACAAGTGTAAACCTATATACAAATGTATAAAGCGCCAAAGGAGAAAACTCATTCAGAATATCCTGTCCTGGGTGCTTTGCTGAATGATTTGCATCACAATTTACAGGAACAAAATGTTTTTAGATATCTTATCACTATGTACATTGCTTTTATTTCTCTCCAACTGCATATAATTTTTTCTCCCTCCTACATTTTCATTTCCCTTCAAGCTACAGGATGGTGCTACTGGGCACTGCTAAACTGACATTGCATACTTCCTTCTCCCTCTGAAGCAGATGTTTAGCAAAGATGGGTGATATGATCCATGTACACAAATCTCTTACCTATCACTCTGCGGAGGTAAAGATCTGCTTTGAACACAGTATAGATCATCTAATGTTTTTTTTCCCATCTAGCTCTTTCCCTTCCAATGTCACTAGTGGATCCACAGACAGGGAGAGAGAGACACTGGGATTTTTTCAAACACAAGGTTATCTTAAACTGAGTTATGTTTTGGAGTGTCAGGGAAAACAGTGAGGGGAAAGTTAGCAAACTAACACTTGCTTTAAAACTGAGGAAATGAAATGTTATCCTGTAGGACCTCAAATCTATGGGACACAGAGAAATCTCACACCTTACAGCTTCATATGGCAGTCCTGGCTTCCAGTACAACCTGGCTTCTGCCTCTCCTCTGAAAGAGGGACTGAAATATCCCAGAAACCTAGGAGCGGTCCCAGGAAAAGGGAGAGAAGACAACTGCCCTTCCTAGGAAATGTGAAAAGCATATAGCTGGCCAGATCTGCTTAGAGAGCTCAGGAAGGCAGCTAAGGGAGGCAAAGCCTGTGCACTGGCCACAGTCACTTCTGACAGAAATGCAGCCTACCAGGAACACAGTATCGCTTGGGGCAAGCCATTACATGGCTGGGTGGTGTGCTGCTCCTGCAGACTGTGTCACTTGGCACACATCTGGCTGACACAGCTGGACCATTTCACTCAGGTGTTTTATTTTAGTGCCTGACATAACACTGGCAAGCCACACACCATCACTGAAACCACTCTCCCATGTAGCCCCGTTGAGCTTGCTGATGAGTGAACGCTTTACACATTGCACATGCAGGCACCATCTCCACCATCCGCTTAGCCCTCTCTGCTGCAAATGCAGCTTTAGCACACAGCATCTAGATAAACTCAAAAGCTCCAAGGTTAAGTGGGAAATAGAAATCCAGTGACCCCTGTCTGGGCAAGTGAGCTTAATGACTTGTCTGCTGCTGTATGTACCAAACGTACGCTGGCAAGCATCTGTCTGAGCAGCCCCTCCAAAATAAATGATTGATGGAAGCGATTTGCCTCTAAAAATGGGATAAGTCAGCTGGGAGTCCAGATAGAAAAGGGTTAATGGGATATATGAATTGCTAGTGAGTGGAAGGGAAAGGAGAGAAGCCAGAGTCAGAGGCAACACCCCTTGTTAGGTGTTTACCATGTCGAATCTAAACCGCTTCCATTGCATATGCAAGGCAGATGAATTACTCTGTAAATCCTATTACTCCATGTGGATAAATCTTACATTTGAGTTAACAAGTCTGGAGAGCTGGGGAATGGAAGCTGCTGAATGGATATTCCAGGATCAAAACAACGAAGCACACGGCAGCCAAGAAGAGTGATACACGTAAGCGAACACACACATCCCTCTTCTAGCATCCTTCTTCCCTCTATCATTAAATGGGAGGGATGCAGGACACAGGGGATCGTGTAGCAGACCGTTTGGTGACATCCAGAAGGATTTATTTCAGAGAAAGAGAAAGAAAACTTTGCTGCTGCTGTTAGCTTTGCTAGGGGATTGCTCCCTTGATGCTTCAGGGTTTGTGCACTATCAGCTCCTCATACAGATCACAGACTTATTTTAAATTACACCCACTGGTTTTATAGCTATAATACTCAGTGTGTGCACACACTCACACACACAGAATTTTCCTTCACTAGGAAGTTACTGCAGGTAAGTTCAGCAAGGCAGAACGTGAAAACCAAACCCACAGGAAAAATACAACTGCAGTTTAGTTATTTGGGACAATCCTAACTGCAAGCACAAGTAGTGTCAGAACCACCTTTAGAAAACCGGCAGAAAAATATAACAGTACTGCCAGTGAGAAAGGTCTCATGTGCAAAGACACCCTCATTACGACCAGACATATAGGCACAACATACACCCATTCATCTAGCCCTGCAAAAACACCAACACACTGAATAAGATACTGGATTCATAAATGCTGGAGTTCCTACACCATTTTTTCACCAACCTTTACAATTATTGTATCCATCTTCCCTCCCCACAGGGCAGAAAAATAAATAAATAAAGTTAAAACCCAGAGTTTTCCAAAAGAACTTGTCCAAGAGTTCTGGCAGCACCAAGGATAAAGTTTTTGCATATGTACAAAAAGAAGCCTGGGAAGATCAATGGAACATCTGGCAAGCACAGCTGGATCCCTTTTCGATTTCTCTATTGATACGGCAGAGCTGGTGGAAAGTGTACATTCACAAGAGCTAGCTAACACAAGTGGATCTTCCCCACTGAAATTCTTTTGATCCACAGAGGAGAGTGGGGGCAAGAAGTATTCAAAAGCTTTACGATTTTTTCATATTAAAGCACACACATGCAGAGCTTGTTTGTAGCAGCTGCTGCTACTGCAGTTCGAGAGGTAAAATAACACACACACTCTCACAGAGAAATATACACACAAATCTATATCACATCACACATATACGTTGCATACATAGAAATATAGATACACACACAGAATAAAAAAGTTGGCAAAATGCCCTACCTGAGGATGGCTGTGTCCCCTTGCCTCACGGTGATGTTATCAGTACCTCGGGTAAAATCCACGCTGCGGACTGGCAGCCCTGTAGGGAGAAGGCAAAGCAATCTCAGTAGGACCAGCGGTAATTGTTTCCGATCAGGCTGAGCCCTTGCTACCATGGCTGGTCTCGTCGAGTTTCACTGTCTGTACTTGTCTCTCTCTCTGCCTGTGTATGTGGACAGATAGATGTAGAAAGAAAAACAATAATAATAATGTACAACTCTCGCTCTGATCGACAGCCCCAGAAAGGGGAGGTGATTTCACAGTCCTTCTTAGCTTCCACTTTCTCTTCCTCTTTTCAGTCTCTTGCTGGCTTCTTTCCCTTCCTTGTCTTTTTTTTTTTGTTGTAAAAAAAAAGGAAGTCTTAGCACAGCCTTCAATTAAAAAAGGGGGGAAAAAGGAAGCAAGAGGAAAAAGTCAGGTAGCAAAATAATTGCAAAATAATAACAATAAAATCGACCCGTTTAGAGTGATGAAGAGAGGTGGGGAAAAAAAAAAGAAAAGGAACAAGAGGATTCCTGTGGCTGCGGGAGGGGATGGTCCTGTGGCTGTGCAGCCTCTAGCCCCGCGCTCCCTCCTAACCCACTTTCCCAGGCGGAGCGAGGGAGGGAGGAGGAGGAGGAGAGAGAGA